>SKCR01026316.1:0-428596 GCA_019454045.1 Zanthoxylum bungeanum
AATTGTACATTTAAAATGTACTTGAATTGGTGACTCATACGCTTCGAGCATATGGAGTCACAATCGGGTCAATCCTAGTGATAGTCACTAAATTGAAATTAAGAACATCTGTTAGTATCTTAGAGAACTAAAGATGTTGTCTTAAACTATGGAGAAAGAGAACTTGAAGTGACTGGGATCACTGCTGCAAGTTTCCAAACAATTAAATACTACGGTACTATAAAGTTTGAATTACGGGACAGTGAGCTAGAAATCTTCCGAGCAAGATAACTGTTGCCGAATAAACAATAATTCGGATTATTGCTGCAGCTGAGGCAGCAGTAGAAGCCATTTGGGTCGAAAATAAATCTAATTAGATTAGATATAGTTTCTTTTAGCAGCTGAGCTAGGCGTCAGCAGAGGCTAAGGAATTAAAGGTCTCATCGACGATCCAGATATATACTTCTATATCATCTGATTCGTTCGGATCATACATCGTGGCGATGTGATGATCGTGCAAATCGCATCAGACGATAATCAAAACAAATCCGCTGACGAAATCCTTTCCTCAGCAATTTGAGCGAACCGTACATGGTTCGGGTGTGAGACACTTAAGTGACTGGCTATGTGCCAAGTGGGAGATTGTTAGACAAAATGACCAATAGCGTCACTATTTGCACAGATCATTGTGTTGTTGTAGCAAATTAACTATGTGACAAGGAAATTGCACTCTCATCATTTGTGATTAGATCACTATAAATATATAAATGAAGAGAGGTCCCTATGATTAGTTCCTGGAATGAGAATGATATGAGACAGTATCAGTCCCCGAAAGATTAATCGTTAAATATCCATAGCCGAAGTATTATCGAGACTGGACATCGATAATGCGGAATAGGCTAGTATTGCACTTGTGTGCGTTGTGAGGGCCACAACGGCATAGTTCTCATATATAAGTATTGGATACTTATGCAAGTGCGATAGGAGGTCGTGTTTCACCGATGGTACGGGAAACAGCTTTGCTCTGGATAGACCCCTCGGAATCCCATTGGTATTATGACTATGTGTCTATGGGAGACCGAAATCAAGGTAGATGTGTATAGTCTTAACCTGAGACTTACATCGCTAATACTTACGATAATCGGTAGACTTTGGTCTTGGTGGTACAGGGCTTTAACCGGTTCTGTGTACACCACTTCTGGGTTTATCAGAGAGTCGTAGTGTATTGGGTGGTGATGTCGAGACGGAAGTTTCACTTCAGTCATATGGAGATGATGTCACGTAGGATACGGTATTAGTGCTCTTAAGTGCTGGTCGGCCATCGGGATATTATGACAGGTCATGTATATCCGATTATAGAGACTATTACCAGACATCCGACATGTGCTTCGGACGGGGTAGACACTTATCCAGCCCCAGCCCTAGCACGTGACTATCCGATACTGGGCCGATACACCAATACAATGGTATACTACGCTTGATACAGATCTTAATTCTTAGATGGATATGACTGGAGAATTTGGTAGACATCGTGCTTTGCTAGGAGCCGACTTGTCTCGTAAATCGGTAGAACGTATGTATGGGTACGTACGTGATTCGGATACACCGACGACCGTATTTACTGCCAACGTATCCGGAGATCTCATGGTCGCTTCCCGATAATGCACCGATGATGCATAACTTGCACTCATTACTAATCTTGGGATTATTAGAAGAAAGAGAAAATTAATCTAGGATTAATTACGGAGATATTTATCTAGGATAAAATATCGTCTAGAGAGAGATAACGATTAATTTGGATTATCGGTAAATTAATATATTCGATATATTAACGAAATAGATTTCGACGCGGAATTAAAATTAGATTTTAATTCGGGCGAACGAATTAATTTAGAATTAATTCGTTAGCGACGTGAATAGTGAATTCGCTAGGCGTAATCATTTAATTACGACGCGACGGAAAAATTGTTAATTTGGAATTAACAACCCGAGCCGAGTGTGATTACGAGCGCATTCGTATTTCGAATTCGAGTACGGCGATGCTAGTCACATCAAGCGTCAAATCAATCGTCACATCAAGCGTCAAATCAAAAGTCACTTTGAGTGAATGATTGATTGATTGATGTGATTGATTGATTGAGTGATTGACACACATCAAGTCACTTTAATAAAATGACAATGAATAGTGATGGGTGTTGTTGGAATAGTGCTTTGGTGGTTGTGTAATTGATTTCCATTTTATTTATTTGATATTATTAAATGGAAAATGCTTAGTATTTTTTGGAAAAATATATAAAGCATTTTGGTAAATCATTTCACAAGTCAACCATTTTACATCTTCACCATTTCTTCCTTCTCTCTCACGCCCAAGGGGCTGCCTCTTCTTCTTCTTCACAGCTCACTGCCGTGAGCTTAAGGGAAGCAATCAGTGGATTTTTCATGGACAAATCCAAGTGCTAGCACACTTGCGACTATTGCGAAGGTGTTAGGGAGGTTCACCCATGAGGCGGGACTCTCATCATTTGTGATTAGATCACCCTAGATATATAAATGAAGAGAGGTCCCTATGATTAGTTCCTGGACTGAGAATGATATGAGACAGTATCAGTCCCCGAAGGTTTAATCATTAAATATCCCTAGCCGGAGTATTATCGAGACTGGACATCGATAATGCGGAATAGGCTAGTATTGCACTTGTTGCGTTGTGAGGCCACAACGACATAGTTCTCATATATATAAGTATCGGATACTTATGCAAGTGCGATAGGAGGTCGTGTTTCACCGATGGTACGGGAAACAGCTTCGCTCTGGATAGACCCCTCTGAATCCCATTGTATTATGACTATGTTCTATGGGAGGCCGAAATCAAGGTAGGTGTGTATAGTCTTATGTCCTTAACCTGAGACTTTGCATCGCTAATACTTGCGATAATCGGTGACTTTGGTCTTGGTGTACAGGGCTTTAACCGTGTTCTGAGTACACCACTTCTGGGTTTTCAGAGAGTCGTAGTGTATTGGGTGTGATGTCAAGACGAAAGTATCACTTCAGTCATAGTGGAGATGATGTCACGCAGGATACGGTACTAGTGCTCTTGAGTGATGCGCATCCAATCATGATATTATGACCAGGTCATGAATATCTGATTATAGAGACTATGTTACCAGACATTCGATATGTGTTTCGGACGGGGCAGACACTTATCCAGCCCCAGCCCTAGCACGTGACTATCCGATACTGGGCCGATATGCATAATACTACGGTATACTACGCTTGATACAGATCTGCATATTCCTGTAAGAATATTTCTGGAGAATTGGGTAGGCATGGCACTTTGCTAGAAGCCAACCTTGTCTTAAATCGATAAACGTGTACGAGGTACTTACGTGTTCGGATAGTCCGTCAACCGTATTTACTGCCAACATATCGGAGGATCTCATGGGTCGCTTCCTGAAGATTCACCGATGACGTATGTCTCGCACTTTAATTAGTCTGGGATTAATTAGAAGAGAGAGATAGAATTAATCTGGATTAATTCGATGAGAGAGAAAATTAATCGGGATTAATACGGAGATATTTTATCTGGGATAAAAATATCATTTAAAGAGAGAGAACGATTAATTTGGAATTAATCGGTATATAAATTAGATTTCGACGCGGAATTGAAATTAGATTTTAATTCGGGCGAACGAATTAATTTAGAATTAATTCGTTAGCGACGTGAATAGTGAATTTGCTAGGCGTAATCATTTAATTACGACGCGACAGAAAATTCGTTAATTTTGAATTAACGAACCCGAGCCCGAGAGTGATTGCGAGCGCATTCGTATTTCGAATTCAAGCGCGACACCGCAAGTCACATCAAGCGTCAAATCACTAGTCGCATCAATCGTCAAAATCACTTGTCACTTTGAGTGATGTGATATGATATGTTGTCACTTTAATAAAGTGAAGAGATGTGATGTGAATAGTAATAGGTGATGGGAATAAAGTTGAAAAGACTTGTACTTTTTGACTTTTGAATTAAAGTAATATATATATTTTATGTAATTTACTTGGTAAATAAAATAAACATATATATATTAAAGATTTATTTTTCTTCTCTCCCATATGTTAAACGGTTTCCAAAAAGAAACCATTTTCCCTCTCTTTTTCTTTCTCTTCTCCTTCACGCTTGGAGCCGATTTCTTCTCTATTTTTTTTGTTAGACCGAATTTATGAGAAGCAAAGAAGATGTAGAAGTGCTAGCACACACCTTGAGTGATACATAGGTGATAGGGAAGTGTCTTCATGAGCATGGAACCATCTTAGAGCTAAAGCTTGGAGCTTTCATGTGTTCATCAATGGCCGATTTTGGAGACACAAAGATGACCAAAACCGAGCCATCCACTGCCTTTGGGAGAAATTGCCGAGCCATCTTGGAGGAGGAAAAGCTTGTGTTCTTTGAAGCATCCAACAATTCATTGTGAGTTATGTTTCCGCCTTACTCCTTTGAAGTATTCATGCGTTTTTCTGGTTGATTTGTTGATTTTGAGACCTAATTAGAAACTCAACAATGGTATCTTGAGCTTTGAACAAACATGAAAAAGTTAGGGTTAAAATTGGGGATTATCAATTGAAGTATGTTTTGGTTAAATTGGATGTTAAAGTATGCTTGTATGTTGATGAATTGAAGGTTGCATGATCAATTTCATGAAATTGGATTGGATTCAATTTTCCCCAATTTTGGGCATGACAAATTGGTAAAATCAATTGGAGCATGATTTGATTAATTGATTGATTAAGAATGCTTAAATGATGTTAAATTAATGATTGATTGGATCAATTTGAAGAAATTGTGTTGGAACAAATTTCCCCAATTTTTTATGTTGCCATAAAGTGATAAATTTGGGTAAACTTTGATTTTGAGCATGTTTGATGAAATTGGATGATTTAGAATGCTTAAAGTATGTTTAATTGATGATTGATTAGATCAATTTGTTGAAATTGTGTTTGGAACAAATTTCCCCAAATTGCTTATGTTGGCCGAAATTAAAGACCCTAATATCTTGGTGAATTTTTGTTTGTTTGATCATTGGATGACTTGAAACAAGTGGGTAATGTTGAATTGAAGTTTGATTGGATTGAATTTTGATTTGGAACAATTTTCCCAAATTAAAGTAGGCTTGGCCGAATTCAATTGGATATGAAATTCATTGTGTTTTTTGTATTTTGATTCATTAGATGAGTTTAATTGATTTGGGAAATGATGATTGTGGATTCAATTTGATTGAAACCAATCAGATTAAAAAACCCCTAAATGCCAAGACTTTAAAGCATGTCAAATGGGTTTGGTTTTAATAAATTGTGTTAGACACTATGATGTTGAAATGCATGATTAAGTATGCTAATTGATGTTTTAGAAATATTAATTAGGTGGTTAATTATGTATAACACTTAGGTTAATTAATTATGAAATTTGGAATTTTATAAGTTAATTAATTAGGCTTGTTTTTGGAAATGGGCCTTGAATGTTATAATTGGGCTTTTGGCTTTGTTGTACAAAGTAGGGTTTAGGCAAAATTGGTTGGATCCAATTAGGCCCAAAACCGCATCCATAAAGTCCAATTATGACTTAATGGACCTTAATTATTTAATTGGGCCTAATGGGCCAAAATTAATTTAAAGGCTTATGGGGTAACTCCCGGATTGGACTTTGGTTATCGGTTTGACCCGAGTTGACCAAAAGTCTACGCCTTAAGAATTAATTAAAGCCCATTGGACTTTAATTAAATAAAAATAAACATTGAACTTAATTGGGCTTTGAGACCAATAACGATTGAATTTGGAATTTAAATCGTAGAAGGTTCGTTAATAAAAGTGTAATATTTAATTTGGAATTAAATAATCAATTAGAATTAAATGCGTATTAAATTGGATTTAATTATGTAGTTTAATTTAATTCGAGAATTCGTGCTTTGAGTACTTATTAGTAAAACGAGTTTGACTCGAACAAAAATCAAATCGTTGTTTGAACATTGGATGATCACTAATTATCAGATTAATTAATTGGATTAGATTGATTGATAACATGCTTGTATGTATACATGGTTGCGATGCGTGAATAATGTATATCGGATGGATATTAGTCGGGTGGGACAATTTTAGAAATTGTAATAAATTTGATTTATTAAATTGGACCTGCGTGTCCAGCCTTATCACCTATATACTCTTTGTATTCTCTTCTCACCTATTCCCCTCAATGTAATGAGGTTTTTCTTAGAAGTGTAGTGTAACGGGTAGAAGTAATACATGTGCTAGCTTTGGAGAGAGAAAATGAGAGATTTGATCTAGGATCAATGTAAAGTATCCATCCGCATATCATTATTATTTTATTTCATTACGCTTTATTATGTGTTAGAATGCATGTTTAAGGGTGTTATGATGATGAGACCTTAACAAAGATAATAAATTGGTTGCCAATTGCACGCGAAAAACCCTCTCTCAATATCAAGTGTCTTTCCTTCCATTGAGTGATTCTTACTCAAGATCCGAGATTGGCATTGGGTTGTTGGCCAAAGTCAAGCCCTTGTCCGGTGTTTGAATCACGAGAGTTTTGTTCCATATCGGTGTCTTGTCCAAGTTGTGGTTTGTTGGCCAAAGTCAAGACCACTTCTTGTCCATCGACATTGATTACGAAGCATTCCATGGTCAATGGGTCGCGCTTAACTGGGATCACTAGGTTTGTTGTGCCAAAGCCAAGGCTTAGTTGATTCAGAGGAAAAAGGTTAGGTAATACATTGGATGTATTGGCATATATAAGATATATGTTTAGGATTTGGATATCCGCCTACTGGATCTAGGAATTGGATGGGATCCAATTGATCTTCGAGATCTACCTAGTTAATTATCATACAATTTGTTGGCCAAAGTCAAGATTGTGTGATATTTAACGGGATCCTAGCCCACTAGGAAACACGGTTTCCCGAGTACTCAACAGAGGGTTAGAGGCTCGACGAAAAATAGTGGGAGGCAAGAATTGAATTTGCAATACTCGTTCAATTACTCGCCATATGCGCTCATTCAAATTATTTCGTCGTATATTAAATGTTAGTTGGACTGATATTTAAATTGTTGTTTTAAATAACAGTTGGACTGTATTATAGTTGATTATATATAATTGGATTATATTAATCAATATATTTGAATTAATTAATTTCAGTTTACAGTTGATTTTTAATTGGATTATAGTAATCAATGTAATTGAGATTAATTAATTTGGATTATATTTGATTATATAGTTGGACTATTATAATCATTATAATAAATAGTACCACTAATCGTTGATTAAATAGTTGGACTATTGTAATCAAGATAAAATTGAAAAGTTGGATATTTAAAATATAATCTTGGATTAAAATATTTAAATGATTTAATTTTCAAATTGGGAATAATTTCAAGATGGTCTTGGAAATTAATAAGTTATTTTATTTGATAAAAATGAATTATGCCTAAAGCTCGGAGTTAAGCAAATAAGTAGAACATGATGTTTGGAATATTCATGTAATGATAATTTTAGTGCTTAATCCATTATATTTGTCAAGTAGACTCCCTAATTTCTGAATCAGAATTAGGATTAGGTCTTCTAGGAAGATAATAGGATATATCCTAAGAAGGAATTGAAGACGAGCAAGGCTCTTACTTGAAATATGTTTGTCATAATTATGTTCACAACTAGTATTGAAATTGGATTTTAAATACTTAGTGTGATACATAAATATGTACTGTTGTTCAGTATCTGTTTTGAAACAGGATACTGACTTCAACTGAGATTTATCTGCGAATAGTAAACGGGACGATAGTCGCTGTTTTAACCGTAGATATCTGAATTTAGGTACTGCCTTCGCGTTAGTACTTAAATTTAGAAACTGTTATAATGTAACTAGTTTGACTAGAAATATTATCTTTATATCAGTGTATAAACCCGCTGCGGGTGTACCTTTATATTCTAGAACACTAAAGTGTTTTATTATATAAAGATGATATTGAGATAAACACATTAGATGTGAATAACAGAATTTATATTTTGAATATAAATAATATCTCAAATACATAACATGACAAATTAATAGCTCAAACTGATTTGATCATTAAGAAACTAATTGTGGCATTGTTGTCTGGGACACAATCAAACAAGACTCGTATATCCACACTTTCGAAGAGTGGGTACTTGGACTGTTTTGATTCCATTCAAATAAAGTCTACGAATCTAGTTTATTAAGCAAAGTGCTTAAAACACCTTTACTCGGTAAAAGTGAAAATGCCACCGATCTGTTAGCCCTATTCATGGTGAAGTAAGTGGGCCCATATCTAGCTAGGCTAGATGTGAACATGAATATTACGTGACCTATACGGATGTGGCATCGCGTAATGGTTGTGTGTTTCTTTTGAAGAACACAAATCGAAAACTTTTATAGTTTCGACACGGAATAGGCAAACAGATCGGTTATAGTATTACACCATCACGGTAAGACCTTAATGAAAATACTTAAGCAGTAAGTTTCTCGTATACTTGAAAGAGTATAGTATTCTTTCAATGAGGACTCATCCCGGAACACGTCTTTTTGACGGTGTGTCCGAACAGGATTAACCAAATTTTGTTAGACATAATAAGGTTAATCACGAGTCGCTTTGAGCTACCATTTCCTTCAACGGATAAGCTATAAACAGTGCAAGAACTTATTTTGAATAAGGTTCCATAATAATCTGTTTGACAGATATCATATTAGATATGAACGGGAAGAAACCGGGTTTCTCATTCCTGAATATTTGGGTATGCTTGACATATTTTTGGATGATACCAAACTAAAACCCAAATATGATAAGTGCCAATTGTTGGTCACCCTAGGGATACCATAAGTATTGTACTTAACACCTCACAAGAGAACAATTAGATTGTTGCTCACCATGCGGTTTTCCTAAGAGGAATACCGATATGCAGTGGTAAGTGGGTGGATAATATAACTCGATGAAAATCGGAGTAATATTGTTCAAGGCATTGAATCTTAATGGAATAGTTGATCAAGGATGAAACTATACCATTAATCTTTGAATACACGAGAACAAAGGAAGTGATACGAGGTATCGACTCCCTATTATGACAAAGTGTCATGAGTCCGAAATGGATTCCATGTATATCAACCAGTTTGGATACTAGTTGTTGTACCACATGGCATTGTGCCTACTGGTACTATATAAGTCTTCAAGGAAGACGTACATGGATGGCACATACCAACGTATAAAGCTAGGCTTTTAACGGAAAGGTATCGTTATCGACATTGTGTTGATTACGATTCAACCTTTTACCTATTGCCACGGTAGATCCATTTGGATGATGCTTGCTGACGCGAGCATAAGTTCTTGGAATTATCATTTTGATGCAATCATAATGGTGTATGATTTAATTCAAAATGAAAATGATTCTTGTGTAAATAAGAGGGTTAGTGGGAGCGCACTGACAGTGGCTGTCCTATAAAATAATGATAATACGTCATTTCTTGGAAATGATATTCCCATAAAATAAATGTCGGCGAAAGCTTAGCTTTCGAAATACTCTCCGTGGAACCGTACATTGAAAAATGTACAAGACCTGGTGTATCATACGCTTTGAGTATATGGATTCACAAACAGGCTAATCTGAGTGATAGTCACTGGATTAATGTTAGGAACATCCGTTAGTATCTTAGAGAACTAAGGATGCTGTCTTAGTCTATGGAGAAGGAGAACTTGAAGTGACTGGGATCACTGTAGCAAGTTTCCTATAACCGATAAAGACAACTAAAAGTCTCAAACGGTACTATACAGTTTGAATAACGGTGCAGTGAGCTGGAAATCTTCCAAGCAAGATACAGTTACCGAATAAACAACACATGCGGGTTAATTGCAGCAGCTGAGGCAGCAATAGAAGTCATTTGGGTCGATACATATCTAATTAGATTAGATATAGTTCTGTTAGCAGCTGAGCTAGGCATCAGCACAGGGTAAAGAATTAATGGTCTCATCAACGACCCATATACATACTTACATATTCATCTGATTCGTTCGGATCATACATCGTGGCGATGTGATGATCGAATAAATCGCATCAAGATAATAATCATGCAAATCCGCTGACGAAAGCTTTTCTCAGCAATTTGAGCGAACCGTACATAGTTCGGGTGTGGGACACTTGAGTGACTGGCTATGTGCCAAGTGGGAGATTGTTGGACAAAATGACCCATAGCGTCACTATTTGCACAGATCATTGTGTTGTTATAGCAAATTAACTATGTGACAAGGAAATTGCACTCTCATCATTTGTGATTAGATCACCATAGATATAAAAATGAAGAGAGGTCCCTATGATTAGTTCCTGGACTGAGAATGATATGAGACAGTATCAGTCCCCGAAGGTTAATCATTAAATATCCCTAACCGAGTATTATCGAGACTGGACATCGATAATGCGGAATAGGCTAGTATTGCACTTGTGTGCGTTGTGAGGGCACAACGGCATAGTTCTCATATATATAAGTATCGGATACTTATGCAAGTTCAAAAGGAAATATGTAAAAATTAAATTATTATAAAATAGGTTGAGATACTTCTCAGGAGTGGAAATTTCTTGCACAGTTATCTCAAACACCAGTCCACCTGGTTAGTCAAATTAAAAACACATAAATAAAAAATTTATTATTTTATTTTAAAAAAAAATTTGAAATTTTTTGACTCAAAATCAAATAAAAATAACATAACAAAAAATAAAAATAAGATAGTAGTTAACTATTCTCCTCCCCAAAACATAATTGAGACATTGTCCCCCATGTCTAAAAAGTAAAAAATGAGTTTAGAAAATAGTATCTGATTAGCGTGGAATTAAAAAGACAACTAAAGGTTAAGATCCAGATTTATCCGATATTTCTTACCATGATCATTATCAGACCAGTTTATCTTAGAAATTGCGGTTCAAAGGCTAAAAGTTGGTCAATTAAATCATGGGTTGTTCTAGC
Source organism: Zanthoxylum bungeanum (assembly GCA_019454045.1). NCBI lineage: Eukaryota > Viridiplantae > Streptophyta > Magnoliopsida > Sapindales > Rutaceae > Zanthoxylum > Zanthoxylum bungeanum. The sequence goes on from SKCR01026316.1 coordinate 11,004, forward strand.
AGTGTAGATGATATCTTTTACAGGTTTTGAAAGGAACCCATTTCTCCGAGCATCATCAAGAAACACACAAAGAAGTCATATAATCCATCAATATTAAACAGTCCAATTACTTTCTAGTGTATGTTCAAGTTCGCCCAAGATAGCATTGCGAAAATTTCCTCAATCTTGCCTAAGCCACCTAGAAAAATAATAAAAGCATCAGTACGGTTAATCATTTTAACAAGTCATTCAGACATATGTAGCACAATGCATTTATCTCCGTTTGATGGTCATATAAGATTTGTCTCTTTCAAAGGTTTTGGGATGATTCCTAGAACTTGACAACCTCTTTCCTGTACGGCCTTTGAAACGTACCTTATTAGTCCAAGATTACCACCGCCATATACTAAGTGCATATTCATTTCAGCTATGACTCTACCCAATTCTTGTGCTGCCTCAGCGAATTCTGGTTTAGAACTAGCACTAGTACCGCAAAACACACAGATGTTAACAACTCATCTTCTTGAAGTTGCTTCCATTTTTTTAATTTCTTTCTCAAATCTGGATGTCTTCAAGAGTGCAATGACGAGCTCAATTTATAGATCCTGAAAGATGAGTAATAATAGCACTAGTACCTGTCAAATGATAATTATTAGCTAAAAAGTAAAAATAAATCGTGAAAGTCAAAAGTGTGGATCCTGTTGGAGAAAATAAAATAAAACAAATTACAATTATTATTTAAAGACAAATAGATAATAATATTTACAAGAAGTAACGGCTTGATTGACATCTATGCGTTAGGGACAAACTTCCCATCCAATTTTCTCATAATTGGCAAACAGGGTCTTTTATAGTCAGATTTCTGATACTTAATTATTGTCTTTCTTTTCGGAACTGTGTATGTAACATGCAAATTACGTGATACAAATAACCATTGGGATGCGTCTCAAGAGTCAATGATATGTCATCCAAAGACTCCTTACTCATGCCATCCCTAATGAATTTAATTTTATCTTCGCTATTATCAGTCATCATTCCTAAAGAATGACAATGAGTATTACATGTCATATGTGCACACTTATAGCAAACATATAATCTTTTAGCTCTTCTTTTCTTAGCATATGTGTTTCTTCCTAAACCAGGACCATGATGAAATAAAAGAGTCAGAGGACTCACCTGCCAATCGGACCCGTGCTTCAATAATCCAACGAATGTCATTAAGAATACCTTTGATCATCAGAATTTTCATTCGTTCCATGCGAGCTTTGTATACTTTGATCATAGAGTTTTGAGGGAGAGAAGGAAATTTCTTTTGAAGATTTACGAGAACATCTTCTATCCTGCCTATGACTTTACCTAAAAAAATTAAACACACAAAAATAAATAACACCAAATCTCAATATATACACAACTTGCATAGGTTGCCTCCCTGTTAGTGCTAAGTTTAACGTCGTCGGCTAGACATGACTACCCGAATATTATATTGGATCTAAAAGTGTGACACTTTCTTTTTGTCGCTCTAATGATTCTTCCCAGTAGTTCTTGACGGGCTTTCTTTTAACTTTGAATGTTTTATTAGAGTTGGGATCATGTAACGCAATGACTCTATATGGTAAAACATGGTTGATTAAGAATGGACCTGAACACCGTGATTTTAACTTTTTAGGGAAATGTTTCAACCATGATTTGTTTAACATTACCCGCTTGCCTCGGTTCTAGTTGTGTGCGCACTATCTTCTGATTATGTTTCTTCTTGGCCTTTTCTTTATACAGTTTGGCATTCTCAAAATTCTGTATGTGAAATTCCTCCAATTCGTTGAGTTAGTTGAGTCATTTCTCTTATATTGCTTGTATTTAAAGATTTAACTTCTTCAGAGTGCAATACACTTTATGTTCAAGCTTCACAGGAAGATGGCATGTTTTATGTTTGTCAGTGGAACTTTGTATTTCATCAGAGTTCTAGATGGTACTATTGATCACATCAAGTCTGAAACATTCCTCATTCTTTTCATCATTTGGGAATTCCATGGCTTTGAAAACATTGAATGTTACTTCTTGGTCTTTTACCATCATGGTCAATTCACCTTTTGTACATCAATATTAGTTCAACCGATAGCCAAGAATGGTTTCCCGAGGATGATGGGCATGTCTTCGTCTTCTCTATGTAAAGGACAATAAAATCTGCTGGGAAAATGAATTTGTCGACTTTAACAAGCACATCTTGATAAGAGCATGAAAATGTACTTCGAAACATCACTTATTCGAGTTTATTGTTCGATATTTAGTTATATATTTTATACTTTATTATAATTTTTGTTATTATATTAAATTAGAAAGTTTTATTAATTAAAGTTTAATTTAGTAATTTCTCACCCATTATTGTAGGAATTGAAAGACATGGAGAGAGAGACGAAGCCATGCACACGTGGGCCATGCAAGAGATAGGTTGCAATTGTTGACTAAATAAAGCACAAAAAGAGGAAAGAAAAAGACACAAACAAACGTGAGCATTAGGGTTTTAACGTGCTGGGCTGCTGGCCTAAGAAAGGAAAGTAGGGCTGTTGGTGCATGCATTGAATGAATTAAACCTGGGCATTAGGGTTTCAAGTGGCTCTTTATAAAGGAAGCCATGCAATGTAGTAAGGGGGCTGCTGCTAAACGTGTGTTGTGCGCATGAATTGGAATAAAACAACAAAGGCTGCACATGATTATATGAAGAAAGTGTGCGCATATATTAACAAAACAAAAGGTAGTGTGCATATAAAAATAAACAACAAGAGAGAGACTGCATGCATCTGAGAATTAGGGTTTTTGTAAAAGAGGTAGTGCCCACTATAAAAACACAACAAAAAAAAGGAGGGTTAGGGTGCGCACTAAAGAATAAAAAACGTGAGAGAGAGAGGCAGTTAGTGCGCTTATATAAATAATAAGCAAACAGAAAACAAAGGAGCAGACTGCGCAACTGAAGACAATAAGAGAGAGAGAAGCCGAGAGTAAATAATAACACAGAGGTCACTAAGAGCAGTCCAGGAAGCCGAGAGAAATTCAGGGATGTTTCTCCTATCCATCACTATTGTTTCTTCATTCAGCATGCAGAACTAAAAGCTAAGGGCGAACTCTTATACCCAACTCTTTTATTTTTGTTATTTGATTCTTGGATGAATTTATTTGTTTAATACAATCATTATTGCATTCTTCTCTTTATCCTTAGATTATTTAAATCCAGAAATTATATTTTATCAATTTACATATAGATTCAGTCACGCTTTTTCTATTTGTAGGTTGTGAAATCGGTTGTGACTAGTTAAGGTTGTTTTACGAGTTAATCTTCTGCTGCAATATTGTCTGACGGTATATTATCATCGTTAGATAGGTTGTAACGATAACCTTGTGTGTTGTGAACGTAGAGGAGATAAAATATCAATTACCTTAGAACTTTAAATTGTGTAGAATTGAATATCCTCCAATTGTTGGTTTGAGACGTGAAACCCTCAATTGCGTAATAAAACGAATCAATAACGGAATATAAGAAATTGGTGTAAGAATGGATCCTAACGCTTTGCTATTTCTCTCTATTGATAAAATCTTACAAGTTTTCGTAATCTTTAGTTTACTTTGCAATTTAATCTTTTCTTTAATCTAGTTATGGCTAAACGTTCTTGATTGAGTGAATTAGTCCGTTGTAACCTTCTCTCTGAGGAATCGACACCCCAATTATACTGTGATAACTGCGAGTCTTATTTGGGCGTAATCAAAATTTGGCATCGTTGCAAGAGAGACGGTTTACAAGCAAAAGAACTAGGTTTGCTTAGTCAATAACGAAGCGGTAAATTCGTTATATTTATTTTATTTTATTTTATTGATTATTTGCTTATTTAGTTTATTTTAATTTTCTCAGTTTTTTATTCTTGAATTTCTTATTTTATTTCAATTCTAATTTTAGTAAATTTTAATTTTTCGTTATTCTTTTCTTTCTGTTTCTAGTATCACTTGTGTTTAAATTGCATGCCTAGACGTAGGGATAGATTTGGTAGATTCATTAGAATTGAGGAAGAGAACTCTGATTTAGAGAGTTTGTTTGACAATTTCTTTGCCACACCCTCCACATCTAGTGCTCACACTATGAGTGAATACGAGAGACCACCTATGAGGACCATTGAAGACTACCTCCACCCAACTCGCACAACTACACCTTCGTGCATCATGTTTCCTCCTAATTCACCACACGTAGATTTTAAACCTAGGATGATACAGTATCTCCCAACCTTCTGTGGGTTTGAGAACGAGAACCCCTATGTGCACATTAGAGAATTTGAAGAGGTAGTAGCGAGTTTCCATGACCGATTTGGAACCACTGACACAATCAGACTTAAGTTCTTCCCATTTACCATTAAGGATAAAGCTAAGAGTTGGTTGTACTCTTTAAGACCTAGGTCAATAGGATCATGGGGCGAGATGACCCAGACATTTTTTGGTAAATACTTACCACATCATAAGACAAATTCCATGAAAAGAAAAATCTCCACATTCTCCTAGAGAGATAATGAGACCCTTTATCAAACATGGGAGAGGTATAAGGAGTTGTTAGCTAGTTTCCCTCACCATGGATATGAGAGTTGGAGTTCAGTCAGTTATTTCTATGATGGATTGACCCCTAGGAAGCGCCAATTTCGTTGAGACAATGTGCAATAGTAAGTTTATCCGAAAGGACCCTGATAAGGCGTTCGAGTATTTAGATGACCTAGCTAAGAAGTCTCAAAACTGGACTAGACCCAATTCCATGGATAGCACTGATATGACACACCCCACCCCTCCTATTAGAAGCGTATACCAAATGAGAGAAGAGGATAGCCTTAAGGCAAAAGTTGAACTATTAACTAGACAAATGAGAGCCTTACTAGCCAAAGATAGTAAGTCTATACATACAAAAGTCCACCTAGAACTCAAGAGGTATGCGCGGTGTGTAACAGAATCGACCATTTGACACAAGAGTGCCCTACAAATGGAGAGACCAGAGAAACATATGATATGAGGACCAATGCATTGCATTAGGGATGTACACAAAGCCTTACAACCTTACTCAGACACTTATAACCCTGGTTGGAGGAACCATCCCAACTTTAGTTGGAAACAAGAGTTTCATCAGCCAAGTCAGACATCACAACTTAGAGGTTATGGTACTTCCTAATATCCCACACCAGTCATCTCTAGAAACTCCTTAGAGGACACTATGTAAGCATTTATGGAAGCTCAGAGTAAAACCAATCAGAGGTTTGAGTCATTGATAGCTCAGGTAGCGGAAGACAATAAGGATATAAAGAGTCAAATCTCTAAATTGACTAATGTCCTGAGTGTGCACGAACAGTGAAAATTCCTTTTTCAAGCTCAACCTAATCCTCAGGGGCAACAAATGGCACAAGTTAATCATGAAGGAGCAAATGCAAAGGGTGTTAATGCCATAACTACCAGAAGTGGTAAAGAGGTAGGAATACAAGACACCTCCAACACTATAGGTGCAACTAAGGATAATAGTGTAGATACCCCTCAGGCAAATCCAGAGCCACATTTCCCAGATAGAGTACCTTTTCCTCAAGCCCTTAGTCCTATGACCAGAGCTGCAGACCCAAACAGTGAGATCTTAGAACACCTTAGGCAAGTACAGATCAACCTTCCCTTGTTACATGTAATCAAACAAGTTCCCACATATACTAAGGTTCTAAAGGATCTATGCACCATAAAGAGGAAACATCATGTGAAGAAAACTGCATTCCTGACAGAACAAGTCAATGCAGTGTTTGAACAAAAGACCCCACAAAATATAAAGACCCGAGGTGTCCCATTATCACTTACCACATTGGCACATGTGAGTTCGGTGAGGCATTACTAGACTTAGGCGTGAGTGTTAATCTCATGATGTACTGCATATATATGCAGTTAGGTCTTGGAGAGATTAAGACGACATCAGTAGTCTTGCAATTAGCTGATCGCTCTATCAGAACTCCACGGGGGGTAGTCGAGAACGTCTTACACCAATCGATAAATTCTACTATCATGTTGACTTTCTAATCTTAGACATCCAGTCTGTAGTTAAAACTGAATCCAAAATTCCTCTTATCCTGGGTAGACCTTTCCTCGCTATAGCCAATGCTCTTATCAACTGTAGGAATGGTCTTATGAAATTATCATTCAGGAACATGATGTTGGAAGTGAATATTTTTCACGTCGGGAAACAACCACAAGATGATGATGAATGTCATCAGACATTCCTAATAGACACAATTGTGCCAGAACTGGACTCCATTCCACAGTATTCTGACCCTCTTAATCATCTGTTTCCCAATTCGAAAATCTTAGATACTCTTGAATCAACCGATCCTCCGGATATCACTACAAGCTACTCTGTTTGGCAAAAACATAGAATAAAAGTATGACAACCACAATTTGAGGCCTTCCAAAGGAAAGGGAGAAACCAAAACCTTCTTCGGTCGAAACACCAAAAGTTGAACTAAAGCCATTACCAGATGGGCTTCAACATGCGTTCCTTAGATCAGGAGATACCTTTCCTGTTATCATTTTTTTCAGAGCTTAGTGCGTCACAAAGTAAGAAATTACTTGAGATGTCGAGAGAGCACAAATCTGCACTTGGCTGGACCATTAGAGACATTAAAGGTATCAGTCTATTGATTTGTTCCCACATAATTCACCTAGAAGATGAAGCTACTCCTCGTAGAGACCCTTAACGTAGACTTAACCCCATTGTGAAAGAAGTGGTGAGAAATGAAGTGATAAAGTTACTAGATGTGGGTATTATATACCAAATTACTGATAGTAAATGGGTTAGTCCTACGCAGGCTGTCCCTAAAAAGTCGGGAGTTACTGTAATGAAAAATGAGGCAGGAGAACTGGTTCCTACCAAGGTAGTCACATGTTGGCGTATGTGCATCGATTACCGAAAGTTAAATACTACTACCCAAAAACCACTTCCCACTTCCCTTTATCGACCTGATTCTTGAGAGGGTAGCTGGTTACCCATTTTACTATTTTCTACATGGATATTCAGGATATTACCAAATCGAGATCTCCTTGGAAGATCAAGAGAAAACCACTTTCACCTACATGTTCGGTACTTATGCTTTTATCCGCATGCCATTTGGTTTATGCAATGCCCCCGCCACTTTTCAGAGATGCATGCTGAGCATTTCTAGTGATATGATGGAGACGTTTATGGAGGTATTTATGGATGATTTAACTATGTTTAGCGATTCCTTTGATACATGCTTGCTTAACCTGAAAGCGGTGTTAAGTCGATGTCAGAAAAAAAAAAAGGCCTTGTTCCGAACTGGAAAAGTGTCACTTTATGGTCTCTTCAGGAATCGTTCTAGGTCATATTGTCTCATCCAAGGGCAATGAAGTTGACAAATAAAGATAGAGTTGATATCCAAGCTACCGACACCCAAAACTGTTAAAGATATGTGATCTTTTCTTAGGCATGTTGGTTTCTATATAAGGTTTATACAAAATTTCTCTTCTGTCTCTAGACCACTATGTAACCTTCTCACTAAAGACTCTTCATTTGAATGGACATAGGAGTGTGAAGGTGCCTTCAAGACGTTAGTCACAAACTCACCTCTGCCCCAATTATGCAAACACCTGATTGGAATTTATCATTCGACATTATGTGTAATACTAGTGACTATGCAGTTATGGCAGTCTTAGGACAAAGACGAGAAGGGAAGCCTTTTGTCCTATATTATGCTAGCAGAACTCTAAACAGTGCTCAAATGAACTATTCCACAACTAAAAAAGAACTACTAGCAGTAGTCTTTGCCTTGGATAAATTCCGTGCATATCTGATTTGTTCTCCCATCACTGTTTTAAATGACCATGCAGCTCTTAGTTACCTTCTTTTAAAGAAAGATGCTAAGGCTGGATTGATTAGATGGATCTTGTTGTTACAGGAATTCGATCTAACAATCAAGGATAAAAAATGTGTTGAAAACGTAGTGGCAGATCACTTATCTCGCTTGGAGTTTAACGACTTTGTTGATGGCCCACCAATTCACGATGATTTCCCTGATGAGCATATTTTCGTAGTCACATGAGCACCATGGTATGCACATATTGTCAACTTTTTAATTTCTGATGAGTGTCCGTCCATTTGGAGTTCACAAGATAAGCGTAAATTCTTGTCGGGGTGCCCAATTTTTATTGGGATGACCCATACTTATTCAAATACTGCCCTGACCATATATTGAGAAGTTGCATTCCTGAAGATAAAGTTCTCAGTGTGTTAGCCTTTTGTCATTCCCATGCATGTGGAGGTCATTTCTCAGTAAAGAAAACTGCTGTAAAAATTATGTAGTGTGGTTTTTATTGGCTCACTCTATTTAAGGATACAAATGGATTCAGCCGTTCCTGTGAAAGGTGTCAGAAATTAGGTCTCATCGTCATATGATGCCTCTTAACCCTATTCTTGTCAATGAAGTATTTGATTGTTAGGGTATTGATTTTATGGGACCTTTTCCACCCTCTTTTGGATACCCTTACATTCTTCTTACAGTGATTATGTGTCTAAATGGGTTGCAGCAGTGGCATGCCGAGCAAATGACAGTATAACCGTGGTTAAATTGTTAAAAGAACATGTACTGTCACACTTCATACCCCACGTGTCATTATCAATGATCAAGGGATATATTTTTGTAATCGATCATTTGAGGCCTTGATGTGCAAATATGGTGTGGTGCATAAGATTATACTGCTTATCACCCACAGACAAATGGGCAGACAGAATTGGCAAATAGAGAGATAAAATAAATATTAGAGAAAATGGTAAACCCCACCGTAAGGATTGGTCTTTACAACTTCAGATGCACTTTGGGCATATCGTACTACTTATAAGTCCCTTATTGGGATGTCTCCATATAGGCTTGTATTTGGAAAGTCTTGTCTTTTACCTGTTGTGTTAGAACATAAAACCTACTGGGCTATTAAGAATCTTAACTTTGATCTGAGTGTTGCAAGTACACAACGGAAGCTATAGTTAACAAAACTCGAAGAACTACAGAATGATGCCTATGACAATTCCCGCCTCTACAAAGCCAAGATGAAAGCTTCCTATGACAAGCAAATAATGAGGAAAAATTTTGAGCCTAACCAAAAGGTACATCTTTATGATTCCAGACTCCATTTTCACCCAGGCAAGCTGCGATCCAGGTGCACCAGACCTTTCATTGTAAAGCAAGTTTTTCCCCATGGAGCTTCAAAGTAGAAGATCCCAAGGAGGACAGAGTGTTTAAGTAAATGGATAGAGGCTGAATGAAACCGTTCCTAGACAATCTGATTCCTACAGTAGAGGATGTCCTCTTACTGACCCTACCTATGCGGATTGAGTTTTCTTTTTCCCATTGTTGTACTTTATTTATATATATCTTTATTTATTTTCTAATTATTTTTAATCTTTCTTCCTTTTTTTCCTTTGTTTTGTTTCATTTTTATTTCTTTTGCAGGATAATTCAATGTTTCATCCAGGTCTACAACATCTCTAATCAGATGAACTACTTCCTTGTCTTTGCCTTCTCTGTCGTTACATTGAGGAAAATATTTCATTTAGGTTGGGGGCGGGCTGGTGGTTATCATGGGTTTCACCTGGATGTGTATGTGTTATTTGTTGGACAATTATGACCTATAGTATCACTATTTGTACAGATCATGGTGTTATTGTACAAATTAACTATGTGACAAAGGAAATTGCTCTTTTATCATTTGTAATTGGATTACCCAGATATATAATGATAGAAGGTATGATTAGTTTCGGATTGAGATGATATGAGACAGTATCAATCCATAAAGTTTAATCATTAAACATCCATAGCCGTAGTATTATAGAGACTGGACATCGGTAATGTGGAATAGACTAGTATTGCACTTGTGCGCGTTGTGGGAGCATAACGACATAGTTCTCATTTATTTAAGTATTGGATACTTATGCAAGTGCGATAGGAGGTTGTGTTTTACCGATGGCACGGAAGACAGCTTCGCTTTGGATAGACCCCGCGGAATCCCATTGGTAGTATGTCTGTGTGCTATGGGAGTCCGCTTCAGGGTAGGTGTATTTGGTCTTAACCTAAGACTTACACCGCTAATACTTGCGACAATCAATATACTTTGGTTTTGGTCGTCTAGGGCTTTAACCAGTTTTGTGTACGCCTCTTCTTGGTATATTGAGAATCGTAGTGTATTGGGTGTGATGTCAAGATGGAAGTATCACTTCAGACATATGGAGATGATGATCACGTAGGATACATAAGTGGTGCTCTTATATGTTGTAACTATCGGGATAATATGACAAGGTCATAGTTATCCGATTATAGAGACTAGTTACCAGATATCCGACATGTGTTTCACACGGGGCAGACACATTCCCAGCCCCAGGCCTAACACGTGACATCAGATACTGGATCGACATACATAATACTACGTATACTAGGCCTGACATAGATCGTATATTCCTTTAAGAATATTTCTGGAGAATTGGGTAGGCACGGTGCTTTTCTAGAAGCCAAGCAAGTCATATATCGGTAAAAACGTAGTACTATGTATGTACGTGTTCGGATAGTCCGATAAAAGGATTTATTGCCAACTGTTGGGTTTCTATTAAGTCCCAATGATCATTTTAAAGCAATGAATGAAACACATGTGAATACACAAGAAGTATGGCAGAATCATACTCACATTGAACGGCTTTGTGATGCGATGAAGAAAATCCTTTTCCTCCTTGTTGGTGAAGCTCACGGCAATGGCCTCCATTTGTCCACCATTTGTGCTCTTCAAGCTCCAAGCTTCATCAATTGATTCCAAGCTCAAGGGTGGGTTTCCCTATCACCTTGTACAACCCTTTTGGTGTGCTAGAACAATGTTTTCTTCATTATATCTCTCGGCCAAGCCAAGATCATGAAGAAAAATTGGTTTCAAAAACCAAAATGAGAGAGAGGAGAAAAGGCCTTCGTGGCCGTGTGAGTAGAGAAGAAGAGAGAGAGAGAGTGATGTGTTGTATTAGGTTAATAAACTTCAAAATCAATTAAAAAAACATATACCAATATTTTCTTTCAAAAAGTCAAAAAGGTACAAAACATTTAAACCTGCCATCAACTCTCATAAATCAATGAATAGTGACTAGATGTCACTCACCAAAAGGTGATAAGACTTCTATCACTTGATTGACTAATGATGTGATGCTAGATGTGACTTGTGGGTCCCACTCGATTCGAAATGCGAGCGGCCACGCAAACACTCCCGGGCTCGGGTTCTTAATTCCGAATTAACGAATTTCCATCACGACGTAATTAAATCAAATTTAATTCAATAATTATGCCTAGTAAAATTACTATTCACGTCGCTAATGAATTAATTCTAAATTAACTCGTTCGGCTGAATTAAAATCTAATTTTAATTCCGCCATCAAATCCAATTTCGTTTAATATAAAGAATAAATTATTTTGTCGATTAACTCCAAATTAATCGTTCTCTCTTTTTAAATGATATTTTATCCTAGATAAAATATCTCCGTAATAAATCATAGATTAATTTTTCTCTCTTTAAATTAATCCCAGATTAATAAAGTGCGAGTCATACCCATCGGTGAATCTTCGGGAAGCGACCCATGAGATCCCCGGATATGTTGGCAGTAAATATGGTTGTCGGACTATCTGAATACGTATGTACCTAGTACTATATTTTTACCGATTTACAAGATAAGGTTGTCTTCTAGTAAAGCGTCATGCCTACCCAATTCTCCAGAAACATGCTTATAGGAATAAGCGATCTATATCAGGCTTAGTATACGTATTATTGTATATCGATCCAGTATCGGATAGTCACATGCAAGGCCTGGGGCTGGAATTGTGTCTGCATAGTATGAAGCATATATCGGATCTCTGGTAACTAGTCTCTAAATCGGATATATATGACCTAGTCATAATATCCCGATAGCTGCAGCATATAAGAGAGCAAGTTCTGTATCCTACGTGATCCTCATCTCCACTATAACTGAAGTGATACTTCCATCTTGACATCACACCCAATACACTACGATTCTCAATATTCCAGAAGAGGCGTACACAGAACCGGTTAAATCCCTGAATGACCAAAACCAAAGTATATTGATTGTCGCAAGTATTAGCGGTGCAAGTCTTAGGTTAAGACCAAATACACCTACCCTGATTAAGACTTCCATAGACATATAGTTATACTACCAATGGAATTTCGAATGGGTCTATCCAGAGTGGAGTTGTTTTCCGTACCATCGGTAAAACACAACCTCCTATCACACTTGCATGAGTATCCAATACCCAAATATATGAGAACTATGTCGTTATGCTCCTATAACACGCACAAGTGTAATACTAGTCTATTCTGTATTATCGATGTACAATCTCGATAATACTACGACTAGTTATACTAGGCTTTCGTCAACGGATTTGCATGATTATCATCTGATACGATTTATTCAATCATCACATCGCCACGATGTATGATCCGAATGAATCAGATGAATAGTTGAAGTATATATCTGGATCGTTGATGAGACCGTTAATTCTTTAGCCTACGCTGAAGCCTAGCTCAGCTACTAACAGAACTATATCTAATATAATTAGATATATTTAGATCCAAGATGCTAATATTGCTGCGACAATCGCAGCAATGTTCCGCTTTTATTGTTTATTCGGTAACAGTATCTTTCTTGGAAGATTTCCAGCTCACTGTTCCGTTATTCAAACTTTATAGTACCTTTATTACAACTTACAGTCGTTTTTATCGGTTTGGAAACTTACAGCAGTGAACCCAGTCACTTCAAGTTCTCCTTCTCCATAGTTTAAGACAACATCCTTAGTTCGTCTAAGAAACTGAAGGACGTTCTTAACATCAATCCAATGACTATCACTTGGATTGGCCTGATTATGACTTCATATGCTCAAAGCATATGAAACACCAGTTCACGTATATTTTTCAATGTACGAGTTCTCGGAGAGTGTCAACAATTTTTAGATCTAACCCAGTAGATCTTTATTCCTAGAATAAAGGTTGTTTCTCCCAAGAATCTACGAAGAATTTCTCATGAAAGCCAAGCTTTCACCGATTGTAAAATGGGAATATCATTTCCAAGAAATGATATATCATCATTATATAGGACATTCATGTCAGTGCGCTCCCACTAACCTCCTTATATACACAAGAATCTTTTCGTTTTGAATTAAGTCATACACCATTATGATTACAACAAATGATTGTTCAAGAACATAATGCTTACTTCAATCCATACATGGATCGAATAACCTGCAAATCTTGTTTGTTAGTTTTCGTATGACAAAACCGTCAGGATGTTGAAAACATCCTCCAAAAGGTTTCCTTTTAAGGAAAGCGATTTTGACGTTCAGCTGCCATTTTTCATAAATGAAACATACAGCATCAGCAAGCATTATCCAAATAGATTTACTGTGGCAACAAGTAAAAGGTTTCGTCATGATCGACACTATGTTGATAACGATACCTTTTAGCTACAAGCCCAGCTTAGTACGTTGGTATGTTGCCATCCATGTATGGCTTCCTTGAAGACTTATATAGTATCAATAGGCACAATGCCTTGCGGTACAACAAATACTATCCAAACACAGTTGGTATATATGGAATCCATTTCAGACATCATGGCATTTTGCCATAATAGAGAGTCAATACCTTGTATCACTTCCTCATACGTAGTCAGTTTGTATTCCTCAATAAGATTGACATCTTTATGAGGTGAGATCAGAAACGTATTCCTCCCAGGTTGTCTTCTGACTCTCTCCAACTACGCAATTCTTTTGTATTTGAAGATAATGGTACAGTTTCATCCTTGATGAACTGTTTGTGTTCCATTAAGGAATCGGTGCCAAGAACAGTATTACTCTGATTTTTTATCGAGTTTTACTGTCCTCCCACTTACCACTGCATATAGGTATTCCTCTTAGGAAAACCGCATGGTGAGCAACAATTACATTGTTCTCCTGTGAGATGTATAAGTACTATACTTTGGTTACCCTATGATAGCCGACTTGGGTTCTCATTTGGTATCATCCAAACGTATGCCTAGCATTCCCAAATATTCAGGAATGAGAAAACCTGGTTTATTTCCTGTTCATATCTAATATGAATTCTATCAAATATATTTTCATGGAACCTTATTCAAAATAAGTAATGCACTGTTAAATACTTATCCCTTGAAGGAAAATGGTAGCTCAGAGCGACTCATGATTAATCTTATCATGTCTAACAAAATTCGGTATCTCTGTTCGGACACACCGTCAAATTGACGTGTTCCAGGAGGAGTCCTCATTGAAAGAATACTATAATCTTTCAAGTAGTTGGGAAGCTTATTACTTAAGAATTTTCCATCTCGGTCTTACCGTGACGGTTTAATACTTGAGTCGATCTGTTTGTCTACTTCGTGTTGAAACTGTAAAAGTTTCCGATTCATGTTTCAAAGGAAACACATAACCAAAACGCGATGCCACATCCGTAAAGGTCACGAAATATTCATATCCACCTCTAGCCTAGCTAGATTTGGGCCCACTTACGTCACTATGATCGAGGGCTAACAGATCGATGGCACTTACACTTTTACCAAGTAAAAGTTATTTTAGGCACTTTGCCCAATAAAAGATTGTAGACTTTTTTTGATTTGAATCAAATCCGTCCTAGTATCCACTCTACAAAAGTGTGGATATTAGTCTTGTTTAATGTATCCCAGACATCACTGCCACAAATAAGTCTTTTCTCATCAAATCAGTTTGAGCTACTTGTTTGTCATGTCATACGTTTGAGATTTATTTATATTCAAATATAAATACTGTTATTCACATCTAATGTATTTATCTCAATATCATTTTTATAAAATAAAAAACTTTAGTGTTCTATAATATAAAGGTATACTCGCAACGAGTTATACTCGATATAGAGATAATGTTTCTAGTCAAACTAGTTACATTATAACAGTTTCCTAATTTAAGTACACACCCGAAGGGTAGTTCCTAAACTTAGGTATCTAATGTTAAAACAGCGACTGTCGTCCCATTTCCGACTTGTAGATTAATCTCATCTGAAGTCAGTATCCTGCTAATCAGCAGATTCTGCACATCAGTACATATCTATGTACCACATTTAGTATCTAAAATCCAATTTTAATACTAGCAGTGAACATGTTTATGACAAACATACTTGAAGTCAGTGCCTTGCCCTTTCTTCTATTCTTTCATGACTGCCTTGTCCATACGGCAGTTACGCTTCCAGTAACTCCGTTTACCACAGTTTAGGTAGCATATGGGATATGTCCTTTGTCTTCCTAGAAGACTGTGATGATTTTGCCTTTGCCCTTTTCCACACCCATAAGCCTTCGGCCTAGCCTAGGCCTTCGCTTCTTGCCTCTTTTGCAAACTTTGGCTTTGGCTCCTTGAGTATAGCCATTAACTCTTCAAGAGTTTTCTATTGCAATTAATGCTTCTAAGATCTAAGTATAGACCTATGAATATCCTTCAATTTCAATCTCATGGTTTAAAGATCTAATCCTTAATTATGACGACGAAATTAAGTAGTCATTGCGGCAAGGTTAACAGATTAAGCACTTAAAGTTATCATTACATGAATCTTCCAAAGATCATGCTCTACTTATTTGCTTAACTCCGGGCTTAGGCCTAAGATGTTATTTTATCAAATAAAGTAACTTCTTAGTTTCCAGGACTATCCTGAAATTTTATTCCCAATTTGAAAAATAAAGTCGTTTAAATACATTTTCCCTAGGATTATGTTATAAACACTAATCTTTCAATTTTAATTTTGATTGTAATAGTCCAACTATTTAATCAACGATTTCAGGTACTATTGAATATAATGATTATTATAGTCCAACTATATAATCAACTATACTTTTAATTGGTTAAATTCAATTATATTGATTACTATAATCCAATTATAAAATCAACTATTAATTGAAATAGTTTGAATACAGTCCAACTGTTTAATTAAAACAACATTAAATATTAGTCCAACTAATATATTAATTTATTTGACGAAAAATGAAATGTGCGCGTATGGCAAGTACCTAAACGAAATTGCAAATCTAATACTTGCCTCCCACTATTTTTCGGCGAGCCTCGAACCCTCTGTTGAGTACTCGGGAAACCTTATTTCCTAATGGGCTAGGATCCCGTTAAATAACACACAATCTTGACTTTGGCCAACAAATTGTATGATACTTAACTAGGTAGATCTCTAAGATCAATTGGATCTCATCCAATTCCTATATCCAGTAGGTGGACAAGTAAGTCCGAAACATATATCTTATATATGCCAATATATCCAATATATTCCATAACATTTTCCTCTGAATCAATTAAGCCTTGGCTTTGGCACAACAAACTTAATGATCTCAGTTAAGCGGAACCCGTTGACTTTGGAAAGCTTCGTAATCAATGTCGATGGACAAGAAGTGATCTTGACTTTGGCCAACAAATCACAACTTGGACAAGACACCGATATGGAATAAAGCCTTAATGATTCAAACACATCCACGACGAACAAAGGTCTTGACTTTGGCCAACAAACCAATGTCAGTCTTGGATCTTGAGTAAGAATCACTCAATGGAAGGAAAAATGCTTAATATGTTTTGAGGGTTTTTCGCGTAATTGGCAACCAATTAATTATCTTTGTTAAAGTCTCATCATCTTACACCCTTAAACATGCATTCTAAACACATAATAAGGCACGTAAGTAAATATAATAATGATATGCGGATGGATACTTAAACACATTGTTCCTAGAACAAATCTCTCCCTTTCCTCTCTCCCACTAGCACAAGTATTACTTCTACCCGATTACATAACACTTCTAAAGAAACCTCATTTGCATTGAGGGGAATAGGTGAGAAGAGAAATACAAAGAGTAAGGAGGTAATAGGCTGGACACGCAGGTCCAATTTAATAAATTCTAAATTTTTTACAATAATTTCCAAAATTGCCCCACCCATCTAATATATATCTGATATACATTATTCATGCATCGCAATCATATATTCACACAAGCATGTTATCAATCAATCTAATCCAATTAATTAATCTGAATATTAATGACCATCCAATGTTCAAACAACGATTTGATTTTGCGCGAGTCAAACTCGTTTTGCGAATAAGTACTCAAAGTACGAATTCTTGAATTAAATTAAACTACAACATTAAATCCAATTTAATTTGTATTTAATACTAATTCATTATTTAATTCAAATTAAATATTACACTTTATTAATGAAATTTTGCGACTTAGATTCCAAATCTAATCGTTACGGGTCTCAAAGCCCGATTAACATCCAATGTCGTTTAATTAAAGTCCAATGGGCTTTTAATTAATTTCTTAAGGCGTGGGCTTCGGCAACCAAAGCCCAATCAAGGAATCACCCCCTAAGCCAAGAAATCAATTTCGGCCCATTAGGCCCAATTAAACTTTAAAGGCCCAATATGTCAAATTTGAACTTTATGGAGTGGTTTAGGCCCAATATGGATCCAATCCACTTGGCCCAAACCTACTTGGCCCAACCAAGTCCATAAGGCCCAAATCCAACAATTCAAGCCCAAATTCTAAAATAGGCCCAATTAATTAAATTACCAAATTCCAAATTTTATAACTTAATTAACCAAAGTGTAAAGTCATAATTAATTACCCAAATTAATATTTCCAATACCCAAATTTGTACAATTAATTATGCTCATAAACATCAAAACATGTCCAAAACATTTTAATCAAAAATCAACATCATTTCATACTTCCTTAGTCACGGCCATTTAGGGTTTTAGTAGTCCAATTCCGATTTCAATCCAATTGAATCCACAATCAACATTACTCAATTTTTTCAAGTCATCCAATGATCAAACAAACAAAAAATCACCATGACATCTAGGGTTTATGCATTCGTCCAAGCCTCACAATTGGGCAAAAATTGATCCAATCAAATTTCATGAAATTAATCCAATCCAACTTCAATTCAACATCATTCAAGCATACTTAATCAAACAATTTCATTAAATCATGCTCAAAATCAATTTACCCCATTTTAACCCTAATAAAGTTTCATGCTCAAATGGCTCAAGATACCATTGTTGGGTTTCTATTAAGTCCCAAGGATCATTTTAAAGCAATGAAACACATGTGAATACACAAAGTAGTATGGCGGAATCATATTCACATTGAACGACTTTGCGATGCGACGAAAAAAATCTTTTCCTCCTTGTTGGTGAAGCTCACGGCAATGGCCTCCACTTGTGCTCCATTTGTGATCTTCAAGCTCCAAGCTTCATCAATGGATTCCATGCTCAATGGTGGGTTTCCTTATCACCTTGTATAACCCTTTTGGTGTGCTAGAACAATGTTTTCTTCATTATATCTCTCGGCCAAGCCAAGATCATTAAGAAAAATTAGTTTCAAAAACTAAAATGAGAGAAGAGAGAAAAGGCCTTCATTGCCGTGAGTTAGAAAATAAGAGAGGGAGAGAATGATGTATTGTATTAGGTTAATAGAATTCAAAAATCAATTAAAAAACATATACCAAATATTTTCTTTCAAAAAGTCAAAAAGGTACAAGCATTTAAACCTTCCATCAACTCCCATCAATCAATGAATAGTGACTAGATGTCACTCACCAAAAGGTGACAAGACTTCTATCACTTGATTGACTAATGATGTGACGCTAGATGTGACTTGTGGGCCCCACTCGATTCAAAATGCGAGCGCCCCGCAAACACTCCCGGGCTTGGGTTCTTTAATTCTGAATTAACGAATTTCCGTCGCGACGTAATTAAATCAAATTTTATTAAATAATAATGCCTAGCAAAATTACTATTCACGTCGCTAACGAATTAATTCTAAATTAACTCATTCGTCCGTCGAAATCCAATTTTGTTTCATATATAGAATATATTATTTATCGATTAATTCCAAATTAATGTTCTATCTCTTTAAATGATATTTTATCCTAGATAAAATATCTCTGTAATTAATTCCAAATTAATTTTCTCTCTCTTTAAATTAATCTCATATTAATAAAGTGCGAGTCATACGTCATCGGTGAATCTTCGGGAAGTGACCCATGAGATCCCTGGATATGTTGGCAGTAAATACGATTGTCAGACTATCCGAATATGTACGTACCTAGTACTACGCTTTTACCGATTTACAAGACAAGGTTGGCTTCTAGCAAAGCGCCATGCCTACCCAATTCTCCAGAAACATGATTACAGGAATAAGCGATCTATATCAGGCGTAGTATACAAAGTATCGTTTATATCGATCCAGAATCGGATGGTCACGTGCAAGGCCTGGGGTTGGAATTGTGTCTGCCCCGTACGAAGCACATATCGGATCTCTGGTAACTAGTCTCTATAATCGGATATACATGACCTAGTCATAATATCCCGATATCTGCAGCATATAAGAGAACAAGTTTCGTATCCTACGTGATCATCATCTCCACTATAACTGAAGTGATACTTCCATCTTGACATCACACCCAATACTCTACGATTCTCAATATACCCAGAAGAGGCGTACACAGAACCGATTAAAGCCTTGGACGACCAAAACTAAAGTATATTGATTGTCGCAAGTATTAACGGTGCAAGTCTCAGGTTAAGACCAAATACACCTACCCTGATTCAGACTTCCATAGACACATAGTTATACTACCATTGGAATTTCGAATGGGTCTATCCAGAGTGAAGTTGTTTTCCGTACCATCGGTAAAACACAACCTCCTATCACACTTGCATAAGTATCCAATACCCAAATATATGAGAACTATGTTGTTATGCTCCCATAACACGCACAAGTGTAATACTAGTCTCTTCCGCATTATCAATGTCCAATCTCGATAATACTACGACTAGGTATATTTAATGATTAAATCTTTGTGGATTGATACTGTCTCATATCATCTCAATCCAATATAATTGATGAAAGGACCTTTCATCATTTATATATCTTGGTGATCTAATCACAAATGATAAAAGAGCAATCTCCAATGTCACATAGTTAATTTGTACAACACCACCATGATCTGTACAAATAGTGACGCTATGGGTCATAATTGTCCATCAACTCCCATCAATCAATGAATAGTGACTAGATGTCACTCACCAAAAGGTGATAAGACTTCTATCACTTGATTGACTAATGATGTGACGCTATATGTGACTTGTGGGCCCCACTCGATTCAAAATACGAGCGGCCCCGCAAACACTCTCGGGCTTGGGTTCGTTAATTCTGAATTAACGAATTTCCGTCGCGATGTAATTAAATCAAATTTAATTAAATAATTATGCGTAGCAAAATCACTATTCACGTCACTAACGAATTAATTCTAAATTAACTCGTTTGCCCGAATTAAAATCTAATTTTAATTCCACATCGAAATCCAATTTTGTATAATATATCGAATATATTATTTTGGCGATTAATTCCAAATTAATCGTTCTCTCTCTATAATTAATATTTTATCCTAGATAAAATATCTCTGTAATTAATCTCAGATTAATTTTCTCTCTCATCTAATTAATCCCAGATTAATAAAGTACGAGTCATACGTCATCGGTGAATCTTCGAGAAGCGACCCATGAGATCCCCGGATATATTGGCAGTAAATTCGGTCGTCGGACTATCCGAACACGTACGTACCTATTAGTACGTTTTTACCGATTTACAAGACAAGGATGGCTTCTAGCAAAGTGCCATGCCTACCCAATTCTCTAGAAATATTCTTAAAGGAATATACGATCTATGTCAGGCGTAGTATTTAAAGTATATGTGTATGTCGATCTAGTATCCGATGTCACGTGCTAGGCCTAGGGCTGGGAATGTGTCTGCCCCGTACGAAGCACATGTCGGATTTCTGGTAACTAGTCCCTATAATCGGATAAACATGACCTTGTCATAATATCCCGATAGCTGCAGCTTATAAGAGCACCAGTTTCGTATCCTACGTGATCATCATCTCCACTATGACTGGAGTGATACTTCCATCTCGACATCACACCCAATACACCACGATTCTCAATATACCTAGAAGAGCGTACACAGAACCTGTTAAAGCCCTGGACGACCAAAACCAAAGTATATTGATTGTCGCAAGTATTAACGGTGCAAGTCTCAGGTTAAGACCAAATACACCTACCCTGAAGCGGACTCCCATAGACACATATAAATATTACCAATGGGATTCAGCGGGGTCTATCCAGAGCGAAGCTGTTTTCCGTACCATCGGTAAAACACAACCTCCTATCGCACTTGCATAAGTATCCAATACTTAAACATATGAGAACTGTGCCGTTATGCTCCCACAACACGCACAAGTGCAATACTAGTCTATTTCGCATTATCAATGTCCAGTCTCGATAATACTACGACTAGAGATATTTTAATGATTAAACCTTTATAGATTGATACTGTCGCATATCATCTCAATCCTAAACTAATCATAAGGACTTCTATCATTTATGTATCTTGGTAATCCAATTACAAATGATAAAAGGGCAATTTCCTTTGTCACATAGTTAATTTGTATAACAACACCATTATCTGTACAAATGGTGATGTATGGGTCATATTTGTCCAACAATCTCCCACTGGCCTATAGCTAATCACTTAGGTGCCTTACACCTGAACTATGTACGGGTAGCTCAAACTTCTGCTGAGAAACAGCTTTCGTCTGCGGATTTATAAGATTTTCATCTGATGCGATATATTCGATCATCACATCGCCATGATGTATGATCCGACGAATCAGATGAAACCATATGAAGTACATATCAGATCATTGATGAGACCGTTAATTCTTTAGCCTATGCTGTAGCCTAGCTCAGCTGCTAATAGAATTATATCTAATCTAATTAGAATTATTTAGATCCAAAATGCTACTTTTGCTGTGACAGTTACAGAAAAGTTTCGCTTTTATTGTTTATTCGGCAACAGTATCTTGCTTGGAAGATTTCCAGCTCACTTTTCGTTATTCAAATTTTATAGTACCGTTTTGCGACTTATAGTCATCTTTGTCGGTTTGGAAACTTGCAGTAGTTCTCCTTCTCCATAGTACAAGACAACATCCTTAGTTCATCTTAGATACTGAAGGATGTTCTTAATTTCAATCCAATGACTATCACTTGGATTGTCCTGATTGTGACTCCATATGCTCAAAGCGTTTGAGACACCAGGTCACATACATTTCTTTGAATGTACGGTTACTCAGAGAGTGTCAACAACTTTTATATCTTACCCAGCAGATCCTTATTCCTAGAATAAAGGTTGTCTCTCCCAAGTATTCTACGGAGAATTTTCATGAAAGCCAAGCTTTCACCGATTGCATTATGGGAATGTCATTTCCAAGAAATGATATGTCATCATTTTATAGGACAGTTACTTTCAGTGCGCTCCCACTAACCTCCTTATATACACAAGAATCATATTCGTTTTGAATTAAATCATATACCATTATGATTACATCAAAACGATTGTTCCAAAAACATAATGCTTGCTTCAATCCATACATGGATCGAATTAACTCGCAAACCCTATTTGCTTGTTTTGGTACGATAAAACCGTTAGGATGTTTATAAAACATCCTCCAAAAGGTTTCTGTTAAGGAAAACGATCTTGACGTTATGTTGCCATATTTTATAAATGAAACATGCACCATTAGCAAGCATTATCCAAATGGATTCAACCATGGCAACAGACAAAAGGATTCGTCGTAACCAATAATATGTTGATTACGATACCTTTTTCCTATGCAAGCCTAGCTATGTGCATTTATATGTTGCCATCTATGTATGTCTTCCTTGAAGACCTTTACAGTACCAACAGACACAATGTCGTACGGTACAATAACCAGTGTCCAAACATGGTTGGTATACATGGAATCCATTTCAGACATTATGGCATTTTGCCATAATAGGTAGTCGATATCTTATATCACTTCCGCATATGTAGTTAGTTTTCTCAATAAGATTAAAATCTATATGAGGCGAGATCAGAAACCCATTCCTCCCAGGTTGTCTTCTAACTATCTCCAACTATGCAGTTCTTGTGTATTTGAAGATTATGGTACAGTTTCATCCTTGATGAACTATTTGTGTTCCATTAAGGAATCAGTGCCTTGAACAGTATTACTCCGATTTTCTTCGAGTTTTACTATCCTCCCACTTACCACTGCATATAGGTGTTCCGCTTAGGAATACCGCATAGAGAGCAACAATTAAATTGTTCTCTTGTGAGTTGTATAAGTACTATACTTGGTTTCCCTAGGACAACCTAAAAATTAGGCACTTATCCGATTTGGGTTCTATTTTGGTATAATCCAAACATATGCCTAGCATTCCCAAATCATCAGGAATGAGAAAATTCTTTCCTGTTCATATCTAATATGAATTCTGTCAAATAGATTTTCATGGAACCTTATTCAAAATAAGTATTGTACTGTTAAATGCTTATCCCTTTGAAGGAAAATAGTAGCTCAGAGCGACTAATGATTAACCTTATCATGTCTAACAAAATTCGGTTTATCTTTTCGGACACACTGTAAAATTGACGTGTTCCAGGAGGAGTCCTCACTGAAAGAATACTATACTCTTTTAAGTAATTTGAGAAACTTATTGCTGAAGTATTTTCTATCTCGGTCTTACCTTGACGGTTTTAATACTTTAACCGATTTGTAAGTCTACTTCGTGTCGAAACTGTAAAAGTTTCCGATTCGTGTTTCAAAGGAAACACATAACCAAAACGCGATGCCACATCCATAAGGTCACGAAATATTCATATCCACCTCTAGCCTAGCTAGATATGGGCCCACTTACGTCACTATGAACGAGGGCTAACAGATCGATGGCACTTACACTTTTACTAAGTAAAAGGTATTTTAGGCATTTTACCCAATAAATTAGATTCGTAGACATCATTTGAATAGAATCAAATTCATCATAGTATCCACTCTTCAAAAGTGTGGATATCTGAGTCTTGTTTAATGTGTCACAGAGAACACTGCCACAAATAGGTCTCATCTGATCAAATCAGTTTGAGCTACTTGTTTGTTTTGTTATATGTTTGAGATTTATTTATATTCAAAATATAAATACTGTTATTCACATCTAATGTGTTTATCTCAATATCATCTTTATAAAATAAAACATTTTAGTGTTCTAGAATATAAAGGTATACTCGCAACGAGTTATACTCGATGTAGAGATAATGTTTCTAGTCAAACTAGGTACATTATAACAGTTTCCTAATTTAAGTACACACCCAAAGGGTAGTTCATAAACTTAGGTTTCTACGGTTAAAACAGCGACTTTCGTCCCATTTCCGATTCGCAAATAAATCTCAACTGAAGTCAGTATCCTGTTAATAAGCAGATTCTGCACAACAGTACATATCTATGTACCACATCCAGTATCTAAAATCCAATTTTAGTACTAGCAATGAACATGTTTATGACAAACGTACTTGAAGTCAGAGTCTTACCCTATCTTTTTTTCCTTTATGTCTACCTTGTCCATACGACAGTCACGCTTCCATTGACCTTGTTTGCAACAGTTTTAGGCAGACATCTTGGTATATGTCTTTTGTCTTCCTAGAAGACAGTGATGATTTTGCCTTTGCCCTTTTCCACATCTCAGAAGTCTTTGGCCAAGCCTTGGCCTTCTGGGATGTCAAAGTAGGATGCGCCTTGTGCTTCTTGCCCTTTTGCAAACTTTGGCTTTGTCTCCTTGGGCATAGCTATTAACTCTCCAAGAGTTTTCTATTGCAATTAATGCATCTAAGATCTAAGTATAGATCTATGAAGATCCTTCAATTTCAACATCATGGTTTAAGGATCTAATCCCTAGTTTTGACGACGAAATTAAGGAGTCATTATGGCAAGGATAACGGATTAAGCACTAAAGTTGTCATCACATGAATCTTCCAAAGATCATGCTCTACTATTTGTTTAATTCCGGGCTTAGGCCTGAGATGTCATTTTATCAAATAAAATAACTTCTCGGTTCCAGGACTATCCTGAGGTATTATTCCCAATCTGAAAATTAAGCCATTTAAATACATTTCCATCCAAGATTATGTTTTAAATGATCAATCTTTTAATTTATCTCGATTCTAATAGTCCAACTATTTAATCAATGATTTCAGGTACTATTTAATATAATGATTACTATAGTCCAACTATATAATCAACTATACATTTAATTGGTTAAATTCAATTATATTGATTACTATAATCCAATTATAAAATCAACTATTAATTGAAATAGTTTGAATACAGTCCAACTGTTTAATTAAAACAACATTTAATATTAGTCCAACTAATTTATTTATTATTAAATAAATGATGAATAATGAAATGAGCGCGTATGGCAAGTATCTAAACAAAATTGCAAATCTAATACTTGCCTCCCACTATTTTTTAGCGAGCCTCTAACCCTCTGTTGAGTACTCGGGAAACCTAGTTTCCTAGTGGGCTAGGATCCTGTTAAATAACACATAATCTTGACTTTAGCCAACAAATTGTATGATACTTAACTAGGTAGATCTCTAAGATCAATTGGATCCCATCCAGTTCCTAGATCCAGTAGGTGGACATCCAAGTCCGAAACATATATCTTATATATGCCAATATATCCAATATATTCCCTAACCTTTTTCCTCTGAATCAACTAAGTCTTGGCTTTGGCACAACAAACTTAATGATCCCAGAACCCATTGACCTTGGAAAGCTTCGTAATCAATGTCGATGGACAAGAAGTGATCTTGATTTTGGCCAACAAATCAAAACTTGGACAAGACACCGATATGGAACAAAGCCTTCATGATTCAAACGCATCCTCGACGAAAAAAGGTCTTGAGTTTGGCCAATAAACCAGTGCCAATCTTGGATCTTAAGCAAGAATCACTCAATGGAAGGAAAAACACTTAATATGTTTTAAGGGTTTTTCGCGTAAATTGGCAACCAATTTATTCTCTTTATTAAGGTCTCATCATCATACACCCTTAAACATGCATTCTAAACACATAAAAAGCACGTAATTAAAATAATAATGATATGCGGCCATCTCTATAGATTAAGAAAGCATCCTTAATTCTTATAAGATACTTAAGGATATTCTTAACCGTCATCCAGTGACCATCACCTAGATCGGCCTGATAGCGACTACACATGCTCAAAACATATGAGACATCAGGTCGCGAACATATCATGGCATACATGATCGATCCGACTATCTAGGCGAATGGTATCCAACTAATGTTGTCTCTCTCATCTTTAGTTTTAGGACCCATGTCCTTAGATAGATAGACATCATGTGACACTGGTAACAGTCCCCTCTTGGACTGATCCATGTTGAATCTCTGCAACACTTTGTCAATGTACGTACTCTGCGAGAGTCCAAGCAGCTTTCTAGATCTATCCTTGTAGAGCTTTATTCCCAGAATAAAGGCTACTTCTCCCAGATCTTTCATGGAGAATTTCAATGAAAGCCAAGCTTTCACCGACGTTAACATGGGAATATCATTGCCAATAAGCAATACATCATCAACATAAAGGACAATAAATGCCAGTGCTCTCCCACTAACCTTCTTACATACAAAAGGATCATCTTCGTTTTGAATGAAATCATATTCTTTTATGATCTCGTCAAAACGTTGGTTCCATGACCGCGATGTTTGCTTCAATCCATAAATGGATCCATTTAACTTACAAACCTTGTTTGCAAGTCTAGGCACGATAAAATCGTCAGGCTGTTGCATGTAAACATCCTCCAAAAGGTTTTCGTTAGGGAAAACAGTTTTAACGTCCATCTACCATATCTCGTAATCGAAATATACAGCAATAGCAAGCATTATCCGAATAGATTTAATCATGGCAATGAGTGAGAAAGTTTCATCGTAGTCGACACCATGTCGTTGATGATACCGAATCACAACAAGCCTAGATTTGTACGTTTGTACGTTGCCATCCATGTCGGTCTTCTTCTTGAAGACTCATTTGTAACCAATAGGTTTTACGCCTTCTGGTGCATCAACCAGTATCTAAACTTGGTTGGTGTACATGGAATCCATTTCGGACTTCATGAATTCTTACCATAAAGCGGAATCGATATCTTGTATCGCTTTCTCATACATAGCCGGTTCGTTATCCTTAATAAGATTAATATCTACAAGAGGTGAGATCAGAAACCCATACCTCTTTGGTTGTTTCCTAACTCTCTTCGACCTACGCGGTCATTGTGTAATCGAAGATTATGGTACAGTCTCATCCTGGATGGATTGTTCTTGTTCCGTTAAGGATTCTGTGCCAGGAACAGTATCACTCCGATTTTCATCGAGTTCTACTTTTCCCCACTTATCACTATATTTAGGAATTCCTTCTCAAGGAAAACCGCATGTAGAGCAACATATACTTTGTTCTATTGTGGGTGATAGAAGTAATATCCTTTGGTTTCCTTAGGATATCCTATGAATGGGCATTTATCCGATTTGGGTTCAAGTTTGGTACCTTTCAAACGTTTGACGTATGCCCAGCAACCTCAAATCTTCAGGAATGAGAAACCCGGTTTTTTTCCTGTCCGTATCTCATACGGAGTCTGTTGAACAGACTTTGACGGAACCTTATTCAAAATAAGAATTGCACTGTTTAATGCATATCCCCAGAAGGAAATAGGTAGCTCTGTGCGACTCATCATAGACCTTACCATGTCCAACAAAGTTCGTTTTCTCCGTTCGGACACACCATTTAATTGCGGTGTTCCAGGAGGAGTCCACTGTGAAAGAATATCATATTCTTTCAAGTAATCTAGAAACTCATTGCTTAAGTATTCGCCACTATGGTCCGACCGTAATTTCTTTATACTCTTGCCGGTCTGCTTTTCTACTTCGTGTTGAAACTCTTTGAATTTCTCAAAGGTTTCCGACTTGTGTCTCATAAGATACACATAACCATAACATGATGCATCGTCCGTAAAGTTACGAAGTATTCGTATCCACCTCTAGCCTGGCTAGACATAGGCCCATAAACATCATTATGAATAAGGGCTAACAGTTCGGTGGCGCGTTCACCTTTACCACTAAAAGGTGATTTAGGTATTTTACCTAATAAGCAATATTTGCGACATCATATAAATTGGGATCAAATCCGTCCAAGTACCCACTCTTCGAAAGTGTGGATTTACGAGTCTTGTTTATGTGTCCCAGACGACAATGCCACATATAAGTTTCATCTTTGTTACTTATTTAAGTCTTTTGTTTGTTATATTATATGTTTGAGATTGATTTATATTCAAAATATAAAAACCATTATTTGCAATATCAATGCGAATTTCTACATCATTTTTATACATAAAACACCTGGTGTTTCGAAATACAAAAGTATATCCATATTGGGTTAACATAGATACATAAATAATATTCCTAGTCAAACTAGGTACATAATAACAGTATGTTAGTTCAAGTACATGCCCCAAGGGTAGTTCCAAAACAAAAGTGCCAATGGCAACTGGTGTCCCATTTCCGACGCGTAGATCAATCTCCCTTGAGGCCAGTCTCCTGCTAATCCGCAGATCCTACACATCAGTACATATGTGAGTACCATAACCAGAATCAAAAATCTAATTTTTAAAACTAGAAGTAGTCATGTTTATTTCAATAACAAACATACCTGAAGCCGGTGTCTTGCCCGCTTTAATCTCCTTCTAGAGCGTCTTGTACTCGCGGTAGTCACGCTTCCAGTGACCCCGCTTGCCGCACTGGAGGAATACATCCTGAGATTTGTCATTGGGTTTCCCAGAACCCTTTGACGTTTTTCCCTTGCTCTTCTTCTTATGCTTCTTCTTTTTAACACCACCAGTCGCCCTTGGCCAAGCCTTAGGAGACTGAGATGTTGAAGCAAAGTGCGCCTCGCGCTTCTTACCCTTGAGTAGCTCCTTCTCAGCTTCCTTCAGAATAGACATCAACTCTCCAAGAGTATCATTTTGGTTCATCATGTTACTCCAAGTGTCGGGGAGAGACTGCAAGATAAAATCTATGGAAGTCTCAGCCTCAAAGACTATCCTCATCTGAGTCAACTGGTCGATATCAGCAATCATCTGTGCCACATGGGACTCAACAGATATGCCTTCTGACATACGAGAACGGAAGAGCTTCTTCTGCAACTCATATCTTTGCGATCTACGGTTAGATCGGTGAAGATCGTGCAATCGCACCAACATGTTATAGGGATCCAAGTCCTTGTTCTGTCGGCGGAAATGCTGAGTCATAGCAACACGCATAATAGACTGAGCAGTAGAGTTGTCATCACTGTGAGTCTTCCAAAGCTCCAGCTCAAGTAACTGATCAGGTCTAGGCTTAGGCCCAAGAGGACTCTCTATAGTAATAGTAGCCTCTCAGATCCCAAGACTATCCTGAGATTCATTTCCCAATCCGAAAAGTTCGTGCCCTTAAAGATAATTTCGCCCATGATAATGTCTCGGACACTGCCCTTTCCCGTCATCTTGATTACGATAGTCCAACTATCTAATCAACGATTTTGGGTACAGTCTAACTGTTACAAGAAAAATAACATTACATTAGTCCAACTAATAAAATAAGTTTGCAAAAATAATTTGAAAGCGCGTAAAGCTTGTTGAGTTTCTAATTAGGTCCCAAAATCAACAAATCAAGCATAAAAACGCATGAATACTTCAAAGGAGTAAGGCGGAAACATAACTCACAATGAATGGTTTGGATGCTTCAAAGAACACAAGCCTTTTCCTCCTCCTCCAGATGGCTCGGCAATGTCTCCCAAGGCAGTGGATGGCTCGGTTTTGGTCCTCTTTGTGTGTCTCCAAAATTCGCCATTGATGAACACCATGAAAGCTCCAAGCTTTAGCTCCAAGATGGTTCCATGCTAATGAAGACACTTCCCTATCACCTATGTATCACTCAAGGTGTGTACTAGCACTTCTACATCTTCTTTGCTTTTCTCAAAATTCGGTCTAACCAAAAAATAGAGAAGAAATCGGCTCCAAGCGTGAAGGAGAAGAGCAAGAAAAAGAGAGGGAAAAATGGTTTCTTTTTGGAAACCGTATACATACTTAGGAGAGAGAGAAAATAAAGCTTTAATAAATATATGTTTTTTTATTTACCAAGTAAATTACATAAAATATATATATTACTTTAATTCAAAAGTCAAAAAGTACAAGTCTTTTCACTTTTTCCCATCACCTATACATTCACATCACATCTCTTCACTTTATTAAAGTGACAACATGTCATATCACATCACTCAAAGTGACAAGTGATTTGACGATTGATGCGACTAGTGATTTGATGCTTGATGTGACTTGCGTGTCGCGCTTGAATTCGAAATACGAATGCGCTCGCAATCACTCTCTCGGGCTCGGGTTCGTTAATTCCAAATTAACGAATTTTCCGTCGCGTCGTAATTAAATGATTACGCCTAGCGAATTCACTATTCACGTCGCTAACGAATTAATTCTAAATTAATTCGTTCGCCCGAATTAAAATCTAATTTCAATTCCGCGTCGAAATCTAATTTCATATAATATATCAAATATATTATTTTATCGATTAATTCCAAATTAATCGTTCTCTCTCTTTAATGATATTTTATCCCAGATAAAATATCTCCGTAATTAATCCCAGATTAATTTTCTCTCTCATCGAATTAATCCCAGATTAATTCTATCTCTCTCTTCTAATTAATCCCAACTAATTAAAGTGCGAGTCATACGTCATCGGTGAATCTTCAGGAAGCGACCCATGAGATCTCCGGATATGTTGGCAGTAAATACGGTCGTCGGACTATCCGAACACGTAAGTACTCGTACTACGTTTATAACCGATTTACAAGACAAGGTTGGCTTCTAGCAAAGCGCCATGCCTACCCAATTCTCCAGAAATATTCTTACAGGAATATATAGATCTGTATCAAGCGTAGTATACCGTAGTATTGTGCATATCGGCCCAGTATCGGATAGTCACGTGCTAGGGCTGGGGCTGGATAAGTGTCTG
This sequence comes from Zanthoxylum bungeanum, assembly GCA_019454045.1. Lineage (NCBI taxonomy): Eukaryota > Viridiplantae > Streptophyta > Magnoliopsida > Sapindales > Rutaceae > Zanthoxylum > Zanthoxylum bungeanum. The sequence goes on from SKCR01026316.1 coordinate 42,100, forward strand.
CCCCGTCCGAAACACATATCGGATGTCTGGTAACATAGTCTCTATAATCATATATATCATGACCTGGTCACAATATCCCGATTGGTTGCGCAACACTCAAGAGCACTAGTACCGTATCCTGCGTGACATCATCTCCACTATGACTGAAGTGATACTTCCGTCTTGACATCACACCCAATACACTACGACTCTCTGATAACCCAGAAGTGGTGTACTCAGAACCGGTTAAAGCCCTGTACCACAACCAGACCAAAGTCTACCGATTATCGCAAGTATTAGCGATGCAAGTCTCAGGTTAAGACTATACACCCTACCTTGATTTCGGCCTCCCATAGACACATAGTCATAATACCAATGGGATTCCGAGGGGTCTATCCAGAGCGAAGCTGTTTCCCGTACCATCGGTGAAACACGACCTCCTATCGCACTTGCATAAGTATCCGATACTTATATATATGAGAACTATGCCGTTGTGCCCTCACAACGCGCACAAGTGCAATACTAGCCTATTCCGCATTATCGATGTCCAGTCTCGATAATACTCGGCTAGGGATATTTAATGATTAATCCTTCGGGGACTGATACTGTCTCATATCATTCTCATCCAGGAACTAATCATAGGGACCTCTCTTCATTTATATATCTAGGTGATCTAATCACAAATGATAAGAGTGCAATTTCCTTGTCACATAGTTAATTTGCTACAACAACACAATGATCTGTGCAAATAGTGACGCTATGGGTCATTTTTTCCAACAATCTCCCACTTGGCACATAGCCAGTCACTCAAGTGTCCCACACCCGAACTATGTACGGTTCGCTCAAATTGCTGAGGAAAGGTTTTCGTCAGTGGATTTGCATGATTATCATCTTGATGCGATTTATTTGATCATCACATCGCCACGATGTATGATCCGAACGAATAAGATGAATATGTAAGTATGTATCTGGGTCGTTGATGAGACCATTAATTTTTTAGCCTGTGCTGATGCCTAGCTCAGCTGCTAACAGAACTATATCTAATCTAATTAGATATGTATCGACCCAAATGACTTCTATTGCTGCCTCAGCTGCTGCAATTAACCCGCATTTATTGTTTATTATTCGGTAACAGTATCTTGCTTGGAAGATTTCCAGCTCACTGCACCGTTATTCAAACTGTATAGTACCGTTTGCGACTTTTAGTCGTCTTTATTGGTTATAGGAAACTTGCTACAGTGATCCCAGTCACTTCAAGTTCTCCTTCTCCATAGACTAAGACAGCATCCTTAGTTCTCTAAGATACTAACGGATGTTCCTAACATCAATCCAGTGACTATCACTCGGATTAGCCTGTTTGTGAATCCATATGCTCAAAGCGTATGATACACCAGGTCTTGTACATTTTTCAATGTACGGTTCCACGGAGAGTATTTCGAAAGCCAAGCTTTCGCCGACATTTATTTTATGGGAATATCATTTCCAAGAAATGACGTATTATCATTATTTTATAGGACAGCCACTGTCAGTGCGCTCCCACTAACCCTCTTATTTACACAAGAATCATTTTCATTTTGAATTAAATCATACACCATTATGATTGCATCAAAATGATAATTCCAAGAACTTATGCTCGCGTCAGCAAGCATCATCCAAATGGATCTACCGTGGCAATAGGTAAAAGGTTGAATCGTAATCAACACAATGTCGATAACGATACCTTTCCGTTAAAAGCCTAGCTTTATACGTTGGTATGTTGCCATCCATGTACGTCTTCCTTGAAGACTTATATAGTACCAGTAGGCACAATGCCATGTGGTACAACAACTAGTATCCAAACTGGTTGATATACATGGAATCCATTTCGGACTCATGACACTTTGTCATAATAGGGAGTCGATACCTCGTATCACTTCCTTTGTTCTCGTGTATTCGAAGATTAATGGTATAGTTTCATCCTTGATCAACTATATTTGTTCCATTAAGATTCAATGCCTTGAACAATATTACTCTGATTTTCATCGAGTTATATTATCCTCCCACTTACCACTGCATATCGGTATTCCTCTTAGGAAAATCGCATGGTGAGCAACAATCTAATTGTTCTCTTGTGAGGTGTTAAGTACAATACTTATGGTATCCCTAGGATGACCAACAATTGGCACTTATCATATTTGGGTTTTAGTTTGGTATCATCCAAACATATGCCAAGCATACCCAAATAGTCAGGAATGAGAAACCCGGTTTCTTTCCCGTTCATATCTAATATGATATCTGTCAAACAGATTATTATGGAACCTTATTCAAAATAAGTTCTTGCACTGTTTATAGCTTATCCGTTGAAGGAAATGGTAGCTCAAAGCGACTCGTGATTAACCTTATTATGTCTAACAAAATTCGGTTAATCCTGTTCGGACACACCGTCAAAAAGACGTGTTCCGGGAGGAGTCCTCATTGAAAGAATACTATACTCTTTCAAGTATACGAGAACTTACTACTGCTTAAGTATTTTCATTACGGTCTTACCGTGATGGTGTAATACTATAACCGATCTGTTTGTCTATTCCGTGTCGAAACTATAAAAGTTTTCGATTTGTGTTCTTCAAAAGAAACACACAACCATTACGCGATGCCACATCCGTATAGGTCACGTAATATTCATATCACATCTAGCCTAGCTAGACTGGGCCCACTTACTTCACTATGAATAAGGCTAACAGATCGGTGGCATTTTCACTTTTACCGAGTAAAGGTGTTTTAAGCACTTTGCTTAATAAACTAGATTCGTAGACTTTATTTGAATGGAATCAAAACAGTCCAAGTACCCACTCTTCGAAAGTGTGGATATACGAGTCTTGTTTGATTGTGTCCCAGACAACAATGCCACAATTAGTTTCTTAATTGATCAAATCAGTTTGAGCTATTAATTTGTCATGTTATGTATTTGAGATATTATTTATATTCAAAATATAAATTCTGTTATTCACATCTAATGTGTTTATCTCAATATCATCTTTATATAATAAAACACTTTAGTGTTCTAGAATATAAAGGTACACCCGCAGCGGGTTATACACTGATATAAAGATAATGTTTCTAGTCAAACTAGTTACATTATAACAGTTCTAAATTTAAGTACTAACGCGAAGGCAGTACCTAAATTCAGATATCTACGGTTAAAACAGCGACTATCGTCCCGTTTACTATTCGCAGATAAATCTCAGTTGAAGTCAGTATCCTGTTTCAAAACAGATTCTGAACAACAGTACATATTTATGTATCACACTAAGTATTTAAAATCCAATTTCAATACTAGTTGTGAACATAATTATGACAAACATATTTGAAGTAAGAGCCTTGCTCGTCTTCAATTCCTTCTTAGGATAATCCTATTATCTTCCTAGAAGACCTAATCCTTAATTCTGATTCAGAAATTAGGGAGTCTACTTGACAAGTATAATGGATTAAGCACTAAAATTATCATTACATGAATATTCCAAACATCATGTTCTACTTATTTGCTTAACTCCGATTTAGGCATAATTCATTATTTTATCAAATAAAATAACTTATTAATTTCCAAGACCATCTTGAAATTATTCCCAATTTGAAAATTAAATCATTTAAAATATTTTAATCCAAGATTATATTTTAAATATCCAACTTTTCAATTTTATCTTGATTACAATAGTCCAACTATTTAATCAACGATTAGTGGTACTATTTATTATAATGATTATAATAGTCCAACTATATAATCAAATATAATCCAAATTAATTAATCTCAATTACATTGATTACTATAATCCAATTATAAAATCAACTGTAAACTGAAATTAATTAATTCAAATATATTGATTAATATAATCCAATTATATATAATCAACTATAATACAGTCCAACTGTTTATTAAAACAACAATTTAAATATCAGTCCAACTAACATTTAATAATACGACGAAATAATTTGAATGAGCGCATATGGCGAGTAATTGAACGAGTATTGCAAATTCAATTCTTGCCTCCCACTATTTTTCGTCGAGCCTCTAACCCTCTGTCGAGTACTCGGGAAACCGTGTTTCCTAGTGGGCTAGGATCCCGTTAAATATCACACAATCTTGACTTTGGCCAACAAATTGTATGATAATTAACTAGGTAGATCACGAAGATCAATTGGATCTCATCCAATTCCTAGATCCAGTAGGCGGATATCCAATCCTAAACATATATCTTATATATGCCAATACATCCAATGTATTACCTAACCTTTTTCCTCTGAATCAACTAAGCCTTGGCTTTGGCACAACAAACCTAGTGATCCCAGTCAAGCGCGACCCATTGACCATGGAAAGCATCGTAATCAATGTCGATGGACAAGAAGTGGTCTTGACTTTGGCCAACAAACCACAACTTGGACAAGACACCGATATGGAACAAAACTCTCGTGATTCAAACACATCTTCGACGGACAAAGGGCTTGACTTTGGCCAACAACCCAATGCCAATCTCGGATCTTGAGTAAGAATCACTCAATGGAAGGAAAGACACTTGACATTGAGAGAGGGTTTTTCGCGTGCAATTGGCAACCAATTTATTATCTTTGTTAAGGTCTCATCATCATACACCCTTAAACATGCATTCTAAACACATAAAAAGCGTATATGAAATAAAATAATAATGATATGCGGATGGATACTTTACATTGATCCTAGATCAAATCTCTCATTTTCTCTCTCCAAAGCTAGCACATGTATTTACTTCTACCCTTACATACACTACACTTCTAAAGAAACCTCATTTACATTGAGGGGAATAGGTGAGAAGAGAATACAAATAGTATATAGGTGATAAGGCTGGACACGCAGGTCCAATTTAATAAATCAAATTTATTACAATTTCCAAAATTGTCCCACCCGACTAATATCCATCCGATATACATTATTCACGCATCGCAACCATGTATTCATACAAGCATGTTATCAATCAATCTAATCCAATTAATTAATCTGATAATTAGTGATCATCCAATGTTCAAAAAACGATTTGATTTTTGTTCGAGTCAAACTCGTTTTACTAATAAGTACTCAAAGCACGAATTCTCGAATTAAATTAAACTACATAATTAAATCCAATTTAATACGCATTTAATTCTAATTCACTATTTAATTCCAAATTAAATATTGCACTTTTATTAACGAACCTTCTACGATTTAAATTCCAAATTCAATCGTTATGGGTCTCAAAGCCCAATTAACGTCAAACGTTTATTTAATTAAAGTCCAATGGGCTTTTAATTAATTTCTTAAGGCGTGGACTTTTGGTCAACTCGGGTCAAACCGATAACCAAAGTCCAATCCGGGAGTTACCCCATAAGCCTTTAAATTAATTTTGGCCCATTAGGCCCAATTAAATAATTAAGGTCCATTAAGTCATAATTGGACTTTATGGATGCGGTTTTGGGCCTAATTGGATCCAACCAATTTTGCCTAAACCCTACTTTGTACAACAAAGCCCAAAAGCCCAATTATAACATTCAAGGCCCAATTTCCAAAAACAAGCCTAATTAATTAACTTATAAAATTCCAAATTTCATAATTAATTAACCTAAGTGTTATACATAATTAACCACCTAATTAATATTTCTAAAACATCAATTAGCATACTTAATCATGCATTTCAACATCAAATAGTGTCTAACACAATTTATTAAAACCAAACCCATTTGACATGCTTTAAAGTCTTGGCATTTAGGGGTTTTTTAATCCGATTTGGTTTCAATCAATTGAATCCACAATCATCATTTCCCAAATCAATTAAACTCATCTAATGAATCAAAATACAAAAAACACAATGAATTTCATATCCAATTGAATTCGGCCAAGCCTACTTTAATTTGGGAAAATTGTTCCAAATCAAAATTCAATCCAATCAAACTTCAATTCAACATTACCCACTTGTTTCAAGTCATCCAATGATCAAACAAACAAAAATTCACCAAGATATTAGGGTCTTTAATTTCGGCCACATAAGCAATTTGGGGAAATTTGTTCCAAACACAATTTCAACAAATTGATCCAATCAATCATCAATTAAACATACTTTAAGCATTCTAAATCATCCAATTTCATCAAACATGCTCAAAATCAAGTTTACCCAAATTTATCACTTTATGCCAACATAAAAATTGGGGAAATTTGTTCCAAACACAATTTCTTCAAATTGATCCAATCAATCATTAATTAAACATCATTTAAGCATTCTTAATCAATCAATTTAATCAAATCATGCTCCAATTGATTTTACCCAATTTGTCATGCCCAAAATTTGGGGAAAATTGAATCCAATCCAATTTCATGAAATTGATCATGCACAACTTCAATTCATCAACATACAAGCATACTTTAACATCCAATTTAACCAAAACATGCTTCAATTGATAATCCCCAATTTTAACCCTAACTTTTTCATGCTTGTTCAAAGCTCAAGATACCATTGTTGAGTTTCTAATTAGGTCCCAAAATCAACAAATCAAGCATAAAAACGCATGAATACTTCAAAGGAGTAAGGCGGAAACATAACTCACAATGAATGGTTTGGATGCTTCAAAGAACACAAGCCTTTTCCTCCTCCAAGATGGCTCGGCAATGTCTCCCAAAGGCAGTGGATGGCTCGGTTTTGGTCCTCTTTGTGTCTCCAAAATTCGGCCATTGATGAACACCATGAAAGCTCCAAGCTTTAAGCTCCAAGATGGTTCCATGCTCATGAAGACACTTCCCTATCACCAATGTATCACTCAAGGTGTGTGCTAGCACTTCTACATCTTCTTTGCTTCTCATAAATTCGGTCTAACAAAAAAAAATAGAGAAGAAATCGGCTCCAAGCGTGAAGGAGAAGAGAAAGAAAAAGAGAGGGAAAAATGGTTTCTTTTTGGAAACCGTATACATACTTAGGAGAGAGAGAAAAAAAAGCTTTAATATATATATGTTTATTTTATTTACCAAGTAAATTACATAAAATATATATACTATAATTCAAAAGTCAAAAGTACAAGTCTTTTCAACTTTATTCCCATCACCTATTACTATTCACATCACATCTCTTCACTTTATTAAAGTGACAACATGTCATATCACATCACTCAAAGTGACAAGTGATTTGATGATTGATGCGACTAGTGATTTGACGCTTGATGTGACTTGCGTGTCGCGCTTGAATTCGAAATACGAATGCGCTCATAATCACTCTCGGGCTCGGGTTCGTTAATTCCAAATTAACGAATTTTCTGTCGCGTCGTAATTAAATGATTACACCTAGCGAATTCACTATTCACGTCGCTAACGAATTAATTCTAAATTAATTCGTTCGCCCGAATTAAAATCTAATTTCAATTCTGCGTCGAAATCTAATTTCATATAATATATCGAATATATTATTTTTACCGATTAATTCCAAATTAATTGTTCTCTCTCTTTAAATGATATTTTATCCCAGATAAAATATCTCCGTAATTAATCCCAGGTTAATTTTCTCTCTCATCGAATTAATCCCAGATTAATTCTATCTTTCTCTTCTAATTAATCCCAAACTAATTAAAGTGCGAGTCATACGTCATCGGTGAATCTTCAGGAAGTGACCCATGAGATCTCCGGATATGTTGGAAGTAAATACGATCGACGGACTATCCGAACACGTAAGTACCTCGTACTACGTTTATACCGATTTACAAGACAAGGTTGGCTTCTAGCAAAGCGCCATGCCTACCCAATTCTCTAGAAATATTCTTACAGGAATATGCAGATCTGTATCAAGCGTAGTATACCGTAGTATTATACATATCGGCCCAGTATCGGATAGTCACGTGCTAGGGCTGGGGCTGGATAAGTGTCTGCCCCATCCGAAACACATATCGGATGTCTGGTAACATAGTCTCTATAATCAGATATTCATGACCTGGTCATAATATCATGATTGGATGCGCATCACTCAAGAGCACTAGTACCGTATCCTGCGTGACATCATCTTCACTATGACTGAAGTGATACTTCCGTCTTGACATCACACCCAATACACTACGACTCTCTGATAAACCCAGAAGTGGTGTACTCAGAATCGGTTAAAGCCTTGTACCACCAAGACCAAAGTCTATCGATTATTGCAAGTATTAGCGATGCAAGTCTCAAGTTAAGACTATACACACCTACCTTGATTTCGGCCTCCCATAGACACATAGTCATAATACCAATGGGATTCCGAGGGGTCTATCCAGAGCGAAGCTGTTTCCCGTACCATCGGTGAAACACGACCTCTTATCGCACTTGCATAAGTATCCGATACTTATATATATGAGAACTATGCCGCTGTGCCCTCACAACGCACACAAGTGCAATACTAGCCTATTCCGCATTATCGATGTCCAGTCTCGATAATACTCCGGCTAGGGATATTTAATGATTAAACCTTCGGGGACTGATACTGTCTCATATCATTCTCAGTCCAGGAACTAATCATAGGGACCTCTCTTCATTTATATATCTAGGGTGTTCTAATCACAAATGATGAGAGTGCAATTTCCTTGTCACATAGTTAATTTGCTACAACAACACAATGATCTGTGCAAATAGTGACGCTATGGGTCATTTTGTCCAACAAAGCTAAGTATCTTAACGAAATTGCAAATTCAATACTAGCCTACCACTATTTTCCGGCGAGCCTCTAACCCTCTATCGAGTACTCAGGAAACCCAGTTTCCTAGTGGGCTAGGATCCCGTTAAATAACACACAACCTTGACTTTGGCCAATAATCTGTATGATATTTAACTAGGTAGATCTCGAAGATCAATTGGATCTTATCCAATTCCTAGATCCGGTAGGTGGACATCCAAGTCCGAAACATATATACAATATATAAGCCAATATAACTAATATATTTGCCTAACCTTTTTCCTCTGAATCAACTAAGCCTTGGCTTTGGCACAACAAGCTTAATGATTCCAGTTAAGCAGGACCCATTGACATGGAAAGCTTCGTAATTGATGTCGATGAACAAGAAGTGATCTTGACTTTGGCCAACAAATCACAACTTGGATAAGACACCGATTTGAAACAAGCCTTCATGATTCAAACACATCCGCAATTGACAAAGGTCTTGACTTTGGCCAACAAACCAATGGAAACTTTGGATCTTGAGTAAGAATCACTCAATGGAAGGAAAAACGCTTAATATGTTTTGAGGACTTTTCGCGTAATTGGCAACCAATTAATTATCTTTGTTAGGTCTTACCATATACCCTTAAGCATACATTCTAAAAGCATAATAAGACGTGAAAAGTAAATTAATAACGATATGCAGATGTCTATTTTAACAGATTGTTCCTAGAACAAATCACTCACTTTCCTCTCCCCGTCTAGCACTATTCTACTTCTACTCAATTACATTATACAATATAAGAAATCTCATAACATTGAGGGGAATTAGGTGAGAAGAGAATACAAAAAAATAATGAGAGATAAGGTTGGACACGCAGGTCCAATTTAATAAATTCTAAATTTACAATAATTTCCAAAATTGTCATTTCCCTCTAATATCCATCTGATATACGCTATTCATTCAACACATCCATATATTCATTCATAGCATGCAATTCAATCAATCTAATCCAATTAATTAACCTTTGAAATATGTGATCATCCAATGTTCAAACAATGATTTGATTTTGCGCGAGTCCAACTAGTTTAAGAATAAGTACTCAAAGTACGAATTCTTGAATTATATCGAACTACTCGTTAAATCTAATTTAATTCGTATTCAATACTAATTCATTTATTTAATACCAAATTAAATAACTACACTTTTAAATGCGCTTTAATGGCTTAGATTTCAAATCTAATCTAATCGGGTCTCAAAGCCCAACTAACATCCAATGTTGTTTAATTAAAGTCTGTTGGGCTTTCAATTGATTTCATAAGGAATGGGCTTTGGTCAATATGGGTCAAACCCAATTACCAAGCCCAATTAAGGAATCACCCTCATTTGCCAAGAAACCAATTTCGATCAATAAGGCCCAATTAAACTTTTAAAGCCCAATTTGTTATATTTGGACTTAATGGAATGATTTAGGCCCAATTTGGATCCAATCCAATTGGCCTTAACCAACTTGGCCCAACCAAGCCCATTATGACCAAATACAACAATTACAAGCCCAATTCAAAATCAAGCCCAATTAATCAAATTTTATAATTCCAAATTTTGTAATTCAATTAACCAAAGTGTAATACATTTAAAGTAATATTTCCAAAATACAAATTTAATCAATTAATTATGTATTCTTTTGTTCAACTTATGTCCAACATTTTTTAACCAAAAACCATCTCATTACATGCTCAATAGGTCACGACATTAGTGGGTATTTTATGTCTTATTTCGTTTTCAATCCAAATAAATTTTAAATCAACATTTCCCAATCGTTTCAAGTCATCCAATGATCTAAGAAAAAAATACCATGACCATAGGGTAATGTCAACATTCGGCCAAGCCAAGTATTGGGCAAAATTTTGATCCAATCAATATTTCATGAAATTGATCATATACAACTTCAATACATCATCATTCAAGCATACTCAATCAATCAATTTTATCAAATCATGCTCAAATTGATTTTACCCAAATTTTACCCTAATTCATTTCATGCTCAAATTGGCTCATAGATACCATTGTTGGGTTTCTAGATTAGTCCCAAGATCAAATTAAGCATTTAAATATGAATGAATAATCAAAGAAGAGTGGCGAAAACACACTTACATTGATCGGCTTTAGGATGCATCAAACAACAAAATTTTTTACCAGGTTCGGCCAAGGTGCTTCTCCAAGAAATGATGTCCAAGCTCCAAGCTTTGTGTGGATTCCAACCTCTTAGAATAGGTTTCCCGAACACCTTGATATGATTCCTTTGATGTGTGTGCTAGCACTTAAAAATTGCCATAATTTTTGATCTTGTTCTTGCCACTTTTTGGTCAAATGAAGAACAAATGGGGATAGGAAAATGCTTGCTATTTTCGGCAATGGTGAGAGAGAATGAAGCTTGTGTGTTTGATTTCAAAAATCAAAGTAAAATGATATACCAAAAGTGGATTTGGTAATAGTCATTCAAAGCTTTTAAAATGGAGTGTAAAAGAAGTCACCAACAACTTCACCTAAACCCATCAACCAAAAGTAACTTAAGGTGACAAGTGAAGTTACATGTGATGTGTCATGTGGGTCCCACTCGATTCCAAATGCGAGTGGGCCCACAAACACTTCCGGGCTCGGGTTCGCTAATTCCGAACTAATGAACTTCCGTCGCGACTTAATTAAATTGAATTTAATTAAATAATTATGCCTAACAAAATTACTATTTACGTCGCTAACGAATTAATTCTAAATTAACTCGTTTGCCCGAATTAAAATCTAATTTTAATTCCGCGTCGAAATCTAATTTCATTTAATATATCAAATATATTATTTTATCGATTAATTCTAAATTAATTTTTATCTCTCTTCAAATAGTACTTTATCCAAGATAAAGTCTCTCTGCAATTAATCCCAGATTAATTAAGCTCGAATCATACGTCATCGGTGAATCTTCGGGAAGTGAACCAAGAGATCCCTGGATATATTGGCAGTAAATCCGATCATCGGACTATCCGAACACGTACGTACCTAGTACTACATTTTTACTGATTTACGAGACAAGGTTGGCTTCTAGCAAAACACCATGCCTACCCAATTCTCCAGAAATATTCTTAATGGAATATACGATCTATATCAGGTGTAGTATACCGTAGTATTGTGTATACCGATCCAGTATCTGATGTTCACGTGCAAGGCCAGGGGCTGAAATAGTGTCTGCCCCGTACGAAGCACATATCGGATATCAAACAACTAGTCTCTTTGAATCGGATAATCCTGACCTTGTCATATTATCCCGATGGTTGCAACACAATAGAGAACTAGTTCTGAATCCCTCCGTGATCATCATCTCCATATGTCTGAAGTGATACTTCCGTCTTGACATCACACCCAATACACTACGATTCTCAACAAACCCAGAAGAGGCGTACGCAGAACCTAGGGGTGGGCATCGGATCGAATCGGATCAAATCCGATTCGATTTGATTCATTTATCAGATCGAGCAGCGACAACAGGGTTTGTCGGATTTCGGATCGGATCGGATTTTATCCGATCTGATCCGATCCGATCGTTTATTTTTTTTAATTGATTAATATACAAAACGACGTCGTTTTGGGATACCAAACGACGTCGTTTTGTATATTTTAAATAGGGTTCATTGATTCATTATTTTCATTTCAGTTTCAGTGAGTATCTTGACTATCTTCATTCGGTCTTCACTCTTCATTCCATTCTTCTTCTTCGACCTTCGTTGTTCATTCAGACAGTCTTCAGTTCACTCTTCATTTTGTCATCACCGTCTCACCGTCACCGTCGCCGTCACTTAGAGAACTCGAAGACGAAGAATGTAAGTTCCCTTTGAGGTTATTTTGTAATTTCATGGATTTCAGTCTTCACATTTGATTTTTATTAGGGATTTCAAAATTAAAAATCAATATTACACTTCATTTTGTAATTTCAGGGATTTCAGATTTGAAATTACACTTCATTTTGTAATTTCAGGGATTTTTATTAGGGATTTTGGCTAATCAATATTAGGGATTTCAGATTTGATTTTTATTTTGTAATTTCTTGGTTGGACTTGAAAATTGCATGTAAGTGTTTGAGGTTATGTGCTTGTTGAGGTTCTTTTTCATTTATTTATTTATTTTTATTTAGATTAGGCGATTGCCGATTGGTGGTGCTTGCTTGCTGAGTTGCTGGTGGTTGACTGGTTGGGGCTTTTGTGCTTGTTGAGGTTCTTCTTCAAAATTGTTTTGGTTGACTGATTGAGGTTATGTGCTTGTTGAGGTTCTTCTTCAAAATTGTTAATAGAACACTAAGAACAAAGCTTAACAAGTATGTGTGTATATGTATGTTGTGGTCAAAAGAGACATGCATAACTAAGATATTGATAACACGGTTAATTATTTTCTTGTTGATGATGATACATTTTTATGAACAATACATGAATATTAAGTGTTGGTTGTGGAATGTTGAATGATAAATTTCATGACAGTTTTCGTTATATGTATTAAACTTATGAAATGAAATTAAGTTATGGACATTATTTACATATTAAGTACATGTTTCATGATCATGTTTTACACATATTCTCAAGTATGTTCACTAAGTATGAGATTTATTTATGAACACACTTTATAATAATGATTAACATGTATACATTATGATTACAACTTGCGTGTATGTTTCATGTTATGAATCAATTACAAGCTTAATGATTAACATGTATACATTATGATTACAACTTGCGTGTATGTATAAAGGCCGAGAGAAGGTAATTCTTGTCTTTTTTTAAAGACAAGTACCATGTCCTTAATGTCTCTCTATATGCCATATTAGTATATTACAATTTCCCATGTCCTTAATGTTCAAACTAATATGTTTATCATTCAAAGTAAACTAATGCATTCAATATGCTTGTAGTTCGAACTTCGAAGGATCGGTCAATATGTAAACTAATGCATTCAACATGTAAACTAATGCATTCTAATTGTCTATTTTATTTTTATTGTGGATGAGTGAGTTTGAAAGCTCACCCTACAGTAGTGGGTCGGAATCAGATTCATTTGATGCACAATTAAGAGAACCAAGGAAACAGAAGAGAAAAGTTCCCCCAAACTCTGGAGACCGCCATTGTCAAAAAAACATGATTCATCGCCATCAATCACATCAGTAGCAAATAAAATAAGAAATAGAAGATCTGAAGTGTGGAAAGTTTTCCGCATATGTGAAGATAATCAAGATAGGGCTGAATGTATGTATTGTCAGAAGACTTATGCTTGTAGTTCGAAGGATCGGTCAACAACCAACTTGAAGAGGCATATGGAGGCATGCAAATCATATCTGGCTTATTGTGAGGCACAAGGTGTTTTGGTTGGGGTTGGCGAAGAGGGAGGCACAAGTGGAAATCTCTCCGTGAGAGATGGTCATTTTAATCAAGCAGCGTGTCGGAAAGCATCTGTGAAGATGATCATTGTTGACGAGCTACCATTTAGCTTTATAGAGAAAGAGGGTTTTCGACATTTCTATAGTGTTGCCGTCCCTCGTTTTGATGTCCCATCTCGTAGGACTATAACGAGAGATATCCTACAGTTGTTTGCTGATGAAAAAGTGATGTTGAAGAGTATTTTATCTACGGGTTATCAGAGAGTTAGTTTGACCACCGACATATGGACGTCAATTCAAAATATTAATTACATGGTTATCACTGGACATTTTAAAGACAATGATTGGCAGTTGCATCGGTGAATCCTTAGCTTCTGTCCAATTAACAATCACAAAGGAGACACTATCGGAAGGTTAATAGAATCTTATTTACAGCATTGGGGTATTGAGAGAATTTTTACTATAACTGTGGATAACGCCAGTGCCAATGCCTTAGCCATCCAACAGTTGATGAGGAAGATGAGGACGTAGAGGGGAGATGCATTGGTGCTTAAAGGAGAGTATGTGCATATGCGGTGTTGTGCTCACATATTAAACTTAGTTGTGTCTGATGGTTTGAAACAAATGGATGACAGCATTATAGCAATTCGAAATGCTGTTAAGTATGTGAGATCTTCTCCATCAAGATTGGAAGCATTTAAATCGGCTGTAGCACGTGAGAAGATTGAGAGCAATGGCAGTGCCATCTTAGATGTTCCTACTAGGTGGAATTCCACCTACTTAATGTTGAATGCTGCATTAGACTTTCAGAAGGCCTTTGATCGAATAATTGATTATGATGGTTGATTACGCCCAAATTTGACTCGCGGTTATCGCAGTACAGTTGGGGTGTCGATTCCACAGAGAGATGGTTACAAAGAAACTGATTCACTAAATCAAGAACTTTAAGCAATAACTGATTTTAAGAAAAGATTAAATTGCAATGGAAAATTAAAGAATTCAAAGACTTGAAAGATTTTAATAATAATGAGAAAGATAGCAAAGCATCCGGGTTCCCTCTTGCACCTATTACCTATATTCCATTATCGATTCATGTTATTACACAATTGAGGATTTCACGTCCCAAATCCAAAATTGGAAGATATTCAATTCTACACCAGTTTAAGTTCTAAGGTAATTGTCATTCAATCTTCTCTACATTCACAACTCACAAGGTTATCGTTCCAACCTATCTAACGACCATAATATACCCTCAGGCAATACTGCAGCAGAAGATCAACTCATAAAACAACCTTAATCTATCAAACCAATTTTACCAACAACACATAGAAAAAGCATGACTGAATCTATATGTAAACTAATAAAATATAGTTCTCAAATAATCAATAGAATAAAGAGATGAATAGAATAACAATTATATTAATCAATTAAAACCATTCATGAATCAAATAACAAGAATACAAGAGTTGGGTACAAGAGTTCGCCCTTAGCTTTGCTTAGGAGATTAGTTCTGCATGCTAGATGAAGAAACAGCAGAGATGGGATGGGGAATCATCGGATAAATCATTGTTTCTGATCCCGGGAATTTGCACGGCCCTGTTTTCTCTTTTGTATTGTGTAACTAGCCTCCTCTGTTGTTTTTGGACGAACTGTTGTATTTATAATAGTGTCAGTGTGTCATTAGGTTTTGAGAAAACCCTAAAAACGAAACCTGGAACGTGTAGGAAACTCTCCCGCAGCGCCGTGGCTCCTTAAGTGGGCGTCGCAACGCTAAACTCTCTGGAAAAATGGCCCGGGCAAGTTGTATGATGAGGCGTCATGGCGCGTCTGATAATGAGTGTTGGTGGCGCCATGGTGCCCTTGTGTGTATTCTTGACTGGCGCCATGGCGCCTAGTGTTATGCTCTTCATTGGCGCTATGGCGCCAAAGCTCTCTGCTCGGTCCTGTGTCTTCCCAAAAGTTCCCGAAATACTTGTAAATATTCCCGGATCCATGTATTAATATTCCTACAAATAAAAATCACTAAATTAGTGTAAATAATAAACATTTTTAAATTAATATAATAATAGAAATTATGTACTAAAACATAAAATATATAACTAAATGTTAAACAATAAGCTAGATAAGTGATGTTTTAATGTACATTTTCATGTACGTATCACAACCCCCAACCAGCTTATTGCTAGTCTCTAGCAATTCAAGCGTAAAATAAAATGAAAATTAAATAAATAAACTATCTAAGCCACTTTCGTAGGGATCACGATTGCATTTAGTGTATGCAACAAGCCTTTAAACCCCTAGGTGTCCCTAGTGGACGAGTTATAGTCTCGTGAGGGTTTACAGCAACGATACCCACAAACGTCATTTAACACATAATCATGCAAAAATAAAAATTAAATAGTCCCAATAGTTTCACATAAGTTTGTCCTCAGAGAATGCATAGTAATGAAACAAAAGAACTTTCAAAGTACTCAACGCAACTCAAATCTAAATCTTTGAATAAATCATATAGGTTAGACTCACAGTGTGTGTGTGTTAAGGTCCGTTCACAGCTTTATTCCTAGGTAAGCCAACTTAATGATTTTGTTTAAAAATCAGGGTCGATGGGTCTAACCAACCTAGATATCTCAATTAAACTCTGTAATTGCTTTTCTGTGCTCAATATGGTATGATTTCTTTTCTTTTTTTTTTTGGTCTCTCTTTACATTTCATTTCTTTTTGCAATTCCCCTTTTTTTGAAACACACCTACCCTTTAAGGTAGCATTTCTCCTCATGATGGTCATAATACTCGCCCATAGGTAGCTTCACGCTTATCGATTATAGGTGGTTTATTTTCTTTCTTCAGAGACTTTTCTTTTATTTTCAACCATACCACATGTCATAACACAAGCAAATCAGGTTAGATATCTAAGCAAACGGTCATTCATCGACATACAATTTCTTCAACTAGTCACTTTGTTAACTACTCAGACTTTCACTGCTAAAAACCCATAATTAAGTGCTTACGAGTCTAACATAGATAAACTACTCAAGTCATCAGATAAAAGTACATTAAAGGACTTATCGTTTCTAAGATTTCTTCCTAACACAGACAATATCATCATAGGAACTATGTTTAACTATCAGGGACTAAAAACAAAACAAAATAATTTTTTTTTTGAATATGTATTTATGACAGGTATTATCATGCGCATGCATACACCCCCACACTTAAAACTTGCGTTGTCCTCAATGTAAGATAAATATAAAGAAAAGGATTAAGGAACAACACTACCAGGCGCGGAGTTTATCAGGTTCCTGCTGGCGAGACTTTGGTTGTGTGGCTGTGTAGGTTGTGCTAACTCTTGTATAAACACTCATGCAGACAGAAAAATAAACATGCAGTTAGCACACAATAAAATAAAATAAAATAAATAAAATAAAATAAATGTAGATGCAAGGGTTGCCTCCCTATTAGCGCTAAGTTTAACGTCTTCAGCCAGACGCAATCACTCCAGTTGTCATGGTGGTTTCCATCGAGCGTACTGATAAAGGCATGGGGGGAATTTCTGTCTGGCTGCGGCAGTGTATTCACTGATCCTCCATGGTCTGGTGGCTGAAAATCTTGACTGCACATATTAAAACGTTGATTTAACCCCATTTTTAACTTTTCAGGTATCATCTTCAATTGAACATGAACTCTTCTTTTCCTCCTTTTACGATTCTTTAGGATCATTTTCACTTCAAGAGCATTTGATTCATGTTGTAGAGAAGTTGTTTTTGGCAGGATTGCTTCGAGCATGTATGTACCTTGACACTCATCATCATCCCGTGGTTGTTTTTCAACATGAAAAATATTCACCTCTAGAGTCATATTTCCAAATGATAGCTTCATTAGACCGTTCCTGCAATTAATAAGGGCATTAGCTGTAGCAAGAAAATGTCTACCTAAGATAAGCGGAATTTTGGACTCAACATTAACCACAGACTGGGTATCTAAAATTAGGAAGTCAACGGGGTAGTAGAATTTATCAATTTGAACTAAGACATCCTCGACTACTCCCCGTGGTGTTCTAATGGATCGGTCAGCTAACTGTAAAGCTACTGATGTAGGTTTAATCTCGCCAAGCCCTAACTACACATAAATCGAATATGGCATGAGATTAACACTAGCACCTAAATCTAATAATGCTTGACCAAACTCATGGTGTAAATGTGGCAGGTAATGGTGGGACATCCCGGATCTTTATACTTTGGCGGAGTCCTCTGTTCAATTACTGCACTTTCCTGCTCTGTCAAGAATGCAGTCTTTTTCACGTGATGCTTCTTCTTCATAGTACATAGATCCTTTAAAATCTTAGCATATGTGGGAACCTGTTTGATTACATGTAACAATGGAAGGTTGATCTTTACTTGCTTAAGATGTTCTAGGATCTCACCGTTTGGGTCTGCAGCTCTGATAGTGGGCCTAAGGGCTTGAGGAAATGGTACTCTAACCTAGTAAGGTAGCTCTTGATCTTCCTGTGGGGTGGTGGTATCAATATCTTTAGGGTCTCCAACAGTTTTGGGAATATCCTGTGTCCTTACCTCTTTACCACTTCTAGTGAATATAGCATTAACACCTTTCACATTAGTTGTTTCGTGATTAGCCTGTGCCATGTGTTGGCCTTGTGGATTTGGTTGAGCCTGAGATGGAAATTTTTCTTGTTCGCGCACACTCAAAACATTAGTTAACCTAGAGATCCGACTCTTAATCTCCCTATTATCTTCAACTACTTGAGCTATCAATGACTCAAACCTTTGGTTTGTTTTATTCTGGGTTTCCACGATCACCTTCTGGGCTTCCACAAATGCTTGCACTGTATCCTCTAGAGAATTTCTAGAAACCATAGGTGTGTGATACTGCGGGGTACTGTATCATCTAGGTGGTGATGTTTGACTCGGCTGATGGGACTCCTGCTTCCAACTAAGGTTGGGATGGTTCCTCCAGCTAGGATTATGGGTGTCTAGGTATGGGGTATAAGACTTCTGGTACATCCCTACGTTATGGCATTAATCCTCACATGGTCCCCTAATCTCATCATACTCAGGGCGCTCTTGGGATTCTAGTTGGGCTACTGAATATAAGTCCTGCTATCTCTGGCTTTTAAGGCTTCTATTTGTTTGGTCAATAGCTCAACTTGTGCCTTAAGACCATCTTCTTCCCTAAAGTGTTGTAAGCTTCTGCTGGGAGGAGTGAGGTGTGTCCTATCAGTGCTATCCATGGAATTAGGTCCAGTCCAGGTATGAGACTTCTTAGCTAGATCATCTAGGTACTCGAGGGCCTCATCAGGATCCTTTCGGATAAACTCACCATTACACATCGTCTCAACGAATTGGCGCTCCCTATGTGTCAACCCATCATAGAAGTAACTAACTAAACGCCAACTCTCAAATCCATGGTGAGGGCAACTAACTAGCTAACAACTCTTTATACATCTCCCATGTTTGATAAAGGGTCTCACTGTCTTTCTGGGAAAAGGTGGAGATCTGTTTTTTAGGGCATCCGTCTTGTGGTGTGGGAAGTATTTGTCAAAGAATGCTCGGGTCATCTCGCCCCACGATCCTATTGACCTGGGTCTTAAAGAGTACAACCAGCTCTTAGCTCTATCCTTAAGGGCAAAGGGAAAGAACTTAAGTCTAATTGTGTCAGTGGTTCCAAACCGGTCATGGAAGGTTGCTACTACTTCTTCAAATTCCCTAATGTGCATGTAAGTGTTCTCGCTCTCTAAACCGTGAAAAGTTGGAAGATACTGTATCATTCCAGGCCTAAAGTCTATGTGTGGTACATTAGGAGGGAACATGATGCACAAAGGCGTAGCCGTGCGAGTTGGGTAGCGGTACTCTTCGAGAGTCCTCCTAGGTGGTCTCTCGTATTCACTCATATTATATGCGCTAGACGCGGATGATGTAGAGAAAGGATTTTCAAATATGTTCTCAGGATCTGAGCTTTCTTCATCAGTCCTAACAAATCTACCAAATTTATCCCTACGTCTAGACATGTAAGTTAAGTTCAAAAATACGAGGAATAAAATAAAATAAAAACAAAAAAATAAACTAAAACTTAAAATCTAATAAACTAAAACAGAAAGAAAACAACTAAAATAAATACTAAAGTAAAAGGCTAGAAAAAAAAAAGAATTAATTAAATATAAAAATAAAATAGAATGCTGATAATAATAAAAAGAACGAAGTTACCGCTTCGTTATTGACTAAGCAAACCTGGTCCTTTTGCTTGTAAATCGTCTCCTCGGCAACGGCGCCAAATTTTGATTACGCCCAAATATAACTCGCGGTTATCGCAATACAGTTGGGGTGTCGATTCCACAGAGAGATGGTTACAAAGAAACTGATTCATTAAATCAAGAACTTTGAGCAATAACTGATTTTAAGAAAAGATTAAATTGCAATGGAAAATTAAAGAATTCAAAGACTTGAAAGATTTTAATAATAATGAGAAAGATAGCAAAGCATCCGGGTTCCCTCTTGCACCTATTACCTATATTCCGTTATCGATTCATGTTATTACACAATTGAGGATTTCACGTCCCAAATCCAAAATTGGAAGATATTCAATTCTACACCAGTTTAAGTTCTAAGGTAATTGTCATTCAATCTTCTCTACGTTCATAACTCACAAGGTTATCGTTCCAACCTATCTAACGACGAGAATATACCCTCGGGCAATACTGCAGCAGAAGATCAACTCGCAAAACAACCTTAATCTATCAAACCAATTTTACCAACAACACATAGAAAAAGCATGACTGAATCTATATGTAAACTAATAAAATATAGTTCTCAAATAATCAATAGAATAAAGAGATGAATAGAATAACAATTATATTAATCAATTAAAACCATTCATGAATCAAATAACAAGAATACAAGAGTTGGGTACAAGAGTTCACCCTTAGCTTTGCTTGGGAGATTAGTTCCGCATGCTAGATGAAGAAACATCAGAGATAGGATGGGGAATCATCAGATAAATCATTGTATCTGATCCCGGGAATTTGCACGGCCCTGCTTTCTCTTTTGTATTTGTGTAACTAGCCTCCTCTGTTGTTTTTGGACGAACTGTTGTATTTATAATAGTGTCAGGGTGTCATTAGGTTTTGAGAAAACCCTAAAAACGAAACCTGGAACGTGTAGGAAACTCTCTCGCAGCGCCGTGGCTCCTTAAGTGGGCGTCGCGACGCTAAACTCTCTGGAAAAATGGCCCGGGAAAGTTGTATGATGAGGCGCCATGGCGCGTTTGATAATGAGTATTGGTGGCGCCATGGCGCCCTTGTGTGTATTCTTTACTGGCGCCATGGCGCCTAGTTTATGCTCTTCATTGGCG
Source organism: Zanthoxylum bungeanum (assembly GCA_019454045.1). Classification (NCBI taxonomy): domain Eukaryota; kingdom Viridiplantae; phylum Streptophyta; class Magnoliopsida; order Sapindales; family Rutaceae; genus Zanthoxylum; species Zanthoxylum bungeanum. The sequence continues at coordinate 63,493 of SKCR01026316.1, forward strand.
CCATGGCGCCAAAGCTCTCTGCTCGGTCCTGTGTCTTCCCAAAAGTTCCCGAAATACTTGTAAATATTCCCGGATCCATGTATTAATATTCCTACAAATAAAAATCACTAAATTAGTGTAAATAATAAACATTTTTAAATTAATATAACAATAGAAATTATGTACTAAAACATAAAATATATAACTAAATGTTTAACAATAAGCCAAGATAAGTGATGTTTTAATGTACATTTTCATGTACGTATCAATGGTCACTACGCTCCATATTTTAGAGATGATGAAAATGGGAGCAAAAGGGTTGGGCCTCCTACAGATATAGATTGGGAGAAAGCTTAATACTTTGCTGATTTTTTGGAGATTTTTTATGATGCAACTAATATGTTCAGTGCCTCATCCACCGTCACATCTTGTTTCACCTACAATGAGATTTGCAAGATTCATACAAGTTTGAAAAAACTGGCGCGTAATGAACATCCTCTTTTGCATGACTTGGCATTATCTATGAAGATGAAGTTTGATAAATATTGAGAGACCACTGCCAAAATCAATAAATTATTGATTGTCAGTACTATTCTTGATCCACGACGGAAGATGACATTTGCCTCTGTTTGCTTTGGTATACTTTTTGATAATGATGATGTGAAGATAGAGAAAATGAGAAAGTCTTCTAGAGATTTATTGAAGAGATTATACGATATGTATAAAGATTGGTATGGCACAAATGGGTTGTTTGTTGACAGTGATGGATCAAGGGCTGGGGGTGTAACTGGTGTTGGTGGAGAGGGGTCTAGTGCTACACATTGTAGTACACAATCTCAGCCATTTGTTAGACCGCGAGTACAAGATAGAGTCCGTAAGCGCAATACAAACGTGCAACCTGATGATCCTTTTCAAGTTTTTCAGACTAGTCATGCAATGCATCAAGAGGATAGTACTGAGGTTGAAATGTATTTAATGGAACCCTATGAGATTAGTCGTGACCCTAACTTTAGTGTTCTGATGTGGTGGAAAACAAATACCGATAAGTATCCAATTTTGGCTAGGATTGCTCGTGATATTTTTACAATGTCGGTATCGACTGTGGCATCTGAATCGGCATTTAGTACGGGCGATCGTGTTCTTGACAGTTTTCGTAGCTCATTAACTCCCGTTATGGTCGAGGCTCTAATATGCACTCAAAATTGGATACGGAATAGACTTACAATTGACAAAACCAATGAAGTGAAAGCAATGTTATTGGAGGCAGAGTACTACGAAAACTTGAGGAAGGTAAAAACAAAATTATTAATTACTTAATTAGTTTTTTTAATTGTTATAATGAATACCATTAAATGCAAACTTACTAACTGTGAATAATTTTTTATTTTATTTTATTTGAAGAATATCACAAGACACAAGTTGAAGTTACAATCTGAATCACAATCACCGGATTATGTCGTTGGCAACAGAGTTTGAGGTGAATTATCTTTGAAGGTACAATTTTGACAAAGTTATGTTTTTCTTTGATTTTGAGTACGATATGAATTATGAAGTGGTGTTATACTTATATTTTATATTTCAGAAACATTGTTTATTAATTTCAGTCTTGTTTAGGCTTGATGTTGTTGTGCTGCTGCCGTGCTGGAAGTGGAAGGACACTGGGGTGGGGATACCGGATACTGGATAGTATTGTTATATTTTGTTCATCCTGGACCTGCAATATTTTATATGTAATTATATTCATGAGTTGGATTGGATCTTGTGAATGGCTTCTAGAGGTCCTTTGGTCTTAGTGGATTATTCCTTGTTGTTGCATTAATGTGGTCAAGTTTTATATGCAACTAATGTTGTTTTGATATGCAACTGATGCTGTTTTGATCAGGGGGAATGTGTATGCTGCTAAATCATGTTTTGCCTGTCTTGTTAGGATATTGATGTGCATTGGTTTGTGCTTCAATGTGCATTTTTAAGTGTACATTTTAAGAAATGAAGTGTCATTTTAGTGGTGTTGTTGTGAGATGTTTGATTCAATTATCTTCTTCAACTGTATTGGTAGTTTTTGCTGTATATGTGCCTGGTAATTCTTTTTCTGGGTGGGATGATGGCTTCTTATAATAATTGTATTAATGCATCTAATAATGGTTACTTAATCCTCTGTCTGATTCGTTTCAGATTGGATCAGTCTGATCCGAAATAGGTCAATTTCGGATCGGACTGATCCGATCCGAATTAGATCAGATCGGTTCGATCCGAATTAAGCCTATTTCGATCTGATCCGATTCGGATCGGATCGAATCGGATTGAGCCTATTTCAATCTGATCCGATTCGGATCGGATCGAATCGGATTGATCCGATTCGATCCGATAATTATCGGACCGAATCGGATCGAGTCCGATTTGTTGATCCGATCCGATCGAATCATAAATTTCCATGAATTTCGGATCGGATCGAATTCAGATTCGGTCCGATCCAATCCGAATTCGATAATGCCCATGCCTAGCAGAACTTGTTAAAGTCCTGGACGACCAAAACCAAAGCGTATCGATTGTCGCAAGTACTAGCGATGCAACTCTCAAGTTAAGACCAAATACACCTACCCTGAAGCGGACTCCCATAGAAACATAGACATACTACCAATGGGATTCCGCGGGGTCTATCCAGAGCGAAGATGTTTTCCGTACCATCGGTAAAACATAACCTCCTATCGTACTTGCATAAGTATCCAATACTTAAATATATGAGAACTATGCCGTTATGTCCTCACAACGCGCACAAGTGCAATACTAGTCTATTCCGTATTATCGATGTCCAATCTCGATAATACTACGACTATGGACATTTAATGATTAAACCTTTATGGATTGATACTGTCTCATATCATCTCAATCTGAAACTAATCATAAGGACTCTTACCATTTATATATCAAAGTAAATAAATTACAAAACAGTAAAAGGCAATTTCATTGTTACATAGTTAATTTTGTACAAAAACATAATATCTTTTACAAACAGTGACGATATTGGTCATAACTGTCCAACACAAAGCAATCCATATTTGAGCTATTATTTGGGGGCTTTTCTGGGGCTGAAATATTGTTAAAACAGAAGTAAAATTTTAGTGAGAGAGCTAGTCACATTCGGCTGGTCAAAGGAAAGGTAGAAAAAATATTCAAGGCCGATCCCGAGTGCTTAAGGCATTTTCTCTGTGCTAGGAAATCTGTTCCTACAATATACCTAACTTATGAGTTTCAAATCCATCAAATTTATTTATAAGTTCTAATTTAGAAGTACTGGTTAGGATTTCATTCGGACGATGCCCATTCTATACCTATTCTAAAATAACTAATGGATTTTGTATAGGCTTGTATGTATATGACAGTATACATGTCAACCCATATGTGTTTCCTCATATGATGTTCCGGTTTACGTATTTCGCTTTATGTTTCTGATTATAATTGAAGTTTATATTTTCAGAGTGTGAGTTCTTGCTAATGGATGATGACTATGATGCTTGGTATGTGATGAGTCAGATATTTATGTAGATATTCTTGATTTGTTTATCCTTTCTCATATTGATGTGTATGCCTAATTTGAAAAATTTTCCAAATAAATGAAAAGGATTTTTTATTCTATTTTTTGACATGAGATGATTTTTGCTACAATGTGTATTCTGAATTCTACGAGGCTCTGTCCATCTGGCTACGATCATTCTCTTACCCTCTGTCGACATGGTTCTATATCGGAAAATGTCTGGTCAGTGCATGCTATTCAGACATTGGATGTCTGATTTTCTGTTCGTCTAGTGAGTTAGTTTCTTTGACGTCTGATATGGTTTTTATGAAACATGCATTCTGAATTTATTTACAATCACGGATATCAGTTTATTAATATACTACAAATACTTCTATTTTTGTTATTTATGATATTTTGATATACGTTCTGACACTTTGATATATTGGTTTAACATATTTTCAACTTATATGTTTTTATGATATTTTCAAATTATGTTTTCCATGACACCTTTAATTTATGAATTTTTGAAAGTTTTGGAGAAATTTATTCGGTTAACTTGGTTTATATGATTGGATTGGATATTATACGATATTTTTCCACCACGGTGCTTGTGTAGGCACTGTATTTTTGCATGTAAGTCCCGATGATGAGTCTCGTACGGAGGCACTCCTCTTTAAGTTTTGGAAGTCACGGGAAACGAACGTCGAAAGGAAAGAGTCAGAAATTGATACTTTGTTGGAATTAATTCGTTTGCCTAGCTTCGGTTTTGCTCGTTGGACCTCTGTTTTAAAACACGTCCTTGACCCAAAACCCCTGCAACACACACCAAGCCCACCAAAAACCCAAAACACACGCCCAAAGAGACACATGCACGCCCATCACCATTCCAAAATAACAAACACACACATTAAACACATGCTAAAATCAAGACAATCACCTTCCTGTTGGGTTTTCTAGGTCAATCAAAAATTACCTCCAAAAGACATAATTTTTAGTTATGCTTTTTCACATCAGTGTCTCATTGTCGTGCCAATGAGAAACCACTGTCACGATAATATCCACGAGCATCTCATTGTCACGACAATATAAGTCGAATATTCTCTTGTATTAGCGTCTCATTGTCACGCCAAGGAGAAAATATTATCGCAACAATATTAGTCAAAATTCTCTTTATGTCTTAGGGTCTCATTGTCGCGACAATGGAAGTTAGAATGTATTTTTTACTCTAGATAACACAAAATCTGTTATTTCAATTGACTTTACTTTTGTATTTCGTTTTCCTTTCAGGGGCGCTACCCCCTCAACCCACCGTGACTTGTCTGGCAGGTCGAACCTTGTGACCTGTCTGGGCAAGTCGATTCCCGAAATATCAGCATATGACAATAACTGAACCAACATGTATTTCTAACCTTCATATGTTATAATAGTGTATATTGATAAATTAATCCTTCTTTGTTTAATGTATATATAAATTCAACAACAACGGTGAAAAAGAAAAAAATAGTATTATCGTATCTCAAACGAGATCGAGGAAGACATAAGTTGACATGTACTGTAATCATAAAGAGATACTTATGTTTTATTGAACTTAATGAAATAATTATTTAGGATGATACATAACGATATCAAAGGATTCATATAATCGATTTTACCTAATGAGATAAGGTTTTTGTTTGGTTTGATAATAGACTTGATAGTCAAATATCGTGAAATATTAAAAATTTTTTAAAAAAAGAAGATATTGTGATAGAGATGAGGAAGTTTCTGACCAACTCAATTAAGGAGTTGTTACTTTTTTAATCATGAGATCAAAAACTCTCTCGTAGTCGCGACTCAAATAGCCGATACACTTCCGACTCAAATGGGCGGGGGCTCTCTATCTGCTTGCAATGCCGACTGTTCGCGTTTAGTCAAAAAATACAATTAAGGAGTGGTACTTTCTTTTTTTTTGTGTGTTTCAATAAATAATTTTGTTGTATGTTGATCAAAACATTTAAAATACTAATCACAATCACAATCAATTAATATTAATATTGTATTTTTCTAATCGTATCCCAATTTTTTTCTTCCTAAATTCTAAGTTAGTATTAATTTATTAGATGATCAATTTTCATATCGTAAAATTACGTATCCATATCCATATGGAGGACAGTAATATGTAACCAAATATACATTTCACATGCACAAGTGGAGAGATTCTTTGGTACAACAGTGGTATGGGTGACGTGGTACCACAAGCCAATTATCCACTGACATGTAGAAGCACGCGTGGCAGTGGATGATTGGTTTGTTACATGGATGACGTGATACCACTGTTGCACATGAGATTTTCTCGCACAGGTGACAGGTGGTTACTTAAAATAATAATAATAAATAATAATCAGAGCAGCTTTCTTATCTCAATGTAAATGGTTAATGGACCAATGGACCATTAGGCCCATTAATTAAATACCAGGCTTTCCTCTAACGTACACCACTAAGGATAAGGTTAAGGCTTGGCGCTAACTTATCCCCACCAATCCGGCTAAAATGGACCCCACGAAGCTCTCCCTTCAATCCAACGGCTACAAATCACCCTATGCGCTTGGTATCTCGAGCACACATACAGCGCACGATAGCTTATCTCTGCTGCAAACAATTATCTTTCTCCATAGGATGCGCTTTGCTCCCCTCTCTTAACCTCCCCGCCACTTTGCCGTATTCATTCTCTTTAGTTTCCAGTTCGTTATTTACCGTTACAAAAACAAAACCCGGTACGTACTTAATATTAAATATTATATAAATAATTGATTATTTTCTTATAGATCCATGTTACTTAGGTTCTTTTTATTACATAAGCAACTGCTATCTGGGTACTGTTCATTTTGCTCCGATTATATTATTATTATTGTTGTTGTTGTTGTTATTTAAAAAAATTGATGATTAAGACCAAATACTGTTTGCATGATAGCTTTTAGTTATCAATTATGAATAAAAAAAGTGGAATTTGGTGATGTCAATGAGTATGATTAAGGAGTAATTATGTTAATAATCACAGTCAATGAGTATGATTAAGGAGTAATTATGTTAATAATCATAGCTGTTGTAATCAATGGAATTATGAAAGTCTTTTTTTTCTATAAGCTAGCAACGTTTGAGCGTGTTGTGTGACAATGCTTAGTGCTCGTTATCAACTAATGCTTGCAGGCTTTAGATTGGAAGTGTGGTTGACAAATTGTAATCATATAATGAGGAGATAATGTCAGAAGAAAATCGTATGGCTTCTGAAATTGGCACAGATTTGTCTCAAGACGATACCCAAACCATAGAGGAATCTCCCGAGGAGATGATATTGTCACAACAAACATCTGTTAATCTTGTTCCATTTGTTGGACAAAGGTTTGTTTCTCAAGAAGCAGCTTATGAGTTCTATTGTAGTTTTGCTAAGCAATGTGGGTTTTCAATTAGAAGGCATCGTACTAGAGGGAAGGATGGGGTGGGTCGAGGAGTTACGAGGAGGGATTTTACTTGTCATCGTGGTGGATTTCCGCAGATGAAACCTTCTGATGATGGGAAGATGCAGAGGAATCGGAAATCATCACGTTGTGGTTGTCAAGCATTTATGCGGATTGTTAAGCGGGTTGATTTTGATCTTCCTGAATGGCATGTTACAGGCTTTAGCAATGTGCACAACCATGAACTCTTGAAATTGAATGAAGTGCGGTTACTGCCTGCTTACTGCAGCATTACTCCAGATGACAAAATTCGGATATGCATGTTTGCAAAAGCTGGAATGTCTGTGCGGCAAATGTTAAGATTGATGGAGCTAGAAAAAGGTGTTAAGCTAGGCTGCTTACCCTTTACTGAAATTGATGTCAGAAACCTCTTACAGTCTTTTAGAAATGTCAATCGTGATTATGATGCCATTGATCTTATTGCAATGTGCAAGAAAATGAAGGATGAAAATCCCAATTTCAAATATGACTTTAGAATGGATGGCCGTAATAGGCTAGAGCACATTTCTTGGTCCTATGCTTCATCTGTTCAATTGTTCGAGGCATTTGGGGATGCAGTTGTTTTCGACACAACCAACCGCTTGGATTCTTACGATATGTTGTTTGGAATTTGGGTTGGACTTGATAATCATGGAAAGGCCTGCTGTTTCGGTTGTGTGCTTCTGCGGGATGAAAATATGCAGTCATTTTCCTGGGCATTGAAGGTAAGGAGCTCATGTGCTAATTCTTAATGAACAGAGCTAATATCGTCACTTTATGCAATAATTACTTGCATTCACTGGAGCTCTAAGTAGTCATCTCATACCATCAATTGGTAACACTGTATTTGTTTAGAATTTCTAGTCCTCCAACTTTTATAATCAAAGTGATTATTCACTGGACTACTGGAGGTGATACAAACTTGTGCATTACTCGACCTCATTGCATTATCTTATCAAACTAGGACTTTTGGTTATTTGATCTTTTAAATGTTTATGCAGACATTTTTGGGTTTTATGAATGGCAAGGCTCCACAAACATTATTAACTGACCAAAACATCTGGCTAAAGGAGGCTATTGCCATTGAAATGCCCGAAACCAAGCATGCTGTTTGCATTTGGCACATTCTTGCAAAGCTCTCAGATTCCTTTCCTACACTACTTAGATCATGCTATGATGATTGGAAAGCTGAGTTTTATCGTCTGTATAGTCTAGAATCTGAAGAAGATTTTGAGGAAGAATGGAGAAAAATGGTTAATAAATATGGACTCCACGAATATAAGCACATTACTAGCTTACATGCACTACGGACCTTTTGGGCATTGCCATTCTTGAGACATTACTTTTTTGCCGGATTGTTGAGCCCATGCCAGTCAGAAGCAATTAATGTTTTCATCCGACGGATTTTGAGTGCACAGTCTCAACTGGATCGTTTTGTGGAGCATGTAACTTTTTTTTCCTGTTTCTTTGATTATTTAACTAATTTTTAGGCTGACTTTGTTCAAAAACCTTTTTACAGGTGGCTGAGATTGTTGAATTTATGATCGTGCTGCAACAAAGCAAAAGATGCAACACAAGCTACAGAAAATATGCCTCAAAACAGGTTCGCCGATTGAATCTCATGCTGCTACCGTTCTTACACCTTATGCTTTTGGTAAACTTCAAGAGGAGCTCCTGATGGCTCCACAGTATGCATCTCTTCTAGTAGATGAAGGTTGCTTCCAGGTTAAACACCATACAGAGACGACTGGAGGGTGCAAAGTTATTTGGATTCCTTGTCAAGAACACATTAGCTGTAGCTGCCATCAGTTTGAATTTTCTGGCATTCTTTGTAGGCATGTTCTTCGAGTCCTGTCAACTGATAACTGTTTTCAGATTCCAGACCAATATCTACCCATCCGTTGGCGTACTGTTAGTTCAGCTTCCTCAAATCTCTTAAGAGCTACTATCAGAGAGCGTTCTGAGAAGATCAAGTTATTAGAGTCCATGGCTTCAACTCTAGTATCAGAATCACTTGAAACAGAGGAACGCCTTGATGTTGCTTGTGAGCAAGTTGACATGGTATTAAGTCATATCAAAAGCCTTCCCAAGCCAATACATGAAATGGACGACATTGTCTATAATTGTTCATCTCACTCGTTGATTCTACCAGAGGTAGAAGATGCCGATGGGATCGTTCAGAGCATTACAGTAGGGAATTCTCATGAATCTTTGACTTCTGAAAAGCTCAAAGAGAGAAGTCCAAGAGATGGAGTTGATGTTTCCAGAAAGCGAAGGCATTGTTCTCAGCCTTGCTGTAGGCATTTTGGAAACGATGCATCTGGTTGTCCGATCATGGGAACCGATGCTTTGAATGCAGATGTGTTAGGATACTTGTAGAATAAGATATTGGAAACAGTAGTTGATGTAGGAAGCATTACCATCAAAGTTGCCAGTGTTTCATCATCCTATTCCATTTTTTTTTTTTGCATGCTCAAATTCTCTCATACAAGTTTCTTTTTTAGTACCAGTTAGAGCAAAGATCTCACCCAGACTGTTTACCTGTGTAAGGTTTTTGATCCAGGCTTGGGTGGCATTCAAGGTAAATAATCCAAATAGTGACAATTATTTATTGAGTCATTTTTGTGCAAAATTTATATCCTAACCATGAGATCTATACATTTTATTGCCCATTTTATGACACAGCATTGTAGGATCTAATAAATTGCGTATCTCATACGAGTACATAGATTTTCTCAACTTGATAATTCTATAGCTATTCCTTGCTCTGTTGAATCTTCAGCCAAAGAGACCTTACTCAGCCTGCTAGGCAATGATCTGGCACCAGTACTTGCGACTTTTCTGCCATGGCCTCCACGATCGTGTGACCCAGAAAGTGCTCTCCGTGCCAGTGCTTTCCCAAAATTAGTTGCTCGTGCCAACTGCGTTATGTTGAGGTGCTTGGTTGCTTCTGGTACTGGCCTCTAGATCCCTGGCATTGGCCTTTTCAGAAGCCATCTTTCCTAAATGCCAGTCTTAGGAGAGCTACGGAAAGGAGAAGCCAGTGTCGACTGGTTAGCAAGGTATGGTTTAGTGTTAAATTTATAGAATAATTGGAGATATTATACAGCCATGGGAAGCTACATGTTGGTGACACAGACACCACATACTTGTGGGTTGCAAAAAATCTGCTAAAATTCTTGCCTACGGATTAAGTTTTTACTGTCTTACATACCAAGAAACTAAAGACAATAAAGAAGAGGTGAGCGGGAGCAACTCTAAAAAAAATTATAAAGTTGTCGCACAATAAATTTTTTTTTTTTTAAAAAAAAAAAAAAATCCAATTTGTTAATGAGGTAATTTTGATTTGACCATATTAAAATGAAGAATGTATCATTTTTTGTAAAAATCAAATTGTCCTCATTGAATCAAATTTCTAACTACACCACTGTATTAAGGGTGTTCATAGGGTTGGGTCAAATCGCGATCGACGCGATCCGAAAAATTAATTTTTTATTTGTTTTCTAAAATTTTTATTATTATTTCAGTTGTTTATTATTTTTTATCTTGAAATTTTATATACACGATAAGTTTCGGGACATAAAATAATTAGTACTTATGTCTTAAAATAATAATACATAAAAAAATTTGCCGACCCAGCCCAAGTGGGTTTGCATACTCAAATTTCGGGTTCGTGTTTGACAACCCGGGTGACCCGACCCGTGAACATCCCTAGCTACAGTGAAACCTATCTTTGTGATATAACTTAATAGGCCATCCCTAGCCCATGATGTTGACACTGTTAATTTACTATCTCTTGGTCACATATTCGAATCTTCAAAACACATTCTTATTAAAAAAAATGTATTAAGACTTTGTATATCATGATTTTTTCAGACTCACATAACTCTACTTATACAGTGAAAATCTTGTACATTGAACACGATGATTAGATTCATCATATTTGCTCAGTTGCTACGGTTGCTGTCAAACAGGAGGGGGGCATAAAGGGATTAGATGGGGTCGAAGTCGATCATTTTTACGCGAACCAGAAAGATCTCCTGAACTAGCCGTGAACATAACGGCCACTTTTTTCTTTTCTAAATTGAGCCTTCCAATTCCAACAAACGCTAATTTTGATGGCTTCCATTAAATATTTGAATATTTGAAGGGAAAAGTATGCGCTTTTATTAAACAAATAATTCTATCCTTTCATCTCATTTTCATAGTCCCTTGGTCGTGTTAAATTTTTTGATTAGAATCTTATTTAACTTAAAATTTTGAGAGCCAACAAATATGCCTGTGTGAAGTAAAGACCAGAACCTGGGAGGATCTTTGGCCTTTTAAGAAACCTTTGCTTCAATCATCATCTTCTTCATCCTGCAATGAATATTAAGTATTAACTGTTTTCGACTTCAAAAATGGTTTAAAAACAGCTGTTACCACAAGCTGATCCTGATCAAAGCACAGAATTATAGGTCACACAAAGGTGTCGTTCTCATAGACATTGACAATTCTCATTGCCCAAGGCCCCGGAAATAAGAGGAACGTACGAGCATGGACCCGACCATAGTGTGAAGGTTCTCCTCAAGGAGGGATTTTGGATCAAGACAAGTGATGGTGGTACCCAACCCCCCACATTAAAAGAGGATTGGGGGGTGCTCTTAAAGTTTGTAGCCGGACCAGATAAAATGTCACTAGCATGGGTATGCTCGACGACTTTGAGAGTCTGAGTTTGAAAGATTGTCAGCCATCTCGATAACCCGATCAGAGGAACAAATATGGGATGATGGCCGACCAGTTTGGGAGCAGCATGATATATGCCTCTACTATGAAGGGGTGCGTCTAGAAGGCTAATGATGAAGAAGATAAAGCAACGATTCACAGTGGTGTAGGCTCTGCCGGCTATCATAGGCCGGTGTAATGGTAGAGTAGCAGCTGCCATAGGACGTCACAGGCCGCCATAGGCATGTGCAATAGCAGGGGAATGAGCTTATTTTATTAGTTGAGAAGATGGAGGGATTAATGAGTAAGAATTGTAATGATGATTCAGTGATATAAGCTGCCGTCAAGGTCAGTTGTAATAGTGGATTTGAGAGCTTATATAAAGGGGGTAGAAGCCACATTAGAAGGGGTTAGCAACTTTTACACTTTCCACAGTTGTAATATGATAGCAAAGCTTGCAAAGCAAACTAAGTGATAGAGTGAGAGAGTGAGCCATGTACCCGACACATAGAAAACTTTTATTTTTGGAATCATTGGACCCCGCCGCCAAATCACCCCTCTTGGGCTTAAGCGGAGCATGTAAAATCCCTGGCTGTCCCAAGATTTTAAGAGAAATACACTCTTTGGATTCGAACCCAGGACCTCAAGGTGAAATCCTGAGCTCTAGACCACCAAGTCACGCCCTTGGGGATGACCACATAGTAAACTTGAGGGGTTATTCATTATAAACCTTTGTAAATTCTTTGTTAGGTGGTCGGGTCGATATTTACCTCAAGTCTAATAAAAGTGACCCCCTTTCTCTCTTGGATGTAGGTTGGAGCTACTCTCCACCGAACCACGCACTACAAAAATTATGCCTTTTAGCGTCCAATACTTTAGCGTCGAAAATAATTTCGATGCTAATAATCACTTTTAGCGTCGTAATTAATATTCGACGACAAATATCAAGATTTTAGCGACGAAAACCATATTCGACGTCAAATATTCAATTTTTTTCGTCAAATTCATATATCGACGCTAAAAGTACGACTTATAACGTTGAAAAGTATTCGACGCTAATTTTTATAACTATTCTAATAATCTTTGGCGTCGACATAAATTGCCACGCTAAATTTATACTTTTAGCGTCAAAATCATATTCGACGCCGAAAACTTGAAATTTAGCGTCGATAAAGTAGTGTCGCTAAAGGCTTATGAAGATACCATCGACAATCCTTTAATCTTAGCGTCAAATTTAATATCGACGCTAAAAATAGGACATTTAGCGTCGAATAGGAGATTCAACGCTAAAAATCGGACATTAGCGTCGAATTTAGTGATTCGATGCTAAAGATAGATTATAATGCAGAATGCCATCAACCCTTCTTCCTCTCTTCTTTTTCTCTCATGAGAAAAAAAAATGGATAAATGAAAAAGCCGAATGCTGCTATGTAAGTTTGAGTTTTTTTTTAAAAAAATAATTATTATATATGTTTTTTTTTCAAATTCTAACATTAACTTTTTTTTTTTAACAAAACGAAATGATAGAACTCCAACATCAAACTCAGGAGACAAGGTCCGACTCGATACCAGATGAGCAGTTGTCACAATTGGTTTTCAAGAATTAGACAGCTTACAACGTTGGCCTTGGCACTCGTAAGAAGCCGACGTCATCTAGGCAATATTGTTAATTCGGACAACGCCTCCTCTCTTCGAGACCAGTTAGTCACCACCCAAGACCAACTAGCCACCACCCAAGACCGACTAACCACCACCGAAGTGCTAGGGTTGGTGCTCCGAGTGTCAATCCGGATTGTATTTATGTCCGATTCATAAATACGAGCAATTTCATTTTCCATAATAATTACTAATTTAATGGTAACACCCTTGTCTTTTATACACTTATTCGATCTAATTGCGATTAAATTTTTGATTACGATTAGGTCGAAACTAAATTTGGTTTAGTGATACGTGTATATTAGACAAAGAACCTAGGATTTAAAGTATAGTGCGCAGTTACAACATAGTTTGTAATTGACATTGGGAAGCACACTATTAGTTGTATATCCTTACATAAAGTTCCTGGCTATGATTTACTAACACAGATTGGTTAGTAAAATCCGATCGTATATCGTGCCTTGGTCCGATGGTTTATCCCAGTGAACCATGAGTCTCGGGGGACTCGTATAGACATGTAGGTGTTTATTTGATAAGACACTGAACGACTCATAGAAGGTTTCCAAATAGATGGTACACCAACAACAATAGGAACCTTCTCGAGTTGAGCGAGAATAATGGTCCTTTGACTTGAGATACCACAGTGGGATATATGAGTTATCCTCCATACTTTGATGGCAGTCACGTCAACGATCTATTCATGATCAGACCTCCGCCTGTTCGTTGGGTGTGGACTGATGCTCATGATATCCTGTGCGTATCAAGATAGGATCTGTCAGTCCTGTGTACAGGGCATAGGCATCCTCAAGTGTTTACGATCTAGTAAATCCATGACCGTTCTATAACATCGGAAACCAGTTTTAAGTGTTATTTAGAGATCGTAAATTGAAAATCGACTATATTATACCGAACAGATTTGACGTTCTCATCTATATCACAGGTATAATATGGATAGCCTGTGATAGAGGGATTATACGTATGCAGTGACCTCGACTTGTATAGTTTAGCGAGATTATCCATGGTTGTCATAATCCATGAGTGGGTGGATTATGGACATGAAATTAGATTTCTTGACGGATAAACCTAAACTTAGAGAGTCCCACAATATGAAGTGTACTCGTTGAGCACTTGGGCAACTCGTTATGAATAATATTGATTATTCATAATATTTTATTGGATTAAATTAGTTAATTCGAATCGTTTAATTGGTAAACAAATTTATACATGCCGGGAAAATTTTTGGTCATTTTAATGTGTATTTGTATTTGATACATAATTAGATTAGATACACATTTGTTAATAAATGAGGGCATAACATTTTAAAAGTAAATAAATAATTTGTCTAATTTATGAATTAGAAAATTTACTTTTTACTTTACAAGTGTAATATGTCTATTTGTGATCTAATATATATATTTTATTAAGCCAAGTGTTGGCTTTATTGCCATGCATTTGAATATGATTAAAATTAAATCATAAATGGCCAAATTTTCCACCCCACTCACGCCACTTTGTTTTCTTTTTAGAAAAGTTGTTTTCTTTTTAGATTTGGTTAAAAACAAAAAAAAAAAGGAAAATTTGACTTTTCAAAATACACATCTCACGCCATTTTTAAAAAGTAAAATAAAAATTATTTTTCATTTTATCAACTTCAACCCATTCACTGTCATGAGCCTAACAAAAATGGGTTTCATGGTTTTCAAAGTTAGTTTGACAAATCCATGGAGAAAGTAAAGAAAAAACAAGAAAAGCTCAAAGAAACTTGGAGTTATAAAAGGTAATCTTCAATATCTTAAGCTTGAAAGTTTTGTTTCATGTTTCTTGTGCTCCTAGAATTGTTCTAGGGTTTCCTGACTTATCAATTTTGGGGCTTTTGTGGATGGTGGGTGGAAGTGGATGCATATGCATGTGTGAAGTAATAAATTGGATGAAATTGATGAATTTTGTATCCAATTTTGTTCAAATTATATTGGACAATAAGTTACCAAGTGTAAAATCCACTCATTTTATGCCTAGAATTTTTATAAAGTGATTCATATGTGTGGTGACTTGATTTGGTGTGGTGACTTGATTTGATTAATCTTGTAAAATTGGATTTAAAGCATGAATAAATTGGTTATTTTGGTTTTCTGATCAAAATCGACTAAAATGGAATTTATGGGATATTATTGATGTCTTACGAATGTTTTGGATGAGTTTTGGGAGATGGCACAATTGCCGGAAAGTGTTTCCAAGTTGAAATAAGCGAAAACGGCCAAAAACGACGTTACCGGGTGGATTTTGAGCCAACCGGGTGACGGCTGTGAAAACAGTGATTCCGTCACTGTTTGGGTAGCCCATGAACCGCGCTAACACTATTGGAACTGACCTGGGTGTAAGACATAGAAATAGACGACGCTGTTCTAGGCTCGCGACCTAGTCGGGAGTACGGAGTAGCCCGCGGGTGACTAAACCAGAGAATAAAGAAGTCACCACCCAGTGTGAATTGGGAAATGATTTAAGACTGCACTCACCCTCACAAGGGAAGACCTCAAACTGTTGGGTTCGGAATGGTCCCTTACTTATGTCACTTGTAATTAACGGATTTGTGCAATTTTAACCAAGTCTATGCAATATTTTGCAAAAAGCAATCTACATCTAAATTCATATACGGCTTAAATCTAAGTTTACATGCATAAAAAATAAGTCGGAATAACAGTAAATACACAACTCATAAATACTTAAAATTAACACATGCGGAAGCATAGATAAATCATGCATAAACTAAATAACATACTTGAACGACTAAATCATGCTTAGAAAAATGAATAACATATTAAATGACTAAATCATGCTTAGACACATGCAGAAATATAGATAAATCATGCTTAGAAAAATAAAAAACATATGCCCTCAGGTCTAACCTCTTAAGTCGTCTTTTGGAAGTGCGTTTCGTGGTTGTCGGAAGGGTAGACGCTCAGTAACTTTTCCGATTTACTGGTTTTTAGATTTCCTTCGTTGTTTCGTTGTTTCGGGCTGCTGTTTGCTCACTATTTCTGCGATATTTAGGCAGTTTTTTGGGGTAGAATTTTCGGTGATAAATGGCTGGATTTTTTGGACAATTTTACGGGTTTTTTTAGGCAGTTTACTAGGCAGTTTCGGTGGTCAAAATAATGAAGTTTTTAGGGTAGTTTCGATGGTCAAAATAGTGCAGTTTTTGGGGCAGTTTCGGTGGTCAAAATTATTCAATTTTTGGGGCAGTTTCGGTGGTCAAAACTATTCAGTTTTTCAGGTGCTGTTGCGGGTTATAAGTGCAGTTTTACAGGTGCAGTTTGTGGGTTTTAGTGCAGTTTTACGGGTGCAGTTTGCGGGTTTTTAGTGTAGTTTTTTAGGCAGTTCTTGCGTGAATATGAGGGCAGTTTTCAGGGGTGATTTCACGTGAATGGATGGCTGATTTTAGGGCTGATGGGCGTGAGAATCAAGGGCTGTTTCAGGGGTATTTTGGCGTGAATGGATGGCTGATTTTAGGGGCTCCTGGGCGTGAGAATCGGGGGCTGTTTCAGGGGTATATTGGCGTGAATGAAGGGCTGATTTTAGGGGCTGTTGGGCGTGAGTCATAGGCTGATTTGGGGGCTGACATGGGCGTGTTTAGTGACTAACTGCGGGGGCTTTATGGGCGTGAACAAGGGGCTGACTTTAGGGGCTGTTTGGGCGTGTTTAGGGGCTGACTTCAGGGGCTGTTTGGGCATGTTTAGAGGCTGACTTCAGGGGCTGTTTGGGCGTGTTTAGGAGCTGGCTTCAGGGGCTGTTTGGGCGTGTTTAGGGGTTGACTTCAGGGGCCTTGGGCGTGAGTACCTTAGAGAGGAGAAGAGAGTTTTGTGTTGTCTATGTGCTAGGGAAGAATTGTTAGATTTTGGTCCTTTTTATAGGAAAATATTGGTGCATTAATTGGGTGGGCTATTGTTGGTGGAGGCTATTAATTAGAAAGTGGCTTTTTGTTGTTTGAAAGTGAGATGTGAGGTAGTTTTGTCAATGGGCGTGAGGTTGGCTTGGAGGAATGATGTGTTGTGTTTGACTTGGAGGGGGAGGTTATTAATTAGGAGGTGGCTTTGTTGAAAATGGGGTTGAGCTGAATTAAGGTCAATGAGCGTGGGGTAGTTTTTTTGGTGGGCTTGGTGTATGATTTGGTTGGGTTTTGTGGGCTTATGGGCGTGGGCTTAGTGTTTTGGTGGGCTTAGTGTGGGTTGCGGAGGTTTTAGGCCAAGGAAGTGTGGCTTGTAGGGGTTTTAGGCCGAGGATAATTTTGAAACAGAGGTTCAATAAGCAAACCCGAAGTTATGCAAATGAATTAAATCTAACAAGGTATCAATTCTGACTATTTCCTTCCGACGTTCGTTTCCCGTGACTTCCACGACTTAAAAGGTAGTGCCTCCGCACAAGGCTCATCATCGGGACTTATATGCAAAAATACAGTGCCTACAGTCGCCCCCACTTTGATGGGACTTGTGCAGTGTGTGACAATGACAGTCCTATCAAAGTCATGCAATGCATTTTTACTTACCTGGCTCGCCAACTGACACCTGACTTGCCTGTTGCTTCGAACTGTGGTTATGATGCAGTAGGCCTCGACCCTGGGACGTATCCCAAAACTACAACTGATGTGGGGGTAGTCCATTTCTGAACCGTGTTGAATTTTTGGAGTGCCATTTTTGGCATGTTGAACCTCATTTCCGAGGCGTTGCTTATGTGATGGCGAGGTACTTTTGACCCCTTGGATTGTTCCCGAACCACCTATGGGCTTTGTTCCCGAACTGTCTGTGGGCTTTGTTCCCGTTGTGCTGAATGTGATGGCGGGGTGCTTTTGACCCCTAGGCTTTGTTCCCGAACCACTTGTGGGCTTTGTTCTCGAATTGTGTAGAGTGTGGGCTTTGTGTTGGGTTTCTAGATTAGTCCCAAGATCAAATTAAGCATTGAAATATAATGAATACGCAAAGAAGAGTGGCAGAAACACACTTACATTGAACGGTTTTTGATGTGATGATCAACAAAATTTTCTCCAAGAAGCTTTGAATAATTCGGCCAAGGTGGTTCTCCAAGCTCTAAGCTTTTGAAGATTCCAAGCTCTCAAGTTGGTTTCCCTAACACCTTGAATGATTCATTTGAGAGTGCTAGCTCTTTGAAATTTGCAATAAAATTTCACTACTTTCTTCTTCAAGATTTTCGGTCAAGAGAAGAAAAAATTGGGAGAGTAAAATGCTTGCAATTTTCGGCAATGAGAGAGAGAGTGAATACTTGTGTAATTGATTTCAAAAACCATTTAAATGATATACCAAAATCAAGTTTAGGTATTAGTCATTCACGCCATCACTTTGAGTGTTAAAGAAGTCATCACCCACTTCACCAAAACCCATCAAGTTAAAGCAATTTTAAAGTGAAAGTGATGTGACATGTGGGCCCCACTCGATTCCAAATGCGAGTGGGCCTGCAAACACTCCCGGCCTCGGGTTTGCTAATTCCGAATTAACGAACTTCCATCGCGATGTAATTAAATCGAATTTAATTAAATAATTATACCAATGGGTAGGCATTATCGGATTCGGATCGGATCGAACCGAATTCGAATCCGATCCGATCCGAAATGCTCTGAGATGTTTGATTCATTCGGACTGGATCATCTTATCGAACTTGGTCCGATCCGATTCGATAATTATCGGATCGGTCCGATTCGATAATTATCGGATCGGTCC
This sequence comes from Zanthoxylum bungeanum, assembly GCA_019454045.1. Lineage (NCBI taxonomy): Eukaryota > Viridiplantae > Streptophyta > Magnoliopsida > Sapindales > Rutaceae > Zanthoxylum > Zanthoxylum bungeanum. The sequence goes on from SKCR01026316.1 coordinate 82,545, forward strand.
GATCCGATCCGATCCGAATTCGGTACACATAATCTGGTTTTGAGTCAAAAAAATCGACCGGATCGGATAAAATCTGATCCGAAATAATTCAGATTTTTTTTATTTAATATGTAATGACGTCGTTTTACATATTAAATAAAAAAAATTTGAACGGATCAGATCGGATGGGATAAAATCCGATCCGATCTGAAATCCGTCGAACCAGACCAACTCAATTCGATCGGATTTGATAATCGGATCGGATCCGATTCGATCTGACCAAATCGGATCAAATCGATTCGATCCAATCCGATGCCCACCCCTAATTATGCCTAGCAAAATTACTATTCACGTCGCTAACGAATAAATTCTAAATTAACTCGTTTGCCCGAATTAAAATCCAATTTTAATTCCGCGTCAAAATCTAATTTCGTTTAATATATCGAATATATTATTTTATCGATTAATTCTAAATTAATCTTTCTCTCTCTTCAAATAGTACTTTATCCAAGATAAAGTCTCTCCGCAATTAATCCCAGATTAATTAAGCTCGAATCATACGTCATCGGTGAATATTCGGGAAATGACTCAAGAGATCCTTGGATATGTTGGCAGTAAATCCGGTCTTCGAACTATCCAAACACGTACGTACCTAGTACTACGTTTTTATCAATTTACGAGACAAGGTTGGCTTCTAGCAAAGCGCCATGCCTTCCCAATTCTCCAGAAATATTCTTAATAGAATATACGATCTTTATCAGGCGTAGTATACCATAGTATTGTATATAGCGATCTAGTATTAGATGTTCACGTGCAAGGCCTAGGGCTGGAATAGTGTATGTCCCTTACGAAGCACATATCGGATATCAAGCAACTATTCTCTTTGAGTCAGATAATCCTGACCTTGTCATATTATCTCGATGGTTGCAACACAATAGAGAACTAGTTCTGAATCCCTACGTGATCATCATCTCCATATGTCTGAAGTGATACTTCCGTCTTGACATCATACCCAATACACTATGATTCTCGATAAACCCAGAAGAGGCGTACATAGAACCTGTTAAAGTCCTGGATGACTAAAACCAAAGCGTATTGATTGTCGCAAGTACTATCGATGTAAGCCTCAGGTTAAGACCAAATACACCTACCCTGAAGTGGACTCCCATAGACACATAGACATACTACCAATGGGATTCCGTGGGGTATATCCAGAGCGAAGCTGTTTTCCATACCATCGGTAAAACACAACCTCCTATCACACTTGCATAAGTATCCAATACTTAAATATATGAGAACTATGTCGTTATGCCCTCACAACGCGCACAAGTGCAATACTAGTCTATTCTGCATTGTCGATGTCCAATCTCGATAATACTATGACTAGGGATGTTTAATCATTAAACCTTTATAGATAGATACTGTCTCATATCATCTCAATCTGAAACTAATCATAAGGACTTCTACCATTTATATATCAAAGTAAATAATTACAAAATGGTAAAAGGCAATTTCATTGTCACATAGTTAATTTTGTACAAAAACCACAATGTCTTTTACAAACATTGACGCTATGGGTCATAACTGTCCAACAATCTCCCACTTGGCCTATAGCCAGTCACTCAAGCATCTAATACCTGAACTATATACATATCACTCAAACTTTTACTGAGGAATAGCTTTTGTCAGCGAATCTACAATATTGTCATCTGATGCGACCTTCTCGACCTTCACATCACCACGATGTATGATCTCACGTATCAGATGGAAACGTCGATGAACATGCTTGGATCATTGATGAGACCGAGGTTCCTTAGCCTGCGCTATAGCCCCGTTATTGTCACAATATAATGGAACAGGCTCAGCTGCTAACGGAACTACTCCTAATCCAATTAGAAATTTTCGAATCCAAACTGCTTCTTTTACTACTTCGGCTGCAGCAATATACTCCGTTTCTGTTGTTGAATCGGCAACAGTCTCTTGCTTGGAAGATTTCCAGCTTACTGCTCCGTTATTCAAACAAAATATGTACCCGGATTGTGACTTGCAGTCGTCTTTATCGGTTTGGAAACTTGCATCGGTATACCCATCTCTATAGATTAAGAAAGCATCCTTAGTTCGTCTAAGATACTTAGGATATTCTTAACCGCCATCCAGTGACCTTCACCTGGATCGACCTGATAGCGACTACACATGCTCAAAGCATAGGAGACATCTGGTCGCGTACATATCATGGCATATATGATCGATCCGACTGCCGAGGTGAATAGTATCCGACTAATGTTGTCTCTCTCATCTTGAGGTTTAGGACAAATTTCCTTAGATAGATAGACGCTATGTGACACTAGCAACAGTCCCCTCTTGGACTGATCCATGTTGAATCTCTTCAACACTTTGTCATTGTACGTACTCTGGGAGAGTCCAAGCAGCTTTCTAGATCTATCCCGGTAGATCTTTATTCCTAGAATAAATGTTGCTTTTCCCAGATCTTTCATGGAGAATTTTAATGAAAGCCAAGCTTTCACCGACGTTAACATGAGAATGTCATTGCCAATAAGTAATACATCATCAACATATAGGACAATAAAAGTCAGTTCTCTCCCACTAACATTCTCATATACACAAGGATCATCTTTGTTTTGAATGAAATCATATTATTTTATGATCTCGTCAAACGTTGGTTCCATGATCGCGATGCTTGTTTCAATCCATAAATGGATCGATTTAACTTTCAAACCTTGTTTGCAAGTCTAGACACGAGAAAATCGTCAGGCTGTTGCATATAAACATCCTCTAAAAGGTTTCCGTTAAGGAAAACGATTTTAAAGTCCATTTGTCATATCTCATAATCGAAATATGCAGCAATAACAAGCATTATCCGAATGGATTTAATCATGACAACAGGTGAGAAAGTTTCGTCGTAATCGACACCATATTGTTGACGATACCCCTTCGCAATAAGCCTAGTTTTGTACGTTTGTACATTGCCATCCATGTCGGTCTTCTTCTTGAAGACCCATTTGCAACTAATAGGCTTTACGCCTTCTGGTGCATCAACCGGTGTCCAAACTTGGTTGGTGTACATGGAATCCATTTCGGACTTCATGGCTTATTGCCATAAAGTGGAATCGATATCTTGTATCACTTCCTCATACGTAGCCAGTTCGTTATCCTCAATAAGATTAATATCTACATGAGATGATATCAGAAACCCATACCTCTCAGGTTGTTTCCTGACTCTCTCCGACCTACACGGTCCTTGTGTAATCGAAGATTGTGGTGCAGTCTCATCCCTAATGGACTGTTTATGTTCCGTTAAAGATTCTGTGCCAGGAACAGTATCACTTCGATTTTCATCGAGTTCTACTTTCCTCCCACTTATCACTGTATTTAGGAATTCCTTCTCAAGGATAACTGCATGTAGCAAAACAAATACTTTGTTCTGTTGTGGGTGATAGAAGTAATATCCTTTGGTTTCCCTAGGATATCCTACGAATAGGCATTTAGCAGATTTGGGTTCAAGTTTGGTACCTTCCAAACGTTTGACGTATGCCCAACATCCCCAAATCTTAAGGAATGAGAAACCCGGTTTCTTTCCTGTCCATATCTCATACGAAGTCTGTTGAACAGACTTTGACGGAACCTTGTTCAAAATAAGTATTGCACTGTGTAATGCATATCCCCAGAAGGAAATAGATAGCTCTGTGCGACTCATCATAGACCTTACCATGTCCAACAAAGTTCGGTTTCTCCATTCGGACACACCGTTTAATTGCGGTGCTCCAGGAGGAGTCCACTGTGAAAGAATACCATACTCTTTCAAGTAATCTAGAAACTCATTGCTCAAGTATTCGCCACCACGGTCCGACCGTAATGTCTTAATACTCTTGCCGGTCTGTTTTTCAACTTCGTGTCGAAAGTCTTTGAATTTCTCAAAAGTTTCCGACTTGTGTCTCATCAGATACATATAACCATAACGTGATGCATCATCCGTAAAGGTTACGAAATATTCGTATCCACCTTTAGCCTGGCTAAACATGGGCCCACAAACGTCACTATGAACAAGGGCTAACAGTTCGGTGGCGCATTCACCTGTACCACTAAAAGGTGATTTAGGTATTTTGCCTAATAAGCAATATTCACAGACGTCATATGAATTGGGATCAAATCCGTCCAAGTACCCACTCTTCGAAAGTATGGATAAGCGAGTCTTGTTTATGTGTCCCAGACGACAATGCCACATATAAGTTTCATCTTTGTTATTCATTTTAAGCTTTTTATTTGTTATATTATATGTTTGAGATTGATTTATATTCAAAATATAAAGACCATTAATTGCAACAGCAGTGTAAATTTCTACATTATTTTTATACATAAAACACCTGGTGTTTCGAAATATAAAAGTATACCCACATTGGGTTAACATAGATACAGAAATAATATTCCTACTTACACTAGGTACATAATAACAGTCTATAAGTTCAAGTACGTACCCCGAGGGCAGTTCTAAAACAAAAGTGCCAACGGCCAAAACGGCAACTGGTGTCCCATTTCTGAAGCATAGATCAATCTCCCCTGAGGCGAGTCTCATGCTAATCCGCAGATCTTGCACATCAGTACATATATGAGTACCACAACCAGAATAAAAAATCCAATGTTTAAAACTAGAAGTAGTCATGTTTATTTCAATAACAAACATACCTGAAGTCGGTGTCTTGCCCGCTTTAATCTCCTTCTGGAGCACCTTGTACTCGCGACAATCACGCTTCCAGTGACCCTGCTTGCCGCAATGGAGGCATACATCCTGATATTTATCCTTGGGTTTCCCAGAACCCTTTGACACTTTACCCTTGCCCTTCTTCTTATGCTTCTTCTTTTTAACACCACCAGTCACCTTAGGCAGAGCCTTGGGAGACTGAGATGTTGAAGCAAAGTGCGCCTCGCGCTTCTTGCCCTTGAGTAGCTCATTCTCAGCTTCCTTCAGAATAGACATCAACTCTCCAAGAGTATCATCTTGGTTCATCATGTTATAGTTCATGGGCGTGAACAAGGGGCTGACTTTAGGGGCTGTTTGGGCGTGTTTATGGGCATACTTCAAGGGCTGTTTGAGCGTGTTTAGGGCTGACTTCAGGGGCTGTTTGGGCATGTTTAGGGGTTGACTTCAGGTGCTGTTTGGGAGGGTTTAGGGGCTGACTTCTGGGGATGTTTGGGCGTGTTTAGGGGCTGACTTTACGGGTTGTTTGGGCGTGTTTAGGGGCTGACTTTACGGGATGTTTGGGCGTGTTTAGGGGCTGACTTCATGGGCCTTGGGTGTGAGTCCCTTAGAGAGGAGAAGAGAGTCTTGTGTTGTCTATGTGCTAGGGGAAGAATGGTTAGATTTTGGTCCTTTTTATAGGCAAATGTTGGTGCACTAATTGGGTGGGCTATTGTTGGTGGAGGATATTAATTAGGAGGTGCCTTTTTATTGTTTGAAAGTGAGATGTGAGGTAGTTTTATCAATGGGCGTGGGGTTGGCTTGGAGGAATGATGTGTTGTGTTTGACTTGGAGGGGGAGGTTATTAATTAGGAGGTGGCTTTGTTGAAAATAGGGTGTGAGGTGAATTAAGGCCAATGGGCATGAGGTAGTTTCTTTGGTGGGCTTGGTCTATGATTTGGTTGGGTTTTATGGGCTTATGGGCGTGGGCTTAGTGTTTTGATGGGCTTAGTGTGGGTTGCCGAGGTTTTGGGCCAATGTAGTGCAGCTTGCGGGGGGTTTTAGGCCGAGGATAATTTTGAAACAGAGGTCCAACGAGCAAACCCGAAGTTAAGCAAATGAATTAAATCCAACAAGGTATCAATTCTGACTCTTTCCTTCCGATGTTCATTTCCCTCGACTTCCGTGACTCAAAAGGTAGTGCCTCTGCACGACGTTCATCATCGGGACTTATATGCAAAAATGCAGTGCCTACACTGGACATTTCCATAAGTGTCGGGTAGTCGGTTCGGTCAAAAATGCTTTCATTTCCTTATGTGTCTATGGAAGTCCGAATCAGGGTAGGTGTATTTGGTCTTAACCTGAGACTTACACCGCTAATACTTGCGATAATCAATATACTTTGGTTTTGGTCGTCCAGGGCTTTAACAGGTTCTGTGTACGCCTCTTCTGGGTATATTGAGAATCGTAATGTATTGGGTGTGATGTCAAGATGGAATTATCACTTCAGTTATAGTAGAGATGATGATCACGTAGGATACGGAACTAGTGCTCTTTTGTATTGCAGTCATCGGGATAATATGACTAGGTCATGTTTATCCGATTATAGAAACTAGTTACCAGAGATCGATATGTGCTTCGTACGGAGCAGACACAATTCCAGCCCCAGGCCTAGCATGTGACATCCGATACTGGATCGCAATACGCAATACTACGTATACTACGCCTGATATAGATTACATATTCCCTTAAGAATATTTCTGGAGAATTGGGTAGGCACAGTGCTTTGCTAGAAGCCAACCATGTCTTGTAAATCGGTAAAAACATAGTACTAGGTACGTACGTGTTCGGATAGTCCGACGACAGGATTTACTACCAACATATCCGGGGATCTCATGGGTCGCTTCCCGAAGATTCACCGATGACGTATGACTCGCACATTATTAATCTAGGATTAATTAATTAGAGAGAGAAAATTAATCTAGGATTAATTAAGGAGATATTTTATCTAAGATAAAATATTATTTAAAGTGAGAGAACAATTAATTTGGAATTAATCGATAAAATAATATATTTGATATATTATACGAAATTGGATTTATTCGCGGAATTAAAATTAGATTTTAATTTGGACGAACGAGTTAATTTAGAATTAATTCGCTAGCGACGTGAATATTAATTTTGCTAGGCATAATTATTTAATTAAATTTGATTTAATAACGTCGCAATGAAAAATTCGTTAATTCGGAATTAGCGAACCCGAGCCCGGGAGTGTTTGCGGGCCCATTCCATTTCGAATCAAGTGGGGCCCACAAGTCACATCACGCGTCACATCATTAGTCATTCTTGTGATGGGAGTCTTGTCACCTTTTTGGTGATTGACGACTTGTCATCTTTTTGGTGATGGAGGTGGTTAAGAGCAATTAATGCTCTTTTCCCTCCTAATTGCTTTTGGAAAGCATATAGCAAAAGTGTTTGATTTTTGGTGATAGATTTGGTAATTGTTTTAGAAACAAACACACGTATTCTCTATTCTCTCACTCCTTGGCCGATTGGCCTTGATGCTCTATGCCGAATGGCCTTTTGTTCTTGGCCGAATTAGCCATGCCTTGGCCGAATGGCCATACCTCACCAAGGCCGAATCATCCTCTCCTCTCTCCCATGGCATTATCGTGAGCCTAGGGCTCATTGTTCTTGATTTTGTTTCAAAGTCATGGATGTTAGCACATCAAAGGGCTCTTACAAAAGTGACAGGGAAACTCATTCATGAGCATGGAATCCATACCAAAGCTTAGAGCTTGAAGATCAACATGGAGCACAAAGAAAGAACATGGCCAAACCTAGGAGGAAAAACTTGAAGAGATTTTTGTGTTTCATCGCATCGTAAATCCAATCAAAGTGAGTATTTCCGCTACTTTAACTTTGATGTATTCACTTAATTTCTTGCTTAATTAGATCTTGGCAAACCTAGTAAACCCAACAATGGTATCAGAGCCATGATTATGCATGAAATTGGATTTAGGGTTCTTAACTTTAAAATTAGGTAAAATTGATTTGAGCATGATTTGATGAAATTGATTGTTTGAATATGCTTGAATGATGATAACATAGTGTTATGCATAATCAATTTGATGAAAATTGAATTGGATCAAATTTTCCCTAAATTGTTGGCTTGGCCGAAAGTTGAGAGTGCCCTAAAGTCACGGTGATTTTTATTTTTTGATCATCGGATGAGTTGAAAAGACTTGGGAAATGTTGATTTGAGATTCAATTGGATTGAAATCGGAATTGAACAAAAAACCCTTAATGCCGTGACTTAGAAGCATGTGAAATGAGATGATTTTTTTATTCAATAATGTTGGACATGTGTTGATGATGATAAGCATAATTAATTGAGTACATTGGTGTTTTGGAAATATTAATTTGACTAATTAATTATGGCTATACACTTTAAATTGATTTAATTTTGATAGTTGGAATATTGTAATTTAATTAATTGGGCTTTATTTGGAATTGGGCTTGTAAAGTTGTATTTGGGCTTATTGGGCTTGGTTGGGCCAAGTATGGTTAAGGTTAATTGGTTGGATCCAATTGGGCCCAAAACCATATCCATAAAGTCCAAATATAACTATTGGGCCTTTAAAGTTTAATTGGGCCTAATGGGCCGAAATTGATTTCTAGGCTTATAGGGTGATTCCTTGATTAGGCTTTGGTTGCCGAAGCCCATGCCTTAAGAAATTAATTGAAAGCCCATTGGACTTTAATTAAACGACATTGGATGTTTACTGGGTTTGAGACCCGTTACGATTAGATTTAGAATCTAAGTCATAAAGGCTCATTATTAAAATGTAGTTATTTAATTTAGAATTAAATAAATGAATTGGTATTGAATATGAGTTAAATTAGATTTAAATTGTAGTTCGATATAATTCAAGAATTCATACTTTGAGTACTTATTCTTAAACGAGTTTAACTCGCGCAAATCAAATCGTTGTTTGTGTTGAGTTTTTCTAAGGTCCCAAGATCAAATCAAGACATGAAATAATGAGTGAATACATCAACGGAGGTAGCGGAATACTCACATCGATCGGTTGAGTCGATTTGGAGACGATTCGAAGCCAAAACACTCACTGCCTTGGGCGTGAACTGCAGCAGCCCACTGTCCTCCAAAACAGATTTTTGAGTTGACAAACGGAGCTCCGAGCTTCGTCCGACGGATCCCGGCTCATGGTGAACCTCCCTACCACCTTCGCAAGACTCGTAGTGTGCTAGCACTTGCGGTTTTCACCATGAAAACCCCAACTCTTGCTTCCCTAGCTCACGGTTTTTGTGCTTCCAAAACAGTCCACATTTTGTGATTGGCGTGAGCAAGAAGAGAGAATGAGAGAGAAGAGATTTTTTGTAATGGTTAAAGTGATTTGCATTTTAATTTCAAGTGTATCTTATACACTTTCATGAATTTCAAATGCATTTCACTTTAATTTGCATTTCATTTGCTTTAAAAAGTCAAACCATAAAAGCAAATCACTATGCACATCATGTCCATCACTATTCACATCAACTTTAAGTCATGTCAACTTTAAGTCATGTCTATCAATCAATCAATCACATCAATCAATCACATCACTCAAAGTGACATTTGATTTGACGCTTGATGTGACGATTGATTTGACGCTTGATGTGACTTGCGTCGTCGTACTCGAATTCTAAATACGAATGCGCTCGCAATCACACTCGGGCTCGGGTTCGCTAATTCTAAATTAACGATTTTTCCGTCGCGTCGTAATTAAATGATTACGCCTAGCGAATTCACTATTCACGTCGCTAACGAATTAATTCTAAATTAATTCGTTCGCCCGAATTAAAATCTAATTTTAATTTCGCGTCGAAATCTAATTTCTTTTAATATATCGAATATATTAATTTACCGATTAATTCCAATTTAATCGTTATCTCTCTCTAGATGATATTTTATCCTAGATAAATATCTCCGTAATTAATCCTAGATTAATTTTCTCTCTTCTATTTAATCCCAGATTATTCAAGAGTGCGAGTTGTGCGTCATCGGTGGATTATCGGGAAGCGACCCATGAGATCTCCGGATAAGTTGGCTATAAATACAGTCGTCGGTGTATCCAAATCACATACGTACCAAGTACTACGTTCTACTACCGATTTACGAGACAAGGTCGACTCCTAGCAAAGTACCAAGTCTACCCAATTCTCCGGACATATCCAATTATGAATATTTAGATCTATATCAAGCGTAGTATACTAATGTATTGTGCGTATCGGCCCAGTATCAGATAGTCACGTGCTAGGGCTGGGGCTGGATAAGTGTCTGCCCCGTCCGAAACACATATCGGATGTCTGGTAACTAGTCTCTATAATCGGATATTCATGACCTGGTCATAATATCACGATTGGATGCGCATCACTTAAGAGCACTAATACCGTATCTTGCGTGACATCATCTCCAATATGACTGAAGTGACACTTCCGTCTTGACATCACACCCAATACTCTACGACTCTCTGATAAACCCAGAAGTGGTGAACACAGAACCGGTCAAAGCCCCCAACCACCAAAACCAAAGTTTATCGATTATCGTAAGTATTAGCGATGCAAGTCTCAGGTTAAGACTATACACACCTACCTTGATTTCGGCCTCCCATAGACACCTAGTCATAATACCAATGGGATTCCGAGGGGTTTATCCAGAGCGAAGCTGTTTCCCGTACCATCAGTGAAACACGACCTCCTATCGCACTTGCATAAGTCTCCAACACTTATATATATGAGAACTATGTCGTTGTGCCCCACAACGCACACAAGTGCAATACTAGCCTATTCCGCATTATCGATGTCCAGTCTCGATAATACTACGGCTAGGGATATTTAATGATTAATCCTTCGTGGACTGATACTGTCTCATATCATCTCAATCCAGGAACTAATCATAGGGACCTCTCTTCATTTATATATCTATGGTGATCTAATCACAAATGATGAGAGTGCAATATCCTTATTACATAGTTAATTTGCTACAACAACACAATGATCTGTGCAAATAGTGATGCTATGGGTCATATTATCCAATAATCTCCCACTTGGCACGTAGCGAGTCACTCAAGTGTTCCAACACTTGAACTATGTAAGGTTCGCTCAAATTGCTGAGGAAAGGTTTTCGTCAGCGGATTTGTTTGATCATATCGTTTGACGCGATTTATACGATCATTACATCGCTACGATGTATGATCCGAACGAATCAGATGATATAGAAGTATATATCTGGATCGTCGATGAGACCTTTAATTCCTTAGCATGTGCTGACGCCTAGCTCAGCTGCTAACAGAACTATATCTAATCTATTAGATTTTATGTTCGATCCAAATGGCTTTATTACTGCCTCAGCTGCAGCAATAATCCGAATTTGTTGTTTATTCGGCAACAGTCATCTTGCTTGGAAGATTTCTAGCTTACTGTCCCGTTATTCAAACTTTATAGTACCGTAGTTTTTAATTGTTTGGAAACTTGCAACAGTGATCCCAGTCACTTCAAGTTCTCCTTCTCCATAGTTTAAGACAGCATCTTTAGTTCTCTAAGATACTAACAGATATTCTTAATCTTTAATCCAGTGACTATCACTTGGAATGACCCGATTGTGACTCCATATGCTCGAAGCGTATGAGACACCAATACAAGTACATTTTAAATGTACAATTTCCCAGAGAGTGTTAACAACTCCAAATCTATCCCAGTAGATCTTTATTCCTTGAATAAAGGTTGTAACTCCCCAGAATTCTACGGAGAATTTCTTTTGAAAGAATATCTATGAAAGCCAAGCTTTCAACAATAGCTTTATGGGAATTTCACTTTCAGTGCGCTCTCCCACTAACCTCCTTATATACACAAGAATTATTTCGTTTTGAGTCAAATCATAAACCATTATGATTATTTCAAAACGACAGTTCCAAGAACCTTATGCTTGCACTGATCCAAACATCGATCAAATAACCCGCAAACCTTGTTTGTCGGTTATACAAAATCGTCAGAATGTTATAACATTCTCCAAAAGGTTTCCTTTTCAGGAAAGCGATTTTGATTTGTAACTGACACATTTCATAAATGAAATATACAGTTATCATCAAGCATCTTCAAAATGGATTTACCATGGCAACAGGTAAAAGGTTGACCCGTTATTAACACAATGTTGATAACGATACCTTTCCGTCAAAAGCCCAGCTTTGTACGTTGGTATGTTGCCTTCCATGTATGTCTTCCTTGAAGACATTTAATGTACCAATAGGCACAATGCCTTGTGGTACAACAACCAGTATCCAAAATAGTTGTTATACATGGAATCCATTTCGGATTCATGGCACTTTGCCATAACAGGGAGTCGATACCTCGTATCACTTCCTCAAAACGTAGTCGGATGGTAGACCTCCATAAGATTGACATCTTTATGGGGTGAGATCAGAAACCCATACCCTAGGTTGTTTTCTGACTCTATCCAATCTACTAGTTTCTTGTGTATTTGAAGATTAATGGTATAGATTCATCATAGATGAACTATTTGTGTTCCATTAAGGACTTTGTGCCTTGAACAGTGTTACTCCAATTTTCATCGAGTATCATTATCCTCCCACTGACCACTGCATATCGGTATTCCTCTCAGGAAAACCGCATGGTGAGCAACAATTACATTGTTCTCATGTGGGATTTATAAGTACTATACTTAAGGTTTCCCTTAGGATAACCTATATTGGCACTTATCCAATTTGGGTCTTTAGTTTGGTATCATCCAAACGTCATGCCTGGCATACCCAAATTATCAGGAATGAGAAACTCTGTTTCTTTCCTATTCATATCCTATATGATATCTGTCAAACAGATTTACATGGAACCTTATTCTAAATAAGTTTTGCACTGTTAATACATATCCTATTGAAGGAAACAGTAGCTCAGAGCGACTCGTGATAAACCTTATCATGTCCAACAAAATTTAGTTTTAGTTCGGACACACCGTCTAACTGACGTGTCTCGGGAGGAGTCCTCATATGAAAGAATACCGTACTCTTTCATGTACATTTGAAACTTACTGCTTAAGTATTTTCCATTACGGTCTTACCGTGGCGGAACAATACTATAGCCGATCTGTTTATTTACTTCGTGTCGAAAACTTCAAAAGTTTCCGATCTGTGTTCTTCAAAAGAAACATATAACCATAACGTGATGCCACATCCGTTAAGGTCACAAAATATTCATGTTCACATCTAGCCTAGCTAGATATGGGCCCACTAACTTCACCATGAATAGGGCTAACAGATCGGTGGCCCTTTTACTATTACCAAGTAAATAGTATTTTAGGTATTTTACCTAATAAACTAGATTCGTAGACCTTATTTGAATAGTCAAATCAGTCCTAGTACCCACTCTTCAAAAGTGTGGATATACGAGTCTTGTTTAGTTGTGTCCCAGACAACAATGCCACAAATAAGTCTCTATTGATCAAATCAATTTGAGCTATTTATTTGTCATTTTATATGTTTGAGAATTTTATTATATTCAAAATATAAATTATGTTATTTACATATAATGTATTTATCTCAGTATCATCTTTACATAATAAAACACACTAAGTGTTCTAGAATATAAAGGTTTTATCCGCAACGGATTAAACACTGATATAGAGATAATGTCTCTAGTCAAACTAGTTACATTATAACATTTCCTAATTTAAGTACATACCCTAAGGGTAGTTCCTAAACTTAGGTATCTGCGGTCGAAACAGCGACTTTCGTCCCGTTTCCGATTCGCAGAATAATCTCGGTTTGAAGTCAGTTTCCAGCTCAAAGCGGATTCCGAACATCAATACATATATTTTATGTATCACACTAAGTATTTAAAATCCAATTTCAATACTAGTAGTGAACATAACTTTGACAAATATTTTTAAAGTTAGAGCCTCGCCCTTTCTTTAATTCCTTCGTGTCTTCCATATCCAAATGGTAGTCACTTTGGGATATGTCAATTATCTTTTCAATATTTCACAAACCTTTGGCCAAGCCTTGGGTTTCGGAATATCGAAACGATATGCACCTTGTGCAACATGCCCAATTGCAAACTTTGACTTTTCTCGACTAGAATAGTCAATTAATTCTCCAAGAATTATTAATTACAACTTTTACTTTTAAATCTAAAGATAGATTTATTATAAGTATATTAATTAAGCACTAAAGTCATCATCACATAAATCTTCCAAAGATTTTATGCTCTACTATTTACTTAATTATGGGCTTAGTCATAATAAGTTATTTTATCAAATAAATTAACCTATTATTAATTCCCAATTGAAAATTAAATCATTTAAAACATTTAATCCAAGGATTATATATTTTAAATATTCAACTTTTTCAATTCTTTCTTGATTTCAATAGTCCAACTATTTAATCAATTAATAAGGTACTATTTATTATAATGATTACAATAATCCAATTATTTAACTCAACTATAATTTTAATATTGATTACTATAATCCAATTATAAAATCAACTATCATTTTAATTCAATTATATTGATTTCTATAATCCAATTATAAAATCAACTATATATTGAATGAGTTTGTATATAGTCCAACTATATATATTTTTAAAACAACGTAAAATATTGACGAATGATATTTGTTTGAGCGTGTATGGCGAGTAATTGAACGAATGTTGCAAATTCAATACTTGCCTCCCACTATTTTTCGTCGAGCCTCTAACCCCTGTGGAGTACTCGGGAAACCGTGTTTCCTAGTGGGCTAGGATCCTGTTAAATAACATACAACCTTGACTTTGGCCAACAAGCTGTATGCTACTTAACCAGGTAGATCTCACAGATCAATTGGATCCAATCCAATTCCCAGATCCGGTTAGGTGGACATCCAAGTCCTAAACATATTACTTATGTCAATGTATCTAATACATTTTCTAACCTTATCCTCCGAATCATCTAGGCCTTGGCTTTGGCACAACAAACCTAATGACTCCAGTTAAGCGGGACCCATTGACAAGGAAAGTTTCGTAATCAATGTCGTTGGACAAGAAGTGATCTTGACTTTGGCCAACAAATCACAACTTGGACAAGACACCGATATAGAACAAAACCCTCATGATTCAAATACATCCATTGACAAGGTCTTGACTTTGGCCAACAAACCAATGCCAATGGATCTTGAACAAGAATCATTCAATGGAAGGATAATCGCTTAATATAAAAACGAGGTTTTTTCGCGTGCAAATTGGCTACCAATTTAATTATCTTTGTTAGGTCTCATCATCATACACCCTTAAACATGCATTCTAAATACATAATAAAGCGAGTATGAAATAAAATAATAATGATATGCGGATGGATACTTTACACATTGATCCTATATCAAATCTCTCCCTTTCTCACTCAAGCTAGCACTTGTACTACTTCTACCCGTTACACTACACTTCTAAAGAAACCTCATATACATAGATGGGAATAGGTGAGAAGAGAATACAAGAGAATAGAGGTGATAAGGCTGGACACGCAGGTCCAATTTAATAAATCGAATTTATTACAACAATTTCTAAAATTGCCCACCCATCTAATATCCATCCGATATACATTATTCATTCAACACAACCAAGTATTCACCCATAAAAGCATGCTATCAATCAATCTAATCAAATTAATTAATCTGATAATTAAGTGATCATCCAATGTTCAAACAACGATTTGATTTTGTTCGAGTCAAACTCGTTTTTGCGAATAAGTACTTAAAGTACGAATTCATGAATTAAATTAAACTACATCATTAAATCTAATTTAACATGTATTTAATACTAATTCACTATTCAATTCCAAATTAAATATTACACTTTTATTTAATAAACCTTTTACGATTTAAATTCCAAATCTAGTCGTAACGCGTCTCAAAGACCGATTAACGTCCAACGTCAATTCAATTAAAGTCCAATGGGCTTTGATTGATTTCTAAAGGCGTGGACTTTTGGTCAACTCGGGTCAAACCGATAACCAAAGTCCAATCCGTGATTTACCCCATAAGCCCATAAATCAATCTTGGCCCATTAGGCCCAATTGAACTTTAAAGGTTCATTAAGTCGCAATTGGGCTTAACGGAAGTGGTTTTGGGCCCAATTGGATCCAATCCATTTGGCCTAAACCAACTTTGTACAACAAAGCCCAATAAGCCCATTTACAACTTTAAAAGCCCAAATCCAATTCAAGGCCCAATTAATTAAATTCATAAAATCCAATTTCATAATCTAATTAACCTAAAGTGCATTACATGATCAATTAACTAATCAAAATTTCTAAAACACCATATTAGTCCAATTAATCATGCTTGATTCATTATCATATGTCAAAACACACAATTGAAAAATCAAACCCATTTACATGCTTAAAGGTCTCGGCCAAAAGAGGGATTTTGTGTCCGATTCGGATTCAATCCAATCGAACCTACAATCGACATTAAATCAACATCCTAAATGATTTCATACACATCCAATGTCACAAAATCAAAATTACCAAGACATTAGGGCATATACACATCATTTCGGCCAAACTAAAGATTTTGGGGTTTTTGTCCAATTCGAAATCCAATCCAATTCGATTCAAATTAACGTCAACCTAATCGATTCTAACTCATCAAATGAATTAAAAAATCAAAATTCCAAGAATCCAAAATCCTCACACACATTCGGCCAAGGTGAATAAATTGGAGAAAATTATTCCAAATGAATTTTCAACAAATTGATCCAACCAATATGCAATTAAACATGTTATAAGCATACTCAAACAAACAATTTATTCAAATCATGCTCAAATCACATTTACCCAAATTTTAAATCCCTAAAATTTCATGCTTGCAACCTTAGCTCTGATACCATTGTTGAGTTTTTCTAAGGTCCCAAGATCAAATCAAGACATGAAATAATGAGTGAATACATCAACGGAGGTAGCGGAATACTCACATCGATCGGTTGAGTCGATTTGGAGACGATTCGAAGCCAAAACACTCACTGCCTTGGGCGTGAACTGCAGCAGCCCACTGTCCTCCAAAATAGATTTTTGAGTTGACAAACGGAGCTCCGAGCTTCGTCCGACGGATCCCGGCTCATGGGTGAACCTCCCTACCACCTTCGCAAGACTCGTAGTGTGCTAGCACTTGCAGTTTTCACCATGAAAACCCCAACTCTTGCTTCCCTAGCTCACGGTTTTTGTGCTTCCAAAACAGTCCACATTTTGTGATTGGCGTGAGCAAGAAGAGAGAATGAGAGAGAAGAGATTTTTTGTAATGGTTAAAGTGATTTGCATTTTAATTTCAAGTGTATCTTATACACTTTCATGAATTTCAAATGCATTTCACTTTAATTTGCATTTCATTTGCTTTAAAAAGTCAAACCATAAAAGCAAATCACTATGCACATCATGTCCATCACTATTCACATCAACTTTAAGTCATGTCAACTTTAAGTCATGTCTATCAATCAATCAATCACATCACTCAAAGTGACATTTGATTTGACGCTTGATGTGACAATTGATTTGACGCTTGATGTGACTTGCATCGCCGCACTCGAATTCTAAATACGAATGCGCTCGCAATCACACTCGGGCTCGGGTTCGCTAATTCTAAATTAACGATTTTTCCGTCGCGTCGTAATTAAATGATTACGCCTAGCGAATTCACTATTCACGTCGCTAACGAATTAATTCTAAATTAATTCATTCGCCCGAATTAAAATCTAATTTTAATTTCACGTCGAAATCTAATTTCTTTTAATATATCGAATATATTAATTTACCGATTAATTCCAATTTAATCGTTATCTCTCTCTAGATGATATTTTATCCTAGATAAAATATCTCCGTAATTAATCCTAGATTAATTTTCTCTCTCTTCTATTTAATCACAGATTATTCAAGAGTGCGAGTTGTGCGTCATCGGTGGATTATCGGGAAGCGACCCATGAGATCTCCGGATAAGTTGGCTATAAATACGGTCGTCGGTGTATCCGAATCACGTACGTACCAAGTACTACGTTCTACCGATTTACGAGACAAGGTCGACTCCTAGCAAAGTACCAAGTCTACCTAATTCTCCGGACATATCCAATTATGAATATTTAGATCTATATCAAGCGTAGTATACTAATGTATTGTGCGTATCGGCCCAGTATCAGATAGTCACGTGCTAGGGCTGGGGCTGGATAAGTGTCTGCCCCGTCCGAAACATATATCGGATGTCTGGTAACTAGTCTCTATAATCGGATATTCATGACCTGGTCATAATATCACGATTGGATGCGCATCACTTAAGAGCACTAATACCGTATCCTGCGTGACATCATCTCCAATATGACTGAAGTGACACTTCCGTCTTGACATCACACCCAATACTCTACGACTCTCTGATAAACCCAGAAGTGGTGAACACAGAACCGGTCAAAGCCCCCAACCACCAAAACCAAAGTTTA
Source organism: Zanthoxylum bungeanum (assembly GCA_019454045.1). Lineage (NCBI taxonomy): Eukaryota > Viridiplantae > Streptophyta > Magnoliopsida > Sapindales > Rutaceae > Zanthoxylum > Zanthoxylum bungeanum. The sequence goes on from SKCR01026316.1 coordinate 100,740, forward strand.
TCGATTATCGTAAGTATTATCGATGCAAGTCTCAGGTTAAGACTATACACACCTACCTTGATTTCGGCCTCCCATAGACACCTAGTCATAATACCAATGGGATTCCGAGGGGTCTATCCAGAGCGAAGCTGTTTCCCGTACCATCGGTGAAACACGACCTCCTATCGCACTTGCATAAGTCTCCAACACTTATATATATGAGAACTATGTCGTTGTGCCCTCACAACGCACACAAGTGCAATACTAGCCTATTCCGCATTATCGATGTCCAGTCTCGATAATACTACGGCTAGGGATATTTAATGATTAATCCTTCGTGGACTGATACTGTCTCATATCATCTCAATCCAGGAACTAATCATAGGGACCTCTCTTCATTTATATATCTATGGTGATCTAATCACAAATGATGAGAGTGCAATATCCTTATTACATAGTTAATTTGCTACAACAACACAATGATCTGTGCAAATAGTGACGCTATGGGTCATATTATCCAACAGTTTGAACATTGGATGGTCATTAATTTCAGATTAATTAATTGGATTAGATTGATTGATAACATGCTTTGTCTGAATACATGGATGCGATGTATGAATAATATATATCATATGGATATTAGATGGGTAAGTGCAATTTTTGGAAATTGTTGTAATAGATTTAGAATTTATTAAGTCATTCTGGATAAGTTCGGAGGGTTCGAGACCATTCCATAGTGTTTGCAGAAATGTTTCTGTAAGATTTACCGCAAACGCGTAAAATGAGGATCTATGTCATCTAGCTAGTTTAAAATAGTGTATAAGGGTATATTAGAGTAATGAAACTTAAACTGTTGGATCAGAGAGGGTTCGTGTATTCCGGGAAGGACCAGAAGTTTATTACAGATGAGTAGGAAGTTCCGCAAATAGCGGTTCTGACTATGTGTGTTATTTGTTTTAACAGATCGGATCAGGATTACGAGTGTTCACCTAGCCAGGTCAGTAATCCATGTAATGATTACTTGTGTCTTGTTATGTTTGAATTTAGATAATAAAGCAATTTTATAAGTATTTGTATAACAATAGAATGAAAAGTATATATATGTAAGTAAGATATTAGAAAATCCAAGATTAAGGTTAAAGAATGATAAAGTATATGAGTATAATATAATGATACTTGGGATTATGGGTTATAGAAACTACACCCTAAGGATTGGGATTAATGTTATAAATGAATTAAATATAGACATATTCGTGATAAAATATGCTATGTGTAAATGCGAGAATGGTAGAAAGACTAGTAGGTATGTATATGTGTATGCATGAATATATGTATAAGTATGTTTAAGAATATATATGAGCATATATTGAGTATAGATTGATGATAAACAAGCATATAATTATGCAGTGCAAACATGTATACAAGAATGTAATATAAACATGAAAGAGTGTGTAAGAAAGAAGAAAAGAGACGTAAGTAAAGGGATTGAACCTGAAGGGATGATATAATGGATAGTATTCTTGTATGTATATATACACACACAAATGTCATTGTATGATGAAACACGTTATGAGTTTTTGTAATATAGAAAAGTTTTAATGAAATTATGTATAGATGAATTTGAGAAAACATGTAAGTGTTAGCATAGACAAAGGTGTGTATGGAAAGTATGTTACGTTTCTACATATTTATGTGTATGAATGATAATATTTAGAATCTGAACAAGTATAAAGTATGAGTGTGTTGATGCCTAAGTATACAAGTATATAAGTATGATTATGTATAGATGAGCCTTTGTGTGTACATAAGAGCATGAATGTAGATAAAATAATTTCAATGTGTTACAAGTATGTTTAATAAGTATAAAGTATTGTAAGGAGATATTAATGCTTTAATGTTTTTGAAGTTTGAAAAGATTTTTACTATTTTGAAACGTTTGCAAAAAACCAAAAGGAATTTAAAGAATCTCATAAGTTTCCAAATATTTTTTAACAGTTTTGATTTCAACTGGGGCAAAAACCCAATCTCAGTGATTTATAGAATTGACGGATACAGTTGAGTTTGTTTATACAGTTTTGAAATCTATAGCATGATTTCTTATGTTTTCAAATATGGTTTTATATTTTTGGGGCATGAGGTAAAACCTCACCTCAGTATGTAACTTGAGATACAATGGAATTGACGGATTCAGAGACATGTGCAATTATGGAGGACTGAGGGGACGCTCTCAGATCCTCGACTAGGACTAGGGTTGACAGATCCCCGAAATCCTAGTATGGTGGCTCCACTGCCAGTTGAGCTGTTGTCCTGGGTGTAGAGCTCTACGTTGCCAGTTGAGCTGTTGTCCTTGATGTAGGGCACCACCAGCCTTAGAGATGCCGCAGTTGAGCTGTTGTCCTGGACATCGAGTACCATCAATTTTCAGAGATGCCGCTGTTGAGCTGCTGTCCTGGGCATCGAGTACCATCGATTTTCAGTTTTCAGATTTTCTGTATCCAGATTTTAGAATTCTGTCTTTAATAAATGGTTTTCAGAAACTAGATTCTAGAAACAGTTTTCGGAAACCAGAGATTCAAAGTATGATTTCAGACATAAGTTTTATACATAGATTTTCAAACATAGTTTTCAGAAAAGAGTGTTCAGAAATTTAAATCAATTTTCAGAGATGATTTCCACATTTTAGTTTCCAGAGATGATTTCTAGATTTCAGTTTTCTGCTTTACTTTTGGATTTTGTTTTATGACAAACATAAGTGGAAAAGAGTTTTATAGTTTAAGGTAAATGTTTATGTTGTTGCGTGTGCATATTTAAGAATTACGTTTTATGATTGATATGTATTAAGTATTCTAATTAAGGTATTTGTGCATTACATGATTTAGCATGTATGATGAAATGCATATAAATATGTATATATTAGTATCAGAAAAGATTTCAGATGCACCCGATTATTGACAAGACCTTCAAAAATTGAGTAAGTAGATGTGGTAAGTATCGGATATACGATACGCTGAAAGATATTCATGTATGCACTAAAGTAGAAAGCAATTCCGAACATGTAGAGTTATTAAGATAGCAGATTGTGAATTCATATATGAGCGATGGTAAGGAAAAAAAATTGAAACTTGATATAAGATATGCTTATAAGTAAGATATATATTTTAGTATTGTGTGATTATCAAGTCAACAACAAGGAATGAAAGATATAATATGTTGTCATAACTGGAATAGTAAGAACAAACCTAAGGTAAGTTCATAAAGTAAAAAGATTCGTAATGTATATTAGTGTTTGAGTTACAGATGCTGATGAAAGTGAGATGTGGAAGATAAGATAAAGTAATATATATACGTGGTGACCATACGTATAGGAAAGTAAGTGAAATAAGTAATAGAAATTTTTTGTTTTTTGTAATCTGGAAATTAAAGATTGGAAATGAAGTGCAGTGTTTATGATTGAATACTATATAAGTTATGAGCATGGTTACTTACTGAGTCATTATGACTCACATCACAATAGTTTGTTAGTTTTGCATGTCAGTAGCAGTCATATAGAACCAGTAGGATTTTAGTGAAGACTTTGAAGATAGTGGATCGACCCAATTACAGTCAAGAGAGTTTTTGAGTCTTGGGTCCTCACGACTCATTATTTTTGTATTTGTAATTGCATCTGTATCTTATATGTAAAGATTATATAATAGTATAGATTTATTTTGGGTGCTGGCCGGAGGCCAAGTGATTTATATTTGGTTCATTGAGTTCAGGCTTGAGGCCTAGTTGATGTTTTGAGTTGTATAAGCAGGTTATCTCCTGATGCTGCCTATAAGCCAGGTTGCATGATGTTCTGCATACATCATGCCGAAATTTCATTAGAATCAGAGGCTTATGGAGATGGGTCTTCCTGTCTCCTGCTGGTAACATCCTGGCCTAGGTGGGATGTTACAAACCATCGGGAACTGTTGTTCCGATTTTTTTGAAAAGTAAGATGGTTTGTGACTTAGTTTCTAGGTCACGTTAGGTAATCTAAATAGATATCTGTGTTTAGCATATTATTCTAGTTAGAATTTTTTTTATCCAATAAGAATTGACTTGAATAGCTCATGTCTCGATATTCTTGACTGGCATTAAGAAAACCCTTTAGTATTTGTGTATCTTTTAATTACGTTTCTTCGCTTTTAGTGACTTTTAAGAGTCACGTGTCAGACACAGTTTGCTGATCGATTATTTGCAATTGTTATGAATAATTGAATGTAAATTATATAGCATAAGAAATGAGATGTGTATAGTTGTGTATAGAGAATTTCGATTCTCATAATACGACAACTGTAGGTATTGGATACCAGATCTCCCGTCTAGTTATTTAAAAATAATATTTAATAATTGTTTTGATATTTGATATCAGAACTTGTGACTATTGGACAGTTACTTGTTCTGTATAAACAGTTGTTACATATTTTAATATGACTAGTAGTGTCATTGATGAAAGATGAACATTAAGAAAAATATTCGGTAAAATATCAATGACTTAGAACTGTGCATTATGAGATTTTATCATAAAAGGATCAGATGCTCTTTCCGTATGGTAAAGGATGGTCTGATATGAGATCACACCACATATCCTTATCCATTTAATGAATATTGTATTCAGGATATGATTAAATCTCATTTAACCAATGATCTTCATTGGACTACAGAGTTATTAAACTTATACTCTGGAAGTATGTAGTTTTAATAAATTAGAAATTGCCTAGAATATTTTTCTTGCTTCGTAACTCAGTTAATGAATTGTCATAACTTAGTTACGTGTTTTTAATAGAGAACATGTTGAAAGTCTTGAATGGTTTGAGAACTTTCAATATGTTTCTAATGAAACTCGGATATAACATTTTGAATAGTTCAAAGATATTCTATCTGTAGTGTTAAAAAACTATAAAATTCATTGTGAGTCTTTAAATTGTTTGAAGATGTTTGATATGATCAAACGCATGAATTTTAAGGCAATTAGTTCTGAAAGTTATTGAATGAATATGATTCTTACTCAATATTAAACTTCCGTGATTCGACTTTGATGGAATTGGTCAGTGGGAGTTATCGAATCTTATATGATTTGATTCGTTGATATTGAGTGTTATCGAATTGGTTTTCAATACTCTTGGGGTTATGCTCCAGTAACACTATTTCGTCTTTTTAATTTAGGTTCCATCTATTTCTATAATTACATATATGATATGTATAGGTAGAAAATTCGAATCTTGAAAAGTTTAAGATTTGAAACTATAGGTAGAAAATTCGAATCTTGAAAAGTTTAAGATTTGAAACTTTCTTTTATATAATGGTTATATAATTGAAAGTGCTTGTGCCTCAGAGGTACGAGTGAAAGGTTTATCATTTATTATATTTTATAGAATATTGTATTTTATTTGATAGAATATTTTTTCTACGATCCCCGAGTAATAAAATTATTTTGTTACTTGGTGGTTGACATTGGATGTTGATGATTGTAGAAAGGACTTGACTTAGTGAAGTCAAATGTGATAATGATAAATTGTGATGGAACTACGTAATTAATAAGATGAAAAGACCCATAGACAATTTCTGTATAAGTCCAATAGGATGTCAGAATCATTTATAAATTATTTAATATTTAATGATTCTGTTGTTTTCTTATTGAAGAAAATTTTCTTATAACTTGTAGTGGGAGCGATATTTGATATCAATTCCGAAACTTAGCATTGAACCATAGATTTAAGATTGTTCATGGCTTACGAAAATCAAGTTTTGAACTTGATTAAGCTTTCATTATGAATAGTTCATAAAATGTGCAAATTATTGTGCAGCAAAAGAAAAGTGAGCTTGATAAAGGTTTGATCTTTATAGTATGACAATGAGAAAGGTTATACTTAATAGTCTATTGTAGATTCTGAGGAAACTTGTCTCTAGTCGCACTAATTGAACAATTAAGGATCTATTGGTTAGTGTTGATATTAAACTATGTATTTTAGATAAAGAATGTAAAATGGCGTTCTTGAGTGATTTCTTCGAATGAGAGATCCGTCGTGGTTTCTTTGTTTGAAGAATTCATTATAGAATGGCCCTAGAATTTATATTTTTCTGAGATCACAGTTTGATATACTAGCTTATGGAGCCTTTTGTAGACTCATATAAGCTTTCCGGAAATTCGTGCTCTCTGATTTTGATATTAGTCAGATCGTCTGGTTTTATCAAAATATAGAGAATATGTATTTGTCAGTAGGGTCAGTGGGAGCGTACAAATTTCTTTCTAGTATTATATATCCTAAGTCTTCTTTTCTCCATGGTAGTAGTGAGAGTAGTCTCTGATATATTTGATATAATATTTTATATTAAATATAAAACTGAGAGACTTGTAAGATACTCCCATTAGTCGCATATTAGATATGATCTAATAAAGGACACAGTAAGACTATCTGTATAACAGTTAGTGTAACTGTTTGACAATTAATGTGTCATTTATATATATAGTATTCATCTTTCGTAAAGGATTATTCCTTTTTCGAAGAGAGATTGATTGGAATGTCTAGTCAATCTTATGAATCATATGATGATGGTGTAATGAATGCTATATTATGTGCGATTACGTATATCAATTTAATCGTTATTTTTACGAGTTATTTTGATATACTATAGACCATATGATGAGTCTCAGAACAAGTTCTTTGTTATCTATGAGAAACTAAGAACGAGTTTCTGATTCATAGAGAATTTAGTCAGCAGCCATAAGGTCAAATTAGTTTTGATTTTAATTATGACATTAGATGATCTATGTGACATAAAGTTAGAAAAGATGCAGTGGGAGTGTCACTGTTGATTCTATTGAACTAGTGGAATCAGTTGCAACTTATGAAGTGTTGACTTATGAAGTTACAAAGTGACGTTAATGATTAAAAGTGTTGATATTAGTTTTTTGCTTACGGTTGTCTTAAAGTATTTTTGATTTGATCTATATATACTTAGATAACTCAGCATCTGTATCACAATACTGATATAGGGTCAGAGTCATATTGATGTGGAATTTGGATTCTGTAAATTATGAATAATGCTAGCTAAGGAAAACGGTTGGGTTTGTTTGACAAACTCGATTTGATAAAGTAGACTCACTTATTGATGCCTACCTCTTGAGTGCTGGTGAGCTCTTGAGGGCTACAGTATGTTATACACAATAAGATGTGTATAGGATACCGTGGATTGACACTAGAGCAAGTGGGAGAAATTGTTAGGGTTGGTGCTCCGAGTGCTAATCGGGATCGTATTTATGTCCGATTCATAAATACGAGTAATTCTATTTTCCATAACAATTACTAATTTAATGGTAATACCTTTGTCTTTTTTACACTTATTCGATCTAATTGTGAATAAATTTCTAATAACGATTGGATCGAAACTAAATCCGGTTTAGTGATATGTGTATATTAGACAAAGACCCTAGGATTTACAGTATAGTGCGCAGTTACAATGTAGTTTGTAATTGACATTGGGAAGCGCACTATTAGTTGTATATCCTTAAATAAAGTTCCTGGTCAAGATTTACTAACACGGGTCGGTTAGTAAAATCCGCTGAGATAGTACATGTTGTATATCGTGCCTTGGTCCGATGGTTTATCCCAGTGAACCATGAGTCTCGGGGGACTCATATAGATATGTAGGTATTTATTTGATAAGACACTGAACGACTCATGAAATATTTCCTAATAGATGGTACACCAACGTCAATAGGAACCTTCTCGAGTTGAGCGGGCATGGTGGTCCTTTGACTTAAGATACCATAGTGGGATATATGAGTTATCCTCCACACTTTGGTGGCAGTCACGTCAACGATCTATTCATGATCAAACCTCCACCTGTTCGTTGGGTATGGACTGATGCTCTTGATATCATGTGCATATCAAGATAGGATCCGTCAGTCCTATGTACAGGGCATATGCATCCTCACGTGTTTACGATCTAGTCAATCCATGGTCGTGGTATAACATCGGAAACCAGTTCCAAGTGTTATTTAGAGATCGTAAGTTGAAGGTCGACTCTATAATACCGAACGGATTTGACGTTCTCATCTGTATCCCAAGTATAATACGGATAGCCTATGACATAGGGATTATACGTATGCAGTGACCTCAACTTGTATAGTTTAGCAAGATTATCCATGGTCGTCATAATCCATGAGTGGGTGGATTATGGACACAAAATTAGATTTCTTGACGGATAAACCTAAACTTAGAGAGTCCCTCAATATGAAGTATACTCGTTGAGCACTTGGGCAACTCGTTATAAATAATATTGATTATTCATAATATTTTATCGGATTAATTTAGTTAATTCCAATCTTTTAATTGGTAAACGAATTTACACATGTAGGGAAAATTTTTGGTTGTTTTAATGTGTATTTGTATTTGATACATAATTAGATTAGATACACATTTATTAATAAATGAGGGCATAACACTTTAAAAGTAAATAAACAATTTGTCTAATTTATGAATTAGAAAATTTACTTTTTACTTTACAAGTGTAATATGTCTATTTGTTATCTAATATATATTAAAGTAATATATATATTTTATTAAGCCAAGTGTTGGCTTTATTGGCGTGCATTTTAATGTGATTAAAATTAAATCATAAATGGCCAAATTTTCCACCCCACTCATGCCACTTTGTTTTCTTTATAGAAAAGTTGTTTTTTTTTTTTATTTGGTTAAAAACAAAAAAAAAAAAAAGGAAAATTTGACTTTTCAAAACACACACCTCACGCCACTTTTAAAAAGTAAAAGAAAAATTATTTTTTATTTTTATCAACTTCAACACATTCACTGCCGTGAGCCTAACAAAAATGGGTTTCATGGTTTTCAAAGTTAGTTTGACAAATCCATGGAGAAAGTAAAGAAAAAAAATAAGAAAAGCTCAAAGAAACTTGGAGTTATAAGAGGTAATCTTCAATATCCTAAGCTTGAAAGTTTTGTTTCATGTTTCTCGTGTTCCTAGAATTGTTCTAGGGTTTTCTTACTTATCAATTTTGGGGCTTTTATGGATGATGGGTGGAAGTGGATGTATATGCATGTGTGAAGTAATAAATTGGATGAAATTGATGAATTTTGTATCCAATTTTGTTCAAATTGTATTGGACAATAAGTTATCATTCTAGAGTGTAAAATCCACTGATTTTATGTCTAGAATTGTTCTAAAGTGAATCATATGTGTGGTGACTTGATTTGATATGTTGATTAATTTGATTAATCTTGTAAAATTGGATTTAAAGAATGAAAAAATTGGTTATTTTGGTTTTCTGATCAGATTCGACTAAACTGGAATTTCTGGGATATTATTGATGTCTTACGAATGTTTTGGATGAGTTTTGGGAGATGGCACAATTGCCGGAAAGTGTTTTCGAGTTGAAATAAACGAAAACGGCCAAAAACGGCGTTACCGAGTGGATTTTGAGCCAACCGGGTGACGGCTGTGAAAACAGTGATTCCGTCAGTGTTTGGGCAGCCCATGAACTGCGCCGACACTATTGGAGCTGACCTGGGCAGTTTCCATAAGTGTCGGGTGGTCGGTTCGGTCAAAAATGCGTTTTTGGTAATTTTACGGAAAAACGGTTTTTGTAAAAGTTTCGTGAGTTTTCTCATTATTTATGTTAATATATGATATTAAATAAATGGGTTAAGGTGAAATATGAATAAATTGTTCATATTAGATATTGAATAATTTATTCGGTATTTTTGAAAAAGTTTTAAAATATAATTTCTCACGGACCCGCACTTCCGCTGATTCCCATCGCCCAAAACCCCAACACGAAGACCAGCTAGTCACCACCCGAGACGAGTTGAAGAAGACTAAGGAGGAGCTACAACAGGTCAAGGTGGACCACAAGAAGAAGATGGAGAAGTTCGAATAGCAAATACTGGCTTTCCGCCATATGTTGGAGTCCTCACTTAGTCAGGGTGCATCGGGCTTGAGCGCCCCCCATCACAGAAGTAATAAATTTTATATCAATTTGTATAAATATTTAGAACAAATAGTTTTAATATAATATATATTTTTTCTAAAAAAATTTCAATATAATAATAAAATAATTATTATAATATTTCGTAATTTTGTTATTAATTAGGAATTTTTTCAATTAAATAAATATTAAATTAATTATTTTGGACAAAAAAGCAGTAAATTAATAATTTTTTTAAAAAACACACTTGTTAACTATTTTCGTTGAACTAGTCGACACTAAATGTGTTTTTAGCGTCGACAATATTCGACGCTAATAGTTAAAAAAATCACCGATGTAAGTATACAAATATTATTTTTAATATATTTTAGAGTCGAAATGAAACGACGCTAAAAGTCTAACTTTTAGCGTCGAATTATTTCGTCGCAATATTTGACCTATAGCCTCAGAAAATTTTATTTAGCCTCGAAATACATTGGATGCAAAATGGTAGTTTTTAGCGACGAATATCTTTCTTTCGATGCTAAATATTATTCTCATCCATGTTTCGGCGTCCAATTTTTGCGTCTAATTAATTCGACGCTAATTTACATTTGTGTCGAAATTTTGGATTTTTGCTTCGATTAGTTTCGACGCTAAAGGGCATAATTTTTGTAGTGACGTAAATCCTTATTTTTGTGATACTTTATTTTTTTACTAAGTTTGTGTGGTTCCCACAGCTAACAAATTCACAGTTGGAGAAGATTTGTTCGAAGGGTAAGTGTCCAGTATTGTCCTTGGAATGAAAAAACTATTGTCAACAAACTAGATATTCTTTAATATCTTGATACTCATTGATAATTGATTCAACACTTATTTTTCTGCAATTAATCAAAAAGAGTATTCCACCCATCTGCTCTCAATTTTTGAATAAGAACTTTAGTTGATAAAACGAGATGTATAGCATGCAAAATATTTTGAGATTTAGATTGTGAAGCTTGGCAATGTGATGCAAGATAAAGACAAACGCAAAAGAATTCATTATCTTATATGCTGCATCAGCAACTCCTCGTTGAAAAGCGATAGTGCCATCTTCAATGATATTAATTACAACGGCTCATGTAGCACTACGCATTTTTATTAAGTCAGAGACAGATCTGACGTGAGAAGTCGAACGAATATCCCCAAGCCTTTGTAAAGTACCAATTTGATTAATCCCTCTCCTACTTTCAAGCTCATCAATGGAAGTTATATGCTTAATGTCAGCATCTTTGAGTTCATTGTGCTTAGATGAAGTACCAACAAAATTCACAATAGAAGTAATGGTAAAGAAATGATGAACAAGAACACTCTCATGAGATACTGCAACTAAAGCCAATTGTAGTCGATGAGCTAAACAATGAATGTAGTAAGCATATGGACAATCATTCAAAATTAAAGATAGTTCAAATATCGTAGATTACTTAGGAGGCGACTTTTGTTATATACATGAACAGTTGATTGTTCGAGAAGAATTTGCTGGAAATTAACTGAAATAGTATTTGAAAAGAGACTCGTCATATTAGCCAGATAGGCCATACTTAGCGCCATAAGGATGTTAATACCGGGAACTTACTACATGTTTGGTCACATATTCGAATCTTCAAAACAATTTTTCTACGAAAGAGACTCAACATATTAGCTAGATAGGCCATTCTTGCAATAATGGTCTTGGGAACCTAAATGGATACATGGGTATCGGAAAGTCAATTTACCGATATTAATAAGAACTTACTACGTGTTTGAAAAACCAAACTGAATTCCTGCACCGGGTTTAGAAACCTACTGAACTAAGGATTTTCTGTTTCTGGTAACTGTCATATACTGCAAATGGAAAATACCATCTGATCTTGCTGCAGAGGAATTCTAATACTTTTTCTAAAGAAGTGAAAGAGGGGTGACAACTTACATTCGAGTATCTTGGACATACGTTGCATGCAAGACATCATGATCCTACCGTTGCAATCATATATACTAAGACTGTGTGTTCTGATACCATCTTTGTCACATTCCAATATATACGGATGTGACTGGTAGTACACGACAAAACATTCCCCTAAGCCCAAGGCATGCATGTGTTGGACCTGTACTGAATTATGCAATCTATACCAAATCTCATGACGTGATGCAAAAATTTTATCTCAAACAATCCCTGAATAATTATCATATCAATGCCACATTTCACGTTCAATATATAAACATATAGAGATATATATTATGTACTTCCAATTTACATAAACCAAATAAAACCAACTAGACACATGTTCGGTCATATGGCGTATTACAGTCATCATATGTATGATATGTACGATATCTATGACTGCAACAGTAGGAAATGATTCCCTGTGCGGCATGAGCGTGTTAGAAACTGTGATCGACTTTGAAAAAATTTTCTGCTCTTCCCCTTAATTGTCAAAACTGTCCAACCCTATTTGACTCATTTTGCTGCTATTTTTGATGATTTTAACAGCCCCGAAAAGACCCTGAACAGCCCCCGATTAGCTTCCCAAAAAACTGGACTGTTTTGCACACCAAAACTTCCCTGCACGCATGTATATCTTACTGATTTGGTGGCTGTTGTGAACTGATTTTTCTGCCACTATTTTGGATAAAATAACTACATCCAAACAGTCCCAAAATATCCACAAAACAACCCTATGTGCTCTCAAAATTTTCTTCACGAGAACACAACAAAATCCAATTATTAATAAGTGTTAAAGGTGGCGACAATGAGCAGATTTTTCTTCTTATTGCCAAATGGTACAAGAAATTAAAGAAAGATGACTTTTCATCAAGTTCCAAAAAGTCTTCCATGCTATGACTCGCAACCAACTAAGGGAAGTGGGGGCTTCAATCACCAAAATAAATCCCTAAACACTTTAAATATTAAGGTTGTCACAAATTGTAACGATCCCATATATTTTTGTTCGGCTAGGGACGCTTGGGATTTTCTTTTCCGGGCTAGTAAATAATTTCCGGGATCGACTTACAGATAATGAACACCTATTTAATTTTAAGCACAATTTTCCTTTGATTTTCTTATGGCCCCAAAAAAAAAAAAAAAAAAAAAAAAAAAAAACCCAAGGCCCAACCAGCTAAAATATCTACACTTTTCTAGAAATGGGTTAAGTAATAACTAAAATATCTACACTTTTCTAGTAACGGGTTAAGTAACTGGAGAGAGAATAAATAACACAAAAAAAAAAGGGAAATTGTTTTTTCATTATTTTCTTGGTTTGGTCGTGAAAGTGAGGAGAGAAAGAGGGAGTTTCCAATTTTCATGGCAAAGACTTGAAGCTTAACAGTAGTATTTCATCTAAATAAACCCTAAAAGAAGAAAAATGAGATCAAGTTGCATTGTTAGAAAAGAAGGAAGTTGAAATGAGGTAAGGTTGCTTGACCAAACTTTGGTGTTTTGAATTTTGATTGTTGGATGATTGAAGTGTGTGGTTGGCTTAATGATAATATAGTTTGGGTGGTTTTGTGTGAAAAAGTTGATGTTGGAGAATTTTTGATGACTTACCCTAATTATAACACTAAGAGAGAATGAAGGGATTTTGGTAGAAATGAGATGTTGGGAATGTAAGTTGATGATTAAGATGTATTGAAGTTGTTGTGTTTGATATGTAATGGAATTTGGGGGCTAACAATGGGAGAAACGCGTTTTAGTCCTGGAAAAGTGTCACGTCGCGACGCCAACAAGGCAGAAGCATGCGTATGTTTAACAAGGTCGCGTTGCGACGTAGAAGGGGATGGCGTCACGACGCGTACCCAAAAAATCAGAAAGTTTTTCGGAAGTCGTGATGCGTAACTAGGGGTTTAAAATTTTATTTTACATTTCATTCAAGGAATAAAAGATATTCAACTAGATTAAGGAACTTAATTTAATTTCGAACTATATTTTATACTTATGGTTCTAACCAAGTTTATTCCACAAAGATACTCATCAGGAGGCCCGTTCTCCTTCAGCGACGTGAAGGAAACTTAACAAGGCTTCAAATCTGTGAGTGGACACTTTTCTTTTAAAGTTGAATTATATTCACTTATTATTGATTCAGATTTATTTTAAATATTTTAAGGCGTTAGCCTTATTGATGATCAGTTATTTCCTATGTAAGAAAGATTAGAAAATTTAAAAGTTTAAGAGCGTAAGTTTTATGTTTTTTCAAGGCATGGGGGAAAAACCTACCTCAGCTCTTACTTAAGGAATTGATGGAAAGAGATTTTGTGCACACGTAGTTCAGGGCTAGGGGGACGGCGATACATAACGCCCCTGGACCATAGTTTCAGGGTCAGGTAGTAGCATAGATTAGCACTATCGGCTCTAGTTCAGTGACTTGGGGGACGTCAATACGTAACGTCTCAGACACTAGTTAGGCGTATGGGGGGACAACGATACGTAACGCCCCCATGCATCAAGTTTTTCACAATACCAAGGATTTTCTTCACAAGAGGTTTTCAGAAAAGGCTTTTCCTCATCTTTAAAGAAAAGAATCATTTTTCAAACAAAGTTTTCAGAAATATTTTAAGAATAAATGATTTTACTCAGATGTACTAATGCAGTTTCTTATTTCGTAGCTCTTCTCATTGAGATTCTTAGGACTCACCCCACCACTTCCTAGTTCTTTTGCAGGATTCATCTTTTGGTGAGCCATGTGCTACTTTTGGAGACCCAGATCGAGGACAAGTGTTATGCTGCAGTCACTAGTCAAGGGGTCCACTTTTCTAGATCTATATTCATATAGAATGTAGATCTCTAGAATGTCATTTTGTCATATTATAGACATGTATTTGATGATGTACATATACTATATATACTTTAAACACTCTTAGACATGTATATATGCATATATTTGGTTTCATAATTTCGCATTCAATTTTATTTAATGTTTTTAAGTTTGCATGTGTGATTAAGTAAAACATTGCATAACATAAAGATACGAGCAAGTGTTCTAGTACATGAGTTAAAAGCTTAGGCGATAGTGGGATTTGTTGCTTGTCGGTAAAATTTCCGTACTGGGGATGTTATAAAGATGGTATTATAGCATGGTCTAGAGAGTCAGTAACTATAGTAAGAGAGTGACAGTGTCTTGTATATGTAGTATACCCAGGGTACTACTATATATAAGAGGCTATTCACTCTAGTAACCTTGTCTCGAGGCTTGTCTCATTCTAATCACTTATAATTCCTTTACATGTAATTGACTATTTCTTTTTCTCTATTAATTTCTTAGATTTTAATGCCACCCAAGGGAAGAACTGGAGTTAGGGGTATACCCAGGCGTGGTAGGGCGCTTCAAGGTATAGATCTGGATAAGAGATCAGTAGTACCTCCCATTGAGCCAGATATGGAGCAAAGAGTGGAGTCTGTTCATGAGAGTGTTGTGGGGGAAGGTAAAGTTGTGCCAGTGGTCTAGCCTAATGACCCAGTAGTTGCGGGTTTACTGCAGATTCAACAGTCAATAGCAGCTTTAGCCCAGTTGATTACCCAGCAGCTGCAGCCACCAGGCTTAGAGCTGAGAGCTACGGAACCTACAATTCCTATTCCACCACCACCAGTAGGAGCACCAATGGCTCACCAAACAGTAGTTCCTCCAAACATATCATACCCTACTACATTCTGAGCCAGACCTTCTATTATGACTCATGAGACACCTTCAGTGACAGTTCAGGTTATGTAGCGACAAGAGCTACTGGTATCTTTACATTATTTTCAGAACCTTCATCCTCTCACATTCTCGGGAGTAGAGACCTCCCCTAATCCTTGTGGTTTTATTGAGGAATCAGACCGGATATGCACAGCTTTGGGGTGTTCTGCGTAGAGAGCAGTGGAGTTAGTTAATTTTCAGCTGAGAGATGTCGTCAACATATGGTTTATGTCCTTTCCAGATGTTCGGTGTCGAGACGCTTCTCATCTGACTTGGGTTCTAGATTTTTGCCATAAAGTATCAGGGATGCCAGAGACCGAGAGTTTGAATAGTTGGTACATGGCGAGCAGATGAAAGTTTCTGAGTATGACATACGGATTACACGATTATCTCACTATGCCCCACATCTAACCAGTATGGAGGAAATGAAGGTGAAAAGGTTTGTGAATGGAATTCGAGACTATTTATTCCACTCCATTCATTTCACAGAGACCAGTACCTACACCCAAGTATTAGATGTTGCCATGCGGTTCGAAGCATGGGTTAGAGAGTGACAAACAGAGAGAGAGTCTCAAAAGAAATCTAAATCAGATGAAAGGACTGGGCTACAACAGAGTGGCCCTAGTAGACAATAGCAGTTGTCAGCTCCACTTACGGTACGCAAAGACATGGGTTTAGTTCAAGGGGTCAGGATCATAGCCTGGCTTAGAATGTCGCCTCTCGTGCAGTTTCCTCTCCCTCAGTAGCCCAGCTTGGGCGAAGCCTATCATAATATTCTATTTTTTGATGAGATCATACCGGGACTTATCGATCTTGGAGTAGTGGTTGTTATCAGTGTGGACAAATAGGTTATCTAAAGAGAGATTATCTGGTACCGACATAGCAGTTTCCATCTTTCAGTTCTGCCTCATCTACACCCCAGCCACAGCCTAGCAGAAGTATATGAGGAGGAGAGCAGAGGCCAGTGAGTAGAGGACAGGCAGTGGGAAGTAGAGGGCAGTCAGTTGGTGATCGGGGATAGACTTCCTCCAGTAGAGTTCAAGGCAGGGTGTATACCCTCACCCCCAGGAGGCACATGTATCTAATGCGGTTATCCCAGGTATATTACTAATTGATTCTGTGCAAGCAAGGGTATTATTTGATTCAGGTGCTACATATTCTTTTATGCACCGTGTTTTATGACTTAGATAGGTAAGAACATCGAGCCTTTAGATTTCCCTGGCATTATAGCTACGCTAGTAGGAGATCCCCTAGAAGTTACACAAGGTGTGAGATAGTGTTCTATAAACATTGACAAGTACATTTCCTATATTGATTCAGTAGTGTCGAGTATATTGGGTAGCTAAGCACCATGCAGTACTTGATTATGGGGAGAAGACCGTTACATTACATGTTCCCGATAGACCAATAAAAGTCTATTAGGGGGATAGAACTGTAGCGCCTCACAATTTGATATCAGCTATGCGAGCATTTAAATTACTTTAGAAGAGAAATATGGTTTACTTGCCATATGTAACAGATATCAGAGTGGAAAATATAGATCTTGAGCAGATCCTGGTGGTGAGAGAGTATCCTTATGTGTTCCCAGGTGAGTTGCCAGGAATACCTCGGGATAAGGAGATTGAGTTTGTATAGATGTTATACCAGAAACCCAGCCTATATCAATTCCTCCATACAGAATGGCCCCTGCAGAACTTAGAGAGTTGAAGGCGCAGTTACAAAACTTGATGGATAAGAGCTTTATTCACCCCAGTGTGTCCTCGTGGGGGTGCTCTGTGTTCTTTGTGAGGAAGAAAGATGGGACACTGCCTTTGTGCATAGATTAGCGGCAGCTGAATAAAGTGACGATTATGAACAAATATCTAATGCCAATGATTGATGATCTATTTGATCAGTTACAGAGGGTGCAGTGCTTCTCAAAAATCGATCTATGGTCGAGTTATCATCAATTGAAGGTTAGAGAGAGTGATGTCTCAAAGATGACTTTTCGAACTAAATACGAGCATTATAAGTTTTTAGTAATGTCTTTTGGTTTGACTAATTCCCCTACAACATTTATGGATTTGATGAACACAGTGTTTAGACCTTTTCTAAACCTGTTCGTGATAGTTTTCATTGAAGATATTATAGTGTATTCACGTAATGAGCAGGATGTTGGACAATTATGACCCATAACATCACTATTTATACAGAACATGATTTTGTTGTACAGATTAACTGTGTGATAAAGGAAACTACTCTTTTATCATTTGTAATTAGATTCCTTGAATATATAAATGATATAAGTCATTATGATTAGTTCCGAATTATAAGATATGAGACAGTATCAATCCACTAAGGTTTAATCATTAAATATCCATAGTCGTAGTATGATCGTGACTGCATATCGATAATACGAAATAGACTAGTATTGCACTTGTGCGCGTTGTGGGAGCATAACGGCATAGTTCTCATATATTTAAGTATTGGATACTTATGCAAGTGTGATATGAGGTTGTGTTTACCGATGGTACGGAAACAGCTTCACTCCGAATAGACCCTACGAAATCCCATTGGTTGTATGACAATGTGTCTATGGGAATCCGATTCAGGGTAGGTGTATTTGGTCTTAACCTGAGACTTGCATCGCTAATACTTGCAACAATTATTACGCTTTAGTTTTGATCATCCGGGACTTTAACCGGTTCTGTGTACGCCTCTTCTGGGCTTATTGAGAATCGTAGAGTATTGGATGTGATGTCAAGATGGAAGTATCACTTCAGTCATATGAAGATGATGATCATGCAGAGATACACAACTGGTACTCTAATGTGTTACAACCATCAGGATAATATGACAACGTCATGGTTATCCGATAAAAGAGACTAGTTGTTTGTGATCTGATATATGCTTCGTACGAGGCAGACATTATTCCAGCCCCAGGCCTCGCATGTGACATCTGATATTGGATCGCAATACGTAATACTACGTATTCTATGCATGACAAATATTGTATATTCCCGTAAGAATATTTTTGGAGAATTGGGTAGGCACGGTGCTTTGCTAGAAGCCAACCGTGTCTTGTAAATCGATTAACACGTAGTATGAGGTACGTACTTAATCGAATAATCTAATAATCGGATTTACTGCCAACATATCCAGAGGTCTCTTGGGTCGCTTCCCAAAGATTCACCGATGACAGTTGACTTAAATTAGAATTAATCTAGGATTAATTAAGAGAGAGAAAATTAATCTGGGATTAATTGAGGTATTATTTAATCTGGGATTAAATGTGTGTTCGGAAGAGAGAGAGCGCGATTAATTTGGAATTAATCGGTAAAATAAATTTAATAGTTAAATTTGATTTTTCTATTTAATTTATTGATATGGGCTAAAATTAATATATCAGATATATTAATTGGAATTAGATTTCAATATGAAATTAAAGTCAGACTTTAATACATGCGAACAAATTAATTTAGAATTAATTCGTAAACGACATTCATAATAAATTTACGAGGCGTCGTTATTTAATTAAATTAGATTTAATCATTTAGCGATGAAAATTCGTTTAATCGGATTAAACGGATCCGAGCCGTGGCAAACATTCGTAGATACCATTTGAATTTTGAATTCAAAACTGGGGCCCACTTTACATGTGGTAGTTGGGAGAGTGGTTGGCATTTTTGTCAAACCACCAACTTTCCAACCACCTAGAAATGGTTTTGGTGAAACCATTTACCCAACCACCTTGTTTAGGTGAAAAGGGTAAATTGGTTTTACCAAAAGCCATATCTCTCTCTCATTTTGAAACACAACACAAAAAAATCAAACCCTAATATCTCATTTTGGGCGTGAACATGCTCTCATCCTCTCTTTGATTTTGTTGCAAAATCAAATTAGCTAGCACTTCAAGAAGTCTTCAAATGTGATAGGGAAACAACTCAAAGCTTGGAATCAACATACAAAGGTTGGATCTTGGAGATCTCTTCTCAATTTTTGAAATTCCAAACCATTCATTATAAGTATTTTCCGTAACTTATAATGAATTAATTCACACACATTCATGCTTATTATATCCTTGGCATGTTCTAGGAACATTAACAATGGTATCAAAGCCAATTTTAAGCATGAAAAATTCTAGGGTTCTTGAGACTTTAATTTAGGGTTTTTATGTTTTGAGCATGATTTCTTCAAATTGATTGTTTGAGTATGCTTATAACATGATAACTTATAGTTATGCATGATTAAATTTGAGATAAATTGATTGGATCAAAATCTATAAAAATGTTACCTTGGCCGAATGGTGTAGGCAGTGGATTGCATTTTGATTTTTTTTTTTTTAACAACATTGGATGTGTTTAAATACATGATTAAATGTTGATTGTTTGTTTGATTAGATTAGAATCAAAGTCAATAATGATTATGTTAAATTCAAAGAGCATGTTGAGCATGGAAATGATATGTTTTGCTTCAATTTGTGTTGAGCATATATTGATTAATTTAAGCATGATTATTTAGTTAATTGGTGTTTTGGAAATTTTAAGGTTAATTGATTAATCATGGATAATGCACTTTAACTATAATGATTAAAATATTTGGAATTTTAAAATTATTATAATTAGCCTTTAAAATTGGATAGGGCCAAAAAGTGTGTATTTGGGCTTAATGGGTTTGGTTTGAACAAGTTTGGATTTGGACATTTGGATTGGATCCAATTGGACCCAAAACCAATTTCATAAAGTCCAAATATATCACTTGGGCTTTTAAAGAATTTAATTGGGCCTAAATTGATTTGTTGGCAATATGGTGATTCCTATTGGGCCTTGGCATTTTGGGTTTGATCCATTATGACCAAAGCCCATGCCTTAAGAATCAATTAAAAGCCCATTGGACTTTAATTAAAATGGCATTGGATGTTATTGGGCCTTTGAGACCCATCAAGATTGGATTTGGAATCCAAGACTTGAAGACATATAAATAAGTGTAAGTGTTTAATTTGGAATTAATTTTGAATTAGTAATGAATATAAATAAATTGGATTTAAAGTTTTAGTTCGATATAATTCAAGAATACGTACTTAAAAGTATTTATTCTT
Source organism: Zanthoxylum bungeanum (assembly GCA_019454045.1). Classification (NCBI taxonomy): domain Eukaryota; kingdom Viridiplantae; phylum Streptophyta; class Magnoliopsida; order Sapindales; family Rutaceae; genus Zanthoxylum; species Zanthoxylum bungeanum. The sequence goes on from SKCR01026316.1 coordinate 121,432, forward strand.
AAATGAGTTGGACTCGTGCAAATCAAATCGTTGTTTGAACATTGGATGGTCATTAATTCAAAGATTAATTAATTGGATTAGATTGATTGAATAACATGCTATGTGTGTATACTTGAATGAGTTGTATGAATAATGTATATCGGATGGATATTAGAAGGGTGAGGAAAATTTTGTAAATTGTAATAATTTTAGAATTTATTAATTAGACCTGCGTGTCCAGCCTATTATCTCCTTACTTCTTTGTAATTCTCTTATCACCAATTCCCCTCAATGTTAATGAGGTTTCTTTGATGTATTATGTATTTAGGTAGAAGTTAGAATAATGATAGCCGGGGAGAGGAAATGAAGTGATTTATTCTAGGAATAATTTGTGAGATATCCATCCGTATATCATTATTAGTTTATTTACCGCTCCTTATTATCCTTTTAGAATGCATGCTTAAGGGTGTATGATAAGATCTAATCAAAGATAATTAATTGGTTGCCAATTATGTGAAAAACCCTCAACAAATATTAAGCGTTTTCCTTCCATTGAATGATTCATTCTCAAGATCCAAGATTGGCATTGGTTTGTTGGCCAAAGTCAAGACCTTTTGTCCATCGAGGATGTGTTTGAATCATGAAGGCTTTGTTCCATATCGCATACCTTAGGCAAGTTGTGATTTGTTGGCCAAAGTCAAGATCACTTCTTGTTCATCGACATGGATTACGAAGCTTTCTAAAGTCAATGGGTCTTGTTGACTTGAATCATTAAGCTTGTTGTGCCAAAGCCAAGGCTTAGTTGATTCAGAGGAAAAGGTTAGGAAAATATATAGGATAGATTGGCATATATATTGTATATATATTTCTGACTTGGAGGTCCACCTACCGGATCTAGGAATTGGATGAGATCCAATTGATCTTAGAGATCTACCTAGTTAAATATCATACAGCTTATTGGCCAAAGTCAAGGTTATGTGTTATTTAATGGGATCCTAGCCCACAAGGAAACTAGGTTTCCCGAGTACTCAACATAGGGTTAGAGGCACGCCGAAAATTAGTAGGAGGCAAGTGTTAAATTTGTAATTTCGTTTAGATACTTGCCAATACACACTCATTTCAATTTTCGTCATTATTTATAATAAATATATTAGTGGGACTAATATTTAATTGTTGTTTTAATTAAACAGTTGGACTGTATTCAAACTATTTCATTTATAGTTGATTATATAATTGGATTATAGTAATCAATATATTTGAATTTCACCGATCATTTATAGTTGATTATATAATTGGATTATAGTAATCAATATATTTGAAATTAACCAATCAAATTGTAATTAGTTATATAGTTAGACTATAGTAATCATTACATTAGATTGTACCTGAAATCATTGATTAGATAGTTGGACTATAGCAATCAAGATAACTGAAAGATTATCGTCAAAGAATATAATCCTAGGTGAAAATATTTTTAACGACATAATTTTCTAGAATGGGAAACGAATCTCAGGATAGTTCTGGGAGTTGAGAAATTACTCTATTTGATAGAGCGACCTTTCGGGCCTAAGCCGAAGTTGAGCAAATAGTGGAGCATGAGCTTTGGAAGACTCATCGTGATGAAAACTTTAGTGCTCAATCCGTTATGCTTGCCGTAAAGACTCATTAATTTCTTCGTCAAAACTGAGGATTAGATCATTATACTATGATGTTGAAATTAAATGATCTTCATAGATATATTCTTAGATCTTAGAAATTTTAATTGCAATAGAAAAATCTTGGAGAGTTAATAGCTATGCTCAAGGAGACAGAGCCAGAGTTTACAAAAGGGCAAGGAGCACAAGATGCATTTTACTTCAACATCCCAGAAGATCAAGGCTTGGCCGAAGACTTCTAGGGATATGAAGAAAATGGCAAGGAAAATTCATCACAATCTTCTAGGAAGACAAAGACATATCCCAAGATGTCTGCCTAAACTGTGGTAAATGGGGTCATTGGAAGCGTGACTGCCGTATAGACAAGGCAGACGTGAAGGAAGTGAAGGCGAGGTAAGGCTCCGACTTTAAGGATGTTTGTTATAAACATGTTCACTACTAGTTTTAAAATTGGATTTTAGATACTGGCTGTGGTACATAAATATATGTACTGATGTACGGAATCTGCTGATTAGCAGGATACTGACTTTAGGTGAGATTGACCTGCGAATCAGAAACAGGACGAGAGTCGCTGTTTTGGCTGTGGGAACCTAAGTTTTGGAATTGCACTTTGGGCATGTACTTAAATTAGGAAACTGTTACAATGTACTTAGTTTGACTAGGAACATTATCTCTATATCTATTTTAACCCGTTGCGGGTATGCCTTTATATTCTAGAACACTAAGTGTTTTTTTTATAAAGAAGATATTGAGATAAACACATTAGATATGAATAACAGTGTTTATATTTTGAATATAAATGAATCTCAAACATATAATATGACAAACAAGTAACTCAAACTGAATTAATCAGATGAGACTTATTTGTGACATTGTTATCTGGGACGCATTAACAAGAATCGAATATCCACACTCTCGGAGAGTGGATACTAGACAGATTTGAGATTCAAATTCAAATGATGTCTACAATCTAGTTTATTAGGCAAAATACCTAAAACACCTTTTATTTGGTAAAAGTGCAAATGCCATCGATCTGTTAGCCTTCGTTCATAGGCATATGTGGGCCCATGTCTAGCTAGGCTAGAGGTGGCTATGAATACTTCATAACCTTTACGGATGTGGCATCGTGTTACGGTTATGTGTATCTTATGAAACACAAGTGAGAAACTTTTGAGTAATTCAAATAGTTTCGACAAGAAGTAAGAAAACAGACCGGTAAAAGTATTAAAAATATTAGGTCGGACCACAGTGTAAAATACTTAAATATATGAGTTTCAAGATTACTTGAAAGAGTGTGGTATTCTTTCACAGTGGACTCCTCCCGGGACAGCTCAACTTGACAGTGTGTCCGAATAATGAGACCGAACTTTGTTGGACATAGTAAGGTTGATGATGAGTCACTCTGAGCTACCAATTTCCTTCTAAGGATACACATTAAACAGTGCAATGCTTATTTTGAATAAGGTTCCATGAAAATCTATTAGACAGACTTCATATTAAATATGAAGATTTCGGAATGCTAGGCATACACTAAATGTTTGGATGGTACCAAACTAGAACCCAAATCAGATAAGTGCATATTTGTAATTGGTTATCCTAAGGAAACCAAAGTATAGTACTTATACAACTCACAAGAGAACAATATAATTGTTGCTCTTCATGCGGTTTTCCTCAGAGGAATACCTATATGCAGTGGTAAGTGGAGGAAAGTAAAACTTGATGAAAATCAGAGTAATTCTGTTCCAGGCACTGAATCCTCACGGAACACCAACAGTTCATCAGGGATGAAGATATACCAATAATCTTCGAATACACAAGAACCGCGTAGGTCGGAGAGAGTCAGAAAAAAACTTGGGAGGTATGGGTTTCGGATCTCCCCTCATGTAGATGTCAATCTTATTGAGGACAATGAACCGACTACGTATGAGGAAGTGATACAAGGTATCGACTCCCTTTTATGGCAAAGTTCAATGAAGTCCAAAATGGATTCGATGTATACCATCTAAGTTTGGATACTGGTTCATGTACCAGAAGGCATTGTGCCTATTGGTACTATATGAGTCTTCAAGGAAGACATACATGGATGGAAACATACACATATACACAGCTAGGCTTGTACAAAAAGGGTATCATCAAAGACATAGTGTCAACTATGATGAAACTTTTTCACTTGTTGCCATGATTAAATCCATTTGGATAATCCTTGCTAATGTTGCATATTCATTTATGAAATATGGCATATGATACATCAAAACCACTTTCCTTAAACGGAAACCTTTAGGAGGATGTTTATCAACATTCTGATGGTTTTGATGTACCAAAACAAGCAAACAAGGTTTGCAGGTTAAATCAATCCATTTATGGATTGAACCAATCATTGAATTCTTGGAACCATCATTTTGATGTAATCATAATGGTATATGATTTAATTGAAAATGAAGATGATGATTGTGTATATAAGAAGGTTAGTGGGAGCGCACTGACAATGATTGTCCTATATAAAGATGATATATTATTTCTTGGAAATAATATTCCCATAATATAATCGTTGAAAGCTTGGCTTTCATTAAATTCATCCATGGAATACCTGGGAGAAACAAGCTTCATTCTAGGAATAAAGATCTACCGGGATAGATCTAGAAAGCTGCTGACACTCTCTCAGCATTCGTACATTTTTGAAATGTATGTGACCTGATGTCTCATATTCTTTGAGCATATGTAGATGCTATAAGGCTAATCCAGATGATAGTCACTAGATTGATGTTAAGAACATCCTTAAGTATGTTAAACGAACTAAGGATGCTTTCTTAAATTATGGAGAAGGAGAACTTGAAGTAACTAGATTCACCATTGCAAGTTTCCAAACCGACGAAGATGACTTTAAGTCGCAATAAGGGTACTATATAGTTTGAATAATGGAACAGTAAGCTGGAAATCTTCCAAGCAAGATACTGTTGCTGAATAAATAACAAAAGCGGAACATTGCTACAGCTGAGGCAGCAAAAGGAAGAATTTTGGATATATTAAAATTCCTAATTGGATTAGGTATAGTTCTGTTAGTAGCTGAGCTAGGCTACAGCACAAGCTAAAGAATCTCGGTCTCATCAACGATCCAAGTATATACTTCGACTATTTCATCTGATTCATTCGATTATACATCGTGGCGATGTGATGATCGGATAAAATGCATCAAATGATAACCTTGCAAATCCGCTGACGAAAGCCGTTTCTCAGCAGAAGTTTGAGCGACCCGTACATAGTTCAGGTGTAGGACACTTGAGTGATTGGCTATAGGCCAAGTGGGAGATTGTTGGACAATTATGACCCATAGCAACACTATTTGTACAAAACATGGTTTTGTTATATAAATTAACTGTGTGACAAAGGAAACTGCTCTTTTATCATTTGTAATTAAATTACTTGAATATATAAATGATAAAAGTCCTTATGATTAGTTCCGGATTATAAGATATAAGACAGTATCAATCCACTAAGGTTTAATCATTAAATATCCATAGTCGTAGTATTTTCGAGACTAGACATCGATAATGCGGAATAAACTAGTATTGCACTTGTGCGAGTTGTGGGAGCATAACGACATAGTTCTCATACATTTAAGTATTGGATACTTATGGAAGTGTGATTAGAGGTTGTGTTTACCGATGGTACTGAAACATCTTCGCTCCGGATAGACCCCACAGAATCCCATTGGTTTTATGACAATGTGTTTATGGGAATCCGATTCAGGGTAGTGTATTTAGTTTTAACCTGAGACTTGCATCGCTAATACCTGCGACAATCATTACGCTTTAGTTTTGGTCATCCGGGACTTTAACAGGTTCTGTGTACGCCTCTTCTGGGCTTATTGAGAATCGTAGAGTATTGGATGGGATGTCAATATGGAAGTATCACTTCAGTCATATGAAGATGATGATCACGCAGTGATACACAACTGGTACTCTAATGTGTTGCAACCATCGAGATAATGTGACAACGTCATGATTATCCGATAAAAGAGACTAGTTATTTTTGATCTGATATATGCTTCGTACGGGGCAGACACTATTCCAGCCCCAGGCCTTGCATGTGACATCTGATACTGGATCGTAATACGCAATACAACGTATTCTACGCCAGACAAAGATTGTATATTCCAGTAAGAGTATTTCTGGAGAATTGGGTAGGCACGTTGCTTTACTAGAAGCCAACCATGTTTTCTAAATCGGTTAGCACGTAGTACGAGGTACGTACTTAATCGGATAGTCCGATAACCTGATTTACTGCCAACATATCCAGAGGTCTCTTGGGTCGCTCCCAAAGATTCACCGATGATAGTTGACTTCAATTAGAATTAATTTGGGATTAATTAAGAGAGAAAAAATTAATCTGGGATTAATTGAAGTATTATTTAATCTGGGATTAATGTGTGTTCGGAAGAGACAGAGCGCGATTAATTTGTAATAAATCAATAAAATAAATTTAATAGTTAAATTTGATTTTTCTTTTTAATTTATTGATATGGGCTAAAATTAATATATCGAATATATTAATTGGAATTAGATTTCAAACGAAATTAAAGTCGGACTTTAATAAATGCGAACAGATTAATTTAGAATTAATTCGTAAATGGCATTCGTAATAAATTTACGAGGTGTTGTTGTTTAATTAAATTAGATTTAATTGTTTAGCGACAAAAATTCATTTAATCGAATTAAACGGATCCGAGCTGTGGCAAACATTCGTAGATACCGTTTGAATTTTAAATTAAAAAATGTGGCCCACTTCACATGTGGTAGTTGGGAGAGTTGTTAGTATTTATGCCAAACCACAACTTTCCAACCACCTAGAAATGGTTTTGGTGAAACCATTTACCCCACCACCTTGTTTAGATGAAAAGGATAAATTAGTTTTACCAAAAGCCATCTCTCTCTCTCATTTTGAAACATAACACAAAAAAATCAAACCCTAATATCTCATTTTGGGCGTGAACATGCTCTCATCCTCTCTTTAATTTTATTGCAAAATCAAATTAGCTAGCACTTCAAGAAGTCTTCAAAGGTGATAGGGAAACAACTCAAAGCTTGGAATCAACATACAAAGGTTGGATCTTGGAGACTTCTTCTCAATTTTTGAAATTCCAAACCGTTCATTGTAAGTATTTTCCGCAACTTTTAATGAATTAATTAACACACATTCATGCTTATTATATCCTTGGCATGTTCTAGGAACACTAACAATGGTATCAGAGCCAATTTTAAGCATGAAAAATTCTAGGGTTATTGAGACTTTAATTTGGGGTTTTTATGTTTTGAGCATGATTTATTCAAATTGATTGTTTGAGTATGCTTAGAACATGATAACTTATAGTTATGCATGATTAAATTTGAGACAAATTGATTGGATCAAAATCTACAAAAACCTTACCTTGGCCGAATGGTGTAGGCAGTGGACTGCACTTTGATTTTTTTTTTATAACAATATTAGATGTGTTTTAATGCATGATTAAATGTTGATTGTTGGTTTGATTAGATTATAATCAAAGTCAATAATGATTATGTTAAATTCAAAAAGCATGTTGAGCATGAAAATGATATGTTTTGCTTCAATTTGTGCTGAGCATGAATTGATTAACTTAAGCATGATTAATTAGTTAATTGGTGTTTTTGAAATATTAAGGTTAATCATGGCTAATTCACTTTAATTATAATGATTATAATATTTGGATTATTAAATTATTATAATTGGCCTTTAAAATTGGATTGGGCCAAAAGGGTGTAATACAGCAAAACACCCCAGAACTACATGCCCAAACAGTCACAAAACACCACCGAAAAACTATCCAGAAATTGTCGCAAACCTGTCCAGAAATACAGCCCCACATTACCGAAATTCTCTCTCTGAAAAACAGTCCAGTAAACCCACAAACCCCAAGCCAAAACAGTCCCTAATTACCGAAAAATAGTGACTAAAAAATACAATGAAAACAACAGTGAAATGGAGTAAAACAGTAGCCCAAAATAGCAAAACGACGAAGGAAAATATTGAACCAGTGAACCGGAGGAGTTACGGAGCATCAACCCTTCCGACGACTGTGAATGCACTTCCAAGAGATGACTTAAGAGTTTAGACCTGAGGGCAATATGTGTTATCTCTTGCGGTATATCAGATGGAAACCCGGACGTAAATTCCGTAGCCGAATCCGAATAGACGGTAGTGCGGTCTACACTTGGGATACAATGCCACGTACCGCTTGAGAGACACACACATTTTATTTCATCCAAGTTTGTATTTATTCATTGTTTATTAGAAATAGTATATTATTTTTATGCATGATTAGGTTGTTTAGTACGTTATTTTTATGCATGATTTAGTTGATTATTTCCAAGTATGATTTATCTATTTCTTTTGCATTAGGAATTTAATTATGTCTCTTCTACGGTCATGTTTAGATTGTTATTTATTTATATTGGCATGTTTGTCTATTTAACGCGTTCATGTGCTTGCATGCTTGCAGTTATGCCGACTTACTTTTATGCATAGAAACTTAGATTTAGGCTTTATTTTTATGCATGCAAACTTAGACATAGGTTGTATGTAAACTTAGACTTTGGTTACTCTCGCATATGTAGGTTGCGTAGACTTAGTTAAATTATTAAACAAATCTACTCATTACAAGTGGCATAAGTAAGAGACCATTCTGAACCCAACAGTTTGAGGTCTTCCCTTGTGAGGGGTGAGTGCAGCCTTAAATCTTTTCCCAGTTCACACTGGGTGGCGACTCCATTATTCTCCGATTTAGTCTCCCGTAGGCTATTCCGTACTCCCGACTAGGCCGCGAGCCTAAAACAGCGTCGTCGATTTATGTGTCCTACAGGAAGACCTCAAACCATTGGTTCGGAATGGTCCCTTACTTATGCCACTTGTAATGAAAATATTTGTGCAATAATCTAACCAAGTCTACGCAACATACATACGCAAGAATAACCTACATCTAAGTTTGCATACAACCTATATCTAAATTCGCGTGCATAAAAGTAAAACCTATATCTATGTTTGCATGCATAAAAGTAATTCGATATACGGCAAGCACATAATCTTATGAACACATTCAATTGATACATGGAAACATAAATAAATAATAATTATCTAAACATAAAAAATTAAAGAGAGATAATCAAATTCCTAATATGAAAGAAATAACTAAATCATGCATGAAAATAACATATTATTCCTAATGAACAAATGATAAACACAAGATTAGATAAAATGAAATATGTGTGTTTCTCAAGCGGTAGGTGGAATTGTATCCCAAGTACAGACCGTACTACCGTCTATTCGGAGTCATCTACAGAATTTACGTCTGGGTTTCCATCTGATATACCGTGAGAGATAGCATAAAATCATTCGTCCAATGGCCACAACATACATGAATCAACAATACGCATGTGCAGAAATAATAATAAATAACAGAAAAAAGAACGGGAATAAGTAAAAGGGTGCCCTCAGGTTTAACCTCTTAAGTCGCCTCATAGAAGTGCGTTATGCGGTTGTCAGATTGGTTAACGCTTTGCAACTCCTCCAGTTCACTGGTTCAACGTCTTTCTTCATCACTTTGCTGTCTTGGCTGCTGTCTTCTCTGTTTTTGCTTCTATTTTTGGCTACTATTTTTGCGATAATTTGGGACTGTTTTAGCTCACTGTTTTTGTGATTATTTGGGCGATTTTCTGGGTAGTATTTTTGGTGGTTTATGGCAGTTTTCTGGGCTGTGTTTTACAGTAGTTTAGGGTAATTTTCTGGGCTATATTTCACGGTAATATAGAGCACTTTGGGGGACAGTTTTCGGTGGTAATATAGTGCAGTTTGGGGGATAATTTTTGGTGGTAATATAGTGCAGTTTGGGTGTAGTTTTCGGTGGTAATATAAGGGGTTTCAGGGGTAGTTTGTGCGGTGAAAGGAGGTCAGTTTTGCGGGTGCAATTTACGGTTTTATGGTGTAAATTTTGGGGCTGTCTGGACGTGAATGAGTGCTGCTGGATAGGACTATTTTGTGCGGCTGTTGGAGTGGTTTTTTTTGGGCTGTTGTTAGGCGTGAAAAAGGGGCTGGATGGGGGGGTTGTGCGGTAATGTAGAAGGCTTTTTTAGTGTTGTTCTTGCGGTGGTATAGAGGGCTGATTTGGTGTAATTGGACTTGTGCAGTGTGTAACAGTGACAATCCTAACAAAGTTATGCAATGCATTTTTACTGACCTGGCTCGCCACCTGCTGCCTGACGTGCCTGTTGTTTCAAACTGAGTTGATCTGGTGGTGAGGTTCTATGACCCATGAGGTTCATCCCTGCAAGATGATGTGATCTTTAGGAATCACTACCGAACTGAGTCGATATGGTGGCAAGGTGCTTGGACCCCTAGCTTTGTCCCCGAACCACCGAGTGTGGGCTTTGTTCCCGAAATATGCTGATGAGTTAAGGTTCCTTTCCGAACCTTGCTCCATTCCCGGAGTGCCATTCCCGGCATGCTAAACCTCATTCCCAAGGCATCACTAGTCCCCTTCTGAACCTTGCTCCATTCCCAGCATGCTAAACCTCATTCCCGAGGCATTGAGGTTGTGGACTCGACCCATGCTCCATTGCCGGAGCGCCATTCCCGGTATTTTATGATATTGGCCTCGACCCATTCTCCATTCCCGAAGCACCATTCCCGGTATTTGATGATGTGTGGACCTTGACCCTCTGACTCATCCCAAAAACTACTGATGATGTGTGGGTCTCGACCCTGGGACTCTTCCTAAAAAATATTAATGATGTGTGGACGTCGACCACGAGACTCATCCCCAAAACTGCTAATGATGTGTGGGCCTCGACCCTGGGACTCATCCCCAAAACCGCTGATGATGTGTGGGCCTCGACCTTGGGACTCATCCCTAAAACTTATACTGATGTGGGCCTCGACCCATGCTCCATTCTCGGAGTGCCATTCCCGGCATACTGAACCTTATCCTTGAGGCATTGCTGATGTGATGGTTCATTGTAGATTGGTCGCCCCCAGTCTCGGTTCATTTTTCTGTTATTTCCCGATTTCATTAGGTCAAGGTAGATCTCCTGATGTGATGTTACATACCAACATACTATACTGCCTCTCACGAGATAATCCCGATAGCTAAACATATTTTCATCCTCAAAGGATGCCTTGCATCAAAACCAGAGAACCTTCAAAGTACTTAATACAACTCAACTCCGACCGTCTGAATAAGTGATCTGAACTAGACTCTAAGTGTGTGTGTGCCAAGGTTCTTTAGCAGCTTAATCCTTAAGTAAGCCAACTCGATGATTTTATCTCGGAGAATTGGATCAGTGGGTCTAACCAACCGAGATGTCTTGATCATGCTCTGCGATTACTTCCTCGTACTCAATATGATATGGTTTTCTTTCTTTTTCGTCTCTTTTTTTCAACGCACCTACTCTTTAAGGTAGCATTTCTCCTCATGGTGGTCCTAATACTCGCCCATGGGTAGCTTCATGCTTATCGGTTATAGGTGGTTTATTTTTCCTCTTCAGAGACTTTTTCTTTGTTTCCAACCATATCACATATCGTAACAAAAGTAAACTAGGATGGACATCTAAGCAAACGGTCATTCACTGATCCATAATCTCTTCAACTACTCATCTCACCGTCTTCTCAGGCTTCAACTGCTAAGATCCCGTAATCAAGTGCTCGCGAGTCTAACCGAGATCAACTACTCATGATACCGGATGAGAGCACATCGCACACTTATCGTTTCTAAGTTTCACCCTACAGCAATAATTTCATCACCGGACATATGCCTAACCATCAATGACTTCTCTTTTTTTTTTTAGCTCCACTAGAATTCTTCCTTTTAACTACTGATATTACGGGATTCGCCCCCTGGGATTCTCTACCGAAACTAATACTGATGTGGGCCTCAACCCTAAGATTCATTCCCGAAACTGATACTGATGTGGGCCTCAACCTTGGGATTCATTCCCGAAACTGATTTTGATGTTGGCCTCAACCCTGGGATTCATTCCCGAAACTCATACTGATGCTACGTTGCTGATTCTGGTTGGCTTACATTTGCCGCTTTCTTCTTCTTTTTTGAAACCTGTAAATATAAAACAGAACAGACAAAAAAGAATGTAAATACGTTACGTGTATGCATGAATTTCCTATTCCGTTGGTTTAGGTCTTCCGCCAGTTCTCCTGGTGATCGCTCGGTCTTCTCTCTCTCAGGAAAAATATTACTTCAATCTATCCATGTTGATTGGCTCGGTGAACTCGTTTCCTTCTAAATCTGACAGTTTCACTGCCCTATTTCCCATCACTTTCTAGAATCTGTAGGGTCCTTCCCAGTTGGGTCTGAACTTTCCTCTCGGGTCTGTCATCGACGGCTTTGTCTACTTAAGTACCAGATCACCATTTTATCTTAGTAGGACGCACCTTCTTGTTGAACGCTCGAGCCAACCTCTTCTGGTATAACTGCATATGACATAAAGACTTCATTCTCTTTTCATCCAGTAATGCTAACTGTTCAAATCTCCGCGAGGCCCATTCTTGTTCAGGTTACTCTGCTTCTGCTAATACCCGCATAGACTGTATCTCAACTTCCACTGGCAGTACTGCTTCCATCACGTAGACCAAAGAGTAAGGCGTGGCTCCTATTGCTATTCTCTCAGAAGTTTTGTACCCCACATGGCGTATGGTAGTTTGTCAGCCCAATCTTTATAGTTGTCCTTCATCTTGGCTAGTATCTTCTTTATCGTCTTATTGGCTCCCTAGACTGCCCCATTCACTTGTGGTCGGTAAGGTGATGACTTGTGATGTTCTATCCCATACCTATGTACCATTGTCTTTATTTCTCCTTGAAACTGGACTTTGTTGTCTGTTACTACGTGATGTGGCATTCCATATTGAGAAATGATATTCCAGGCTATGAACTTCGCCATCTGCTTTGCTGTGACATTTCAAAATGACTCGTCTTCCACCCATTTCGAAAAGTAGTCTACTGCCACTACTTTAAAGCGATGTCCATTTGATGCGTGCGATTGAATTTCTCCGATCATGCAATTCCCCATCCTGAGAAAGACCACGGTTCTGACAGCCCGTGCAACTCCGTGTGCGGTAAATGGTTCAAATTATCGTGCGCTTGACAATCATGATAATGCTTTACCATTTTTGCGCAGTTAGCTTCCATGGTCGACCAGTAAAAGCCTTGTTTCACTATCTTACGGGACAAGTTCAATCCGTTCATGTGTGTCCATATTCTCCAGTGTGTACTTCTTCCATCACTTTCTGAGCCTCTTTTTCTCTGATACTTCAGCTGGATCCCATTTGCTTGTCCCTTCTAAAGTTCCCATTTCAAACTTACATACTGAGAAGCTACTTCTGGATGGCTATCCTGTCCTTCTACTTCCTTCTTCAAGAAATTCCCCTCGTTCTAGATATCTCTGAATATCATAATACCACGGTTTCCCATCGGTGACCTCTACTTCTAATATCCTTTCTATCTCGTTGATGGGTCTGTTTGTTGTTGTCAACATTAGAGGTCTCATCACCAACTTTTCTGGATTTTCCTAAGTTGCAACTAGGGTAGCTAACGCATCTGCCATTTGATTCTTTTCCCGCGACAATGCTGGAATTTACAATCGGGAGGGCTTGTGCCAGATTCTTGAGGTGGAATATGTAGGGTTTCAATCTTTCTTCCTTCAATTTGTATTCTCCTTGCATCTGTCGGACTACAAATATCAAGTCCCCAAAGATTTCCACGTTCTTAGCCTTCAAGGCTATCAATGCCGTCAGTCCAAAAGCACACGCTTCATACTTAGCCATGTTGTTGGTTACTCCGAACGTCAACCTCTTGGCCATAGGAAGGGTTTCCTCTTCGGGGGTTACTACCACAATCTCTATTCCGGCTCCATTTCAGTTCACCGCTCCGTTAAAATACATCTTTCATCCTTGGACCGTTATTACTTGGATCTCCTGGTCTGGGAATTCAAACTTGTATTGGTCTCATTCTATGGGTTGTAACGCCAGGAACTCTGCTACGGCTCAACCTTTGATTACTTTAGAAGTGAGATACTCAATATCAAACTCTGTCAGCAACACCAACCATCTGCCTAACTTCCCTACTAGCAAAGGCACCGAATGTAGATATTTCAAGGGATTCTCCTTTTTCAACCATTTAGATCTGTGTATGATTGGAAGTAATGACGCAGTTTTCTGGACACCACACTACTACCAAACATATCTTCTCTATTTCTTGATAGCGGACTTCATACGAAAGCATCTTTTTACTGAGGTAGTAGACTGCATGCTCTACCCCCGTCTCATCTACTTGTACCATCATCACCCTCAACGCTTCGGGTTCTATGGCCAAATACAGTACTAAGGGTTTGCCTGGTCTTGGAGGCTTTAAGACAGGTGGTTTCACCAAGTACTCATTTATCTTGTCGAAGGCTTCTTGGCATTACTCATTCCATTTCACTGGCTGGTCCTTTCTCAGTAATTTGAAGATAAGCTCGAAAACGAACGTTAGCTTGACGATGAATCGACTGATGTACTGAACTTTCCCGAGGAATGCTCTAACTTCTTTCTCAATCTTTGGCACAAGCATTTCGGTAATCACTTTGATCTTCTCATGGTCTACTTTTATTTCTCTCATTCCCACCATGTCCTAGTAACTTTCCTGACGTTAGTCGCAGGTTGTATTTGTCGACTCGTTCAAGGAACTTCTCAGTGCTTCTATGTGTCCGCTTCTTGTCTCTGACTTCACCATCATATCGTCCATATATACCTCAATCTCCTTATGTACCAGGTCATGGAATAATATAGTGGCCATCTACTGGTAAGTGGCTCCTACATTCTTAAGTTCAAACAGTATTACCTTGTAGCAATACGTACCCCACTCCATGAAAAAGGCACTCTTATGATTATCTTCTTTAGCCATAAGAACTTGATTATATCCTGAGAACCCATCTGCGAACAAGTACATGGCAGATAAATTCGCACTATCAACTAGCACATCTATATGATGGAAAGGAAAATCATCATTTGGGCAAGCTTTGTTAAGGTCTCGGTAATCCTCACACATTCTGACCTTCCCATATATCTTCGGCAATGGCACGATGTTTGCCAACCACTCGGGGTACTTCACTACTTCCAGAAATCCCACATCTACTGCTTTTTGACTTATTCCCTAACCTTTTCAACCCACTCAGGTCTTATTTCCCAATCGGAAAAGTTCATACTCTTGAAGACATTTTCGCCCATGATAATGTCTCGGACATTTCCCTTTCCTGTCATCTTGATTATGATAGTCCAACTATCTAATCAATGATATTTGGGTACAGTCAAACTGTTACAAGAAAAATAACATTATATTAGTCCAACTAATAAAATAATTTTGACGAAATAATTTGAAAACGCGTAAAGCTAAGTATCTGAATGAAATTACAAATTCAATACTAGCCTCCCACTATTTTTCGGTGAGCCTCTAACCCTCTGTTGAGTACTCGGGAAACCCAGTTTCCTAGTGGGCTAGGATCCTGTCAAATAACACAGAACCTTGACTTTGGCCAACAAGCTGTATGATATTTAACTAGGTAGATCTCGAATATCAATTGGATCTCATCCAATTCCTAGATCCGGTAGGTGGACATCCAAGTCCAAAACATATATACAATATATATGCCAATATATCCAATATATTTGCCTAACCTTTTTCCTCTAAATCAACTAAGCCTTGGCTTTGGCACAACAAGCTTAATGATTCCAGTTAAGCGGGACCCATTGACATGGAAAGCTTCGTAGTCAATGTCGATGGACAAGAAGTGATCTTGACTTTGGCGAACAAATCACAACTTGGACAAGACACCGATGTGGAACAAAGCCTTCATGATTCAAACACATCCGCAATTGACAAAGGTCTTAACTTTGGCTAACAAACCAATGCCAACTTTGGATCTTGAGTAAGAATCCCTCAACGGAAGGAAAAACGCTTAATATATTTTAAGGGTTTTTCGCGTAATTGGCAACCAATTAATTATCTTTGTTAGGTCTCATTATACACTCTTAAGCATGCATTCTAAAAGCATAATAAGGTGCAAAAAGTAAATTAATAACGATATGCGGATGGATATTTAACAGATTATTCCTAGAACAAATCACCTTCTTTCCTCTCCTCGGCTAGCACTATTCTACTTCTACCCAATTACATAATACATTAAGAGAAACCTCATTAACATTGAGGGGAATTAGGTGAGAAGAGAATACAAAGAATCAATGAGAGATAAGGCTGGACACGTAGGTCCCATTTAATAAATTCCAAATTTACAATAATTTCCAAAATTACCCTTTCCCTCCTAATATCCATCCGAAATATGCTATTCATTCTCACATCCATGTATTCATTCAAGTATGTTATTCAATCAATCTAATCAAATTGATTAATCTTTGAATATTAGTGATCATCCAATGTTCAAACAATGATTTGATTTGCGCGAGTCTAACTCGTTTGAGAATAAGTACTTAAAGTATGAATTCTTGAATTATATCGAACTACTCCTTAAATCTAATTTAATTCGTATTCTATACTAACTCATTTATTTAATTCCAAATTAAATAACTACACCGTTTAATGCGCTTTAACCACTTAGATTCTAAATCTAATCTAAATGGGTCTCAAAGCCCAATTAACATCCAATGTTCTTTAATTAAAGTCCAATGGGCTTTCAATTGATTTCATAAGGCATGGACTTTGGTCATTATGGGTCAAACCCAAATATCAAGGCCCAAGTTAAGGAATCACCATTATATGCCAAGAAACCAATTTAGGCCCATTAGGCCCAATTAAAGTTTTAAAGCCCATTTGTCATATTTGGACTTAATTGAATGATTTAGGCCCAATATGGATCCAATACAATTGGCCTAAATCAACTTAGTGTTGTGACATAGAAACTGGGCGACGCATGCTGTTCAAGGCCCGCGACCTAGTTGGGA
Organism: Zanthoxylum bungeanum; assembly: GCA_019454045.1. Classification (NCBI taxonomy): domain Eukaryota; kingdom Viridiplantae; phylum Streptophyta; class Magnoliopsida; order Sapindales; family Rutaceae; genus Zanthoxylum; species Zanthoxylum bungeanum. The sequence continues at coordinate 138,075 of SKCR01026316.1, forward strand.
GTACGGATTAGCCACGGGGGACTAAACCAGAGAATAATGGAGTCACCACCCGGTGTGAACTGGGAAAATGAGATTTAAGGCCGCACTCACCCCTCACAAGGGAAGACCTCAAACCGTTGGGTTCGGAATGGTCCCTTACTTATGTCACTTGTAATGAAATTAATTGTGTAATAATTTAATCAAGCCTAAGTTGTTAGGTTTGTTTCTAGGTCCCAAGATCAAGCAAGACATGAAAATAATGTGTGAACACATCAACGGAGGTAGCGGAATACTCACATCGATTGGTTGTGAGACGCGGCAAGCAATAAAACTTGAAAAACCTCATTACAATGAGCGTGAACTGCAGTGAATTAACTCACTGTTTTGGGCGTGAAAGTGGTCCTTCGTCAAGCTCCAAGCTTCGTCGAATAGATCCCGCCTCATGGCTGAACCTCCCTAACACCTTCGTAACTCTCGAAAGTGTGCTAGCACTTACGTTTTTGCAACAAAAACCACTCATTGCTCCCCTTGAAGCTCACGGCAGTGAGCTGTGTTGGAGAAGAGAAAACAGCCCCTTGGGCGTGAGAAAGAGAGAAGAATTGGAGGAGATGTGTAAATGGTTGACTTTTAAAATGAATTTCCAAAATGCTTTATATATTTTTCCAAAAATAATAAGCATTTACCATTTAAAATATCAAATAAAGTAAATGGTAATCAATTACACAACCACCAATCACTATTCCAACAACACCCATCACTATTCAATGTCACTTTATTAAAGTGACTTGATGTGTGTCTATCAATCAATCAACTCAATCACATCAATCAATCACATCACTCAAAGTGACTTTTGATTTGACATTTGATGTGACGAATGATTTGATGCTTGATGTGACTTGCGTTGCCGCACTCGTATTCGAAATACGAATGCGCTCGCAATCACACTCGGGCTCGGGTTCGTTAATTCCAAATTAACGAATTTTCCGTCGCGTCGTAATTTAATGATTACGCCTAGCGAATTCACTATTCACGTCGCTAACGAATTAATTCTAAATTAATTCGTTCGCCCGAATTAAAATCTAATTTTAATTTCGCGTCGAAATCTAATTTCGTTTAATATATCGAATATATTAATTTACCGATCAATTCCAAATTAATCGTTATCTCTCTTTAGACGATATTTTATCCTAGATAAAATATATCCGTAATTAATCCTAGATTAATTTTCTATCTCTTCTATATAATCCCAGATTAATTATGAGTGCGAGTTATGCGTCATCGATGCATTATCGGGAAGCGACCCATGAGATCCACAGATAAGCTGGTAGTAAATACGGTCGTCGGAGTATCCGAATCACGTACGTACCAAGTACTGCGTTCTACTGATTTACGAGACGAGTCGGCTTCTAGCAAAGCACCAAGTCTACCCAATTCTCCGGACATATCCATATAGAATATACAAGGATCTATATCAAGCGTAGTATACCAAGTATTGTGTATATCGGCCCAGTATCGGATAGTCACGTGCTAGGGCTGGGGCTGGATTAGTGTCTGCCCCGTCCGAAGCACATGTCGGATGTCTGGTAACTAGTCTCTATAATCGGATATACATGACCTTGTCATAATATCCCGATGGCCGGGCAGCACTTAAGAGCACTAATACCGTATCCTACGTGACATCATCTCCAGTATGACTGAAGTGATACTTCCGTCTTGACATCACACCCAATTCTCTACGATTCTCAATATACCCAAAATCGGTGTACCAGAACCGGTTAAAGCCCCTGACGACCTCAATCAAAGTATATTGATTGTCGTAAGCATTAGCGGTGCAAGTCTCAGGTTAAGACCATACACACCTACCCTGATGTCGGACTCCCATAGACACATAGTCACAATACCAACAGGATTTCGAGGGGTCTATCCAGAGCGAAGCTGTTTCCCGTACCATCGATGAAACACAACCTCCTACCGCATTTGCATATGTATCCAATACTTAAATATATAAGAACTATGCCGTTGTGCCCTCACAACGCGCACAAGTGTGATACTAGTCTTTTACGTATTTATCGATGTCCAATCTCGATAATACTCTGACTAGGGATATTTAATGATTTATCCTTCGTTGATTGATACTGTCTCATATCATTCTCAATCAAGGAACAAATCATAAGGACCTCTCATCATTTATATATCTTGGTAATCTAATCACAAACGATAAGAGTGCAATCTCCTTTGTCACATAGTTAATTTGTACAACAACACAATGATCTATACAAATAGTGACGCTATGGGTCATAATTGTCCAACAATCTCCCACTTGGCCTATAGCCAGTCACTCGAGTGACTAACACCCGAACTATGTACAATTGGCTCAAATTTCTAAGAAAGGCTTTCGTCAGCGGATCTTTAAGATTATCGTCTGACGCGATTTATATGATCATCACATCGCCACGATGTATGATCCGAACGAATCAGATGATTTGTCAAAGTATGTATCTGGATCGTTGATGAGACCATTAATTCTTTAGCCTGCGCTGACGCCTAGCTCAGCTGCTAACAGAACTTTATCTAATCTAATTAGATTTATTATTGATCCAGATGGCTTCTATTGCTGCCTCAGCTGCTGCAATTAATCCGTATTTGTTGTTTATTTGGTAACAGTATCTTGCTTGGAAGATTTCCAACTTACTGTACCGTTATTCAAACTGTATAGTACCTTTTGCGACTTTCAGTCGTTTTATCAGTTTGGAAACTTGCAGTAGTGATCCCAGTCACTTCAAGTTCTCCTTCTCCACAGATTAAGACAGCATCCTTAGATCTCTAAGATTCTAACGAATGTTCTTAACATCAATCCAGTGACTATCACTTGGATTGGCTTGATTGTGAATCTATATGCTCAAAGCGTATGAGACACCAGGTCACGTACATTTTTAAATGTACAATTTCTCGCAGAGTTTTAACAATTTAATCTATCTCAGTAGATCTTTATTCCTTGAATAAAGGTTGTTACTCCCAAGAATTCTACGGAGAATTTTCTTCCAAAACCAAGCTTTCACCGATTGTTTTATGGGAATATCATTTCCAAGAAATAATATATCATCATTATTTTATTAAAGGACATTTATTGTCAGTGCACTCCCACTAACCTCCTTATATACACAAGAATCATCCTCGTTTTGAATTGAATCATAGACCATTATGATTACATCAAAACGATGATTCCAAGAACCTAATGCTTGCTTCAATCCAAACATGGATCGAATAACCTGCAAACCTTGTTTACTGGTTTTAGTATGACAAAATCGTCAGGATGTTATAAACATCCTCCAAAGGGTTTATGTTTAAGGAAAGCAATTTTGATATTTAACTGACACATTTCATAAATGAAACATGCAGCTACTGCAAGCATTATCCAAATGGATTTGTCGTGGCAATAGGTAAAAGGTTGAACCGTAATCAACACAATGTTGATAATGATACCTTTCGGCTACAAGCCTAGTTGTATACGTTGGTATGTTTCCATCCACGTATGTCTTCCTTGAAGACTTATGCAGTACCTATGGGCACAATGCCTTATGGTACATCAACTAGTGTCCAAACATAGTTGTTATACATGGAATCCATTTTGGACTCATGGCACTTGCCATAACGGAAGTCAATACCTTGTATCACCCCTTCATACGTAGTCGGTTGGTATACCTCAACAAGATTGCCATCTTTATGAGGTGAGATCAGAAACCCATACCCCAGGTTGTTTTTCTGATTCTCTCCGATCTACGTAATTTCTTGTGTATACGAAGATTAACCGTATAATTTCATCCTTGATGAACTATTTGTGTTCCATTAAGGACTTCGTGCCTTGAACAGTATTACTCCGATTTTCATCGAGTTTTACAGACCTCCCACTAACCACTGCATATCGGTATTCCTCTTAGGAGAACCGCATGGTGAGCAACAATTACATTGTTCTCTTGTGAGATGTTTAAGTACTATACTTATGGTTTTCCCTAGGATAACCTACATTTGGCACTTATCTGACTTGGGTTCTAGTTTGGTATCATCCAAACGTAAGCCTAGCATTCCCAAATCTTCTGGAATGTGAAACCCTGTTTCCTTCCGATTCATATCCAATATGAAGTCTGTCAAACAGATTTTAATGGAACCTTATTCTAAATAAGTTCTGCACTGTTTATGCTTATCTTTGAAGGAAAAGGTAGCTCATAGCGACTCATGATTAACCTTATCATGTCCAACAAAATTCGGTTTCTCCATACGGACACACCGTCAAACTGACGTGTTCCAGGAGGAGTCCTCATTTGAAAGAATACTATACTCTTTCAAGTATATATCAAACTTATTGCTTAAGTATTTTCATTACGGTCTTACCGTGACGGTTTAATACTTTAGCCGATCTGTTTGTCTATTTCGTGTCGAAACTCTAAAAGTTTCCCATTTGTGTTTTTTTAAAAGAAACACATAACCATAACGTGATGCCATATCCGTTAAGGTCACGAAACATTCATATCCACATCTAGCCTAGCTAGATATGGGCCCACTTACTTCACTATGAATAGGGCTATCAGATCGGTGGCACATATACTATTACCAAGTAAATAGTGTTTTAGGTACTTTACCTAATTAAACTAGATTCGTAGACCTTATTTGAATAGTCAAATTAGTCCTAGTACCCACTCTTCAAAAGTGTGGATATACGAGTCTTGTTTAATTGTGTCCCAGACAACAATGCCACAAATAAGTCTCTGCTTGATCAAATCAGTTTGAGCTATTAATTTGTCATTTTATATGTTTGAGATTTTATTTATATTCAAAATATAAATTCTGTTGTATACATCTAATGCGTTTATCTCAGTATCATCTTTATATAATGAAACACTTAGTGTTCTAGAATATAAAGGTTTATCCATAATGGATTAACACTGATATAGAGATAATGTCTCTAGTCAAACTAGTTACATTATAACAGTTCCTAATTTAAGTACATATCATAGGGCAGTTCCTAAACTTAGGTATCTACGGTCAAAACAGTGACTTTCGTCCTATTCCGATTCGCAGAGAAATCTCGGCTTGAAGTCAGTATCCTGCTCATAGCAGATTCTGAACATCAATACATATATTTTATGTACCACACTAAGTTTTTAAAATCTAATTTCAATACTAGTAGTGAACGTAACTTTGACAAACATTTTTAAAGTCAGAGCCTTGATCTTTCTTTAATTCCTTCGTGTCTACCATATCCAAATGGTAGTCACTTTGGGATATGTTCATTATCCTTTTCAATATTTCACACACCTTTGGCCAAGCCTTGGGTTTTAGAATATTGTAATGATGTGCACCTTGTGCAATATGCCCAATTTCAAACTTTGATTTATCTCCTCTAGAATAGTCATTAATTCTCCAAGAATTACATATTGCAATTTTAATACCTTTCAAATCTAAAGATAGATTTATGACAAGTATATTAAAATAAGCACTAAAGTCATCATCACATAAATCTTCCAAAGACTTTATGCTATACTATTTGCTTAATTTTGGGCTTTGGTATAATAAGTTATTTTATCAAATAAAGTAACATATTTTGTATTCCCAATTGAAAATTAAATCATTTAAAACATTTAATCTAAGGATTATATATTTTAAATATTCAACTTTTCAATTCTTTCTTGATTTCAATAGTCCAACTATTTAATCAATTTATTATAGGTACTATTTATTATAATGATTACAATAATCCAATTATTTAATCAACTATAATATTAATTCAATTTTATTGATTACTATAATCCAATTATAAAATCAACTATTTATTGAATTTATTTGAATATAGTCAAACTATATTATTTACAAAACAACATTAAATATTAGTCCAACTAATACTTTTAATTATTTGACGAGTGATATTTGTTTGAGCGCGTATGGCGAGTAATTGAACGAATATTGCAAATTCAATTCTTGCCTCCCACTAATTTTCGTCGAGCCTCTAACCCTCTGTCGAGTACTCGGGAAACCGTGTTTCCTAGTGGGCTAGGATCCCGTTAAAGTATAACACAATCTTGACTTTGGCCAACAAATTGTATGATAGTTAACTAGGTAGATCTCGAAGATCAATTGGATCCCATCCAACTCCTAGATCCAGTAGGTGGACATCCAAGTCCGAAACATATATCTTATATATGCCTATATATCGAATATATACCCTAACGTTTTTCCTCTGAATCAACTAGGCCTTGGCTTTGGCACAACAAACCTAGTGATCCCAGTCAAGCGTGGACCCATTGACCATGGAAGCTTCGTAATAATGTCGATGGACAAGAAGTGGTATTGACTTTGGCCAAGAAACCACAACTTGGACATGACACCAATATGGAACAAAGCTTCGTGATTCAAACACATCTTCGACGGACAAGGGCTTGACTTTGGCCAACAACCCATGCCAATCTAGGATCTTGAGTAAGAATCACTCAATGGAAGGAAAAGACGCATGATATTTGATGAGGGCTTTTCGCGTGCAAATTGGCAACCAATTTATTTTCTTTGTTAAGGTCTCATCATCATGCACCCTTAAACATGCAATCTAAATACATAATAAAGCGCATATGAAAATAAAATAATAATGATATGCGGATGGATACTTAACACATTGATCCTAGATCAAATCTATCCCTTTCTCTCTCAAGCTAGCACTTGTATTACTTCTACCCGTTACACTACACTTCTAAAGAAACCTCATATATATTGAGGGGAATATGTGAGAAGAGAATACAAAGAGAATAAAGGTGATAAGGCTGGACACGCAGGTCCAATTTAATAAATCGAATTTATTACAACAATTTCCAAAATTGCCCCACCCGACTAATATCCATCCGATATACATTATTCATTCATTACAACCACGTATTCACACACAAGCATGCTATCAATCAATCTAATCAAATTAATTAATCTGATAATTATGTGATCATCCAATGTTCAAACAACGATTTGATTTTTTTCGAGTCGAACTCGTTTTGCGAATAAGTACTCAAAGTACAAATTCTCGAATTAAATTAAACTACGTCATTAAATCCAATTTAATATGCATTCAATTCCAATTCGTTATTTAACTCGAAATTAAATATCACACTTTACTAATAAACCTTTTACGACTTAAATTCCAAATTTAATTGTAACGCGTCTCAAAGACCGATCAACGTGCAACGTCAATTCAATTAAAGTCTAATGGGCTTTTAATTGATTTCATAAGGCGTGGACTTTTGGTCAACTCGGGTCAATCCGAATAACCAAAATCCAATCCGGGATTTACTCCATAAGCCCATAAATCAATCTTGGCCCATTAGGCCCAATTAAACTTTAAAGGTTCATTAAGTCGCAATTGGGCTTAACGGAAGTGGTTTTGGGCCCAATTGGATCCAATCCATTTGGCCTAAACCCAACTTGATAAAATCAAGCCCGATAAGTCCAATTACAACATTAGAAGGCCAAATCCAATTTAAGGCCTAAATAACTAAATCACATGAATCCAATTCCGCAATTTAATTACCTAAAGTGCATTATATGATTAATCAACTATATCAATAGTTCCAAAACATAAAATTAGTCCAATTAATCATGCTCTTTATCATTATCACATCTCCAACACATAAATGAAAAAATCAAACCCATTACATGCTTTAAAGCTCTCGGCCAAATGAGGGATTTTGTGTCCGATTTGGTTTCAATCCAATCAAACCCACAATCGACATTAAATCAACATCCTTAATGATTTCATACACATCCAATGTCCTAAAATCAAAATGTACCAAGACATTAGGGCATAATTACATTCGGCCAAGGTGATAACTTTTGGGGATTTTATGTTCAATTCAAAATCCAATCCAATTAGTTTCAAATTAACATTATCCTTCTTGATTCCAACTCATCAAACGAATCAAAATCAAAAATTCCAAGAACCCAAAATCAAAACACATTCGGCCAAGATGAAAAATTTGGGCAAAATTGTTCCAATCAAATTTTGTTGAAATTGATCAAATCAATCTTCAATATAACATATATTAAGCATGCTCAAACATCCAATTTCATTAAATCATGCTCAAATACAAAATACCCAATTTTAAGCCCTATATTTTCATGCTTGAACCTATAGCTCTGATACCATCGTTAGGTTTGTTTCTAGGTCCCAAGATCAAGCAAGACATGAAAACAATGTGTGAACACATCAACGGAGGTAGCAGAATACTCACATCGATTGGTTGTGAGACGCGGCAAGCAACAAAACTTGAAAAACCTCATTGCAATGGGCGTGAACTGCAGTGAATTAACTCACTGTTTTGTGCGTGAAAATGGTCCTTCGTCAAGCTCCAAGCTTCGTCGAACGGATCCCGCCTCATGCGTTTTTGCCACAAAAACCACTCATTGCTCCCCTTGAAGCTCACGGCAGTGAGCTGTGTTGGAGAAGAGAAAACAACCCCTTGGGCGTGAGAAAGAGAGAAGAATTGGAGGAGATGTGTAAATGGTTGACTTGTAAAATGAATTACCAAAATGCTTTATATATTTTTCCAAAAATAATAAGCATTTACCATTTAAAATATCAAATAAAGTAAATGGTAATCAATTACACAACCACCAATCACTATTCCAACAACACCCATCACTATTCAATGTCACTTTATTAAAGTGACTTGATGTGTGTCTATCAATCAATCAACTCAATCACATCAATCAATCACATCACTCAAAGTGACTTTTGATTTGACGTTTGATGTGACGAATGATTTGACGCTTGATATGACTTGCGTTGCCGCACTCGTATTCAAAATGCGAATGCGCTCGCAATCACACTCGGGCTCGGGTTCGTTAATTCCAATTTAACGAATTTTCCATCGCGTCGTTATTTAATGATTACGCCTAGCGAATTCACTATTCACATCGCTAACAAATTTATTCTAAATTAATTCGTTCGCCCGAATTAAAATCTAATTTTAATTTCGCGTCGAAATCTAATTTCTTTTAATATATCGAATATATTAATTTACCGATCAATTCCAAATTAATCGTTATCTCTCTTTAGACGATATTTTATCCTAGATAAAATATCTCCGTAATTAATCCTAGATTAATTTTCTATCTCTTCTATATAATCCCAGATTAATTATGAGTGTGAGTTATGCGTCATTGGTGCATTATCGGGAAGCGACCCATGAGATCCACGGATAAGCTGGAAGTAAATACGGTCGTCGGAGTATCCGAATCACGTACGTACCAAGTACTACGTTCTACCGATTTACGAGACGAGGTCGGCTTCTAGCAAAGCATCAAGTCTACCCAATTCTCTGGACATATCCATAATAATATACAAGGATCTATATCAAGCGTAGTATACCAAGTATTATGTATAACGGCCCAGTATCGGATAGTCACGTGCTAGGGCTGGGGCTGGATAAGTGTCTGCTCCGTCCGAAGCACATGTCGGATGTGTGGTAACTAGTCTCTATAATCGGATATACATGACCTTGTCACAATATCCCGATGGCCGGCCAGCACTTAAGAGCACTAATACCGTATCCTACGTGACATCATCTCCAGTATGACTGAAGTGATACTTCCGTCTTGACATCACACCCAATACTCTACGATTCTCAATATACCCCAAATCGGCGTACCAGAACCGGTTAAAGCCCCTGATGACCTCAATCAAAGTATATTGATTGTCGTAAGCATTAGCGGTGCAAGTCTCAGGTTAAGACCATACACACCTACCCTGATGTCGGACTCCCATAGATACATAGTCATAATACCAATGGGATTCCGAGGGGTCTATCCAGAGCGAAGCTGTTTCCCGTACCGTCGATGAAACACAACCTCCTACCGCATTTGCATAAGTATCCAATACTTAAATATATGAGAACTATGACGTTGTGCCCTCACAACGCGCACAAGTGCGATACTAGTCTTTTACGTATTTATCGATGTCCAATCTCGATAATACTCTGACTAGGGATATTTAATGATTTATCCTTCGTTGATTGATACTGTCTCATATCATTCTCAATCAAGGAACAAATCATAAGGACCTCTCATCATTTATATATCTTGGTGATCTAATCACAAAGAGTGCAATCTCCTTTGTCACATAGTTAATTTGTACAACAACACAATGATCTGTACAAATAGTGACGCTATGGGTCATAATTGTCCATCCTAAGTAACACTTATTTCCAAGAACATCATGCTTCTAAGTTCATATGCGCAAAAAGATAAAACTTACACCTAGATTTGCATATATCCTACTTCTAAGTTTACATGCTTGAAAGTAAGTCAAAGTAGCGGTAAATATACAACTTCATAGGCATATTGTATTCATGAAAATGCAAGCACGCCATAATAACATAAGCACACATAAAAGGGAATCAAATAATGGTTAACATGTAATTTCATAAACATTTCATACTTATACATGCGGAAATATAAACAAATAACCATTACGTATTCATGCATAATAAAAAAGTTCAACTAAGTGCATAATGTAAAAAGACAATTAAGGATGCATTTAGGCATTAAAATAAGCATGTTATGACGTGATTCCAAAGAAGATAACTAATATGGACACAAACACAAATGTGATCATTTTTTCAAGTGGTACGTGGAATTGTATCCCAAGTACAGATCGCACTACCGTCCATTCGGAATCGGCTACGGAATTTATGTCTAGGTTTCCTTCCGATATACCACGAAAAGTAATACTCAAATGTTATCGTAACATGGATATATGAATAATAAGATATCGAGCCAAGACAAATGTAAATAATGCAACCAAACGAAATAAGGGCGCGTCAAATATCATGGTAAAGGTAGCCTTTTAGGCTTCTCTTCCCCAAATGGGAAAACCTTTCATCCAATACAATAAGCCTATGCGCTTCTCATTAGAATGCATACAAAGATAAAGATGACTATATGGAATTTCATAATGCGTGCATAAATAAAGTAATAACGTGCAGAGGCGCGGCAAAACATCATGGTAAAGGCTTTTAACCCCTCGACATAGAGGACCTTCAATCCCACTTATTAAGCCCATGTGCACATAATACAATGCATATATAAAGGAAAGAAAATGATATCGAACTTCATGTATCCGATTGAACACATCTCACACTCAATCGAATACACCTTATTCGACGCGGCAAAGCATCGTGGCAAAGGATTTTAACCTCTTCAATTAGAGGACCTTTCATCGCACTTACTAAGCCCATGCGTAATTAACACAATACATATATATCGCTTGGTGACAGGAATAAACAACGAGTCCTCCAAACTAGCCTATCACAACAAGCTACGAGTAATGATCATCTAGGTGCCTTCACAGCTTTTCCTCGAAAGGTAGTGAATGAAGGAAGACACCCAACCATCACCTAGCTTTAACTAAGCCTTTGATTAACCCCCTCAACCCACTACAGACACGGTCAACAAATGTACAAATCATACACAACACAAGACATGATTTCGAAGCCGATTCTCTATCCCCAGTAGAGTCGCCAGACTGTAGACAACAGAACTTGGGCGACGCATGCTGTTCTAGACTCAGGGCCTAGTTGAGAGTACGGAATAGTCCACAGGGGACTAAACCGGAGAATAATGGAGTCACCACCCGGTGTGAACCGGGACAAAGGTTTAAGGCCGCACTTACCCCTCGCAAGGGAAGATCTCAAACCGTTGGGTTCAGAATGGTCCTTTACTTATGTCATTGTGTTGATATAATTGGTGCAATAAATCAAACGCATCTAATTAATAATCATGTTCAAGTGTCACCTAGATATAAGATGTTCCCATCTAACTAACTCCTAATCTAAGTTCACATGCTTAAAAATAAGTCCTTAAACAATAAACACGCAATATCACACATTGAACATACTAAGCCATCAAACCAACACAAACAAATAATGACTTAAACATAAATATAAACCATATTAAATATCATGCATAAAGAAGAAACATAATCATGCTTTGAAATTAAATAACGAAACTAAGTTAAGACATGCTTAAAATAATAAATAAACAACCTAGAACTACATCATGCTCGAATACAAATTTGGATGAGACGAGATACATGTATCTTAAGTGGTACGTGGCATTGTATCCGAGTGCAGACCAAACTACCGTCCATTCGGAATCGGCTATGGAATTTACGTCCGGGTTTCCATCCGATATACCACAAAAGGGAACACATGTCCTGCTCATCCAACAATCAAATCATGCCTCAAACGACTCTCATGCAATTGTATACCAAAAATAAATAAATAAAACGAAAAGAGATAAGTAAAAGGGTGCCCTCAGGTCTAACCTCTTTTGTCGTCTCAAGAAAGGGCGTTACACGTCCGTTGGAAGGGTGAATGATCCGATACTTTTCCGATTGGTTTGCTTATTGTTTTTCCTCGTAGTTTTGATGCTTGGGTTGCTGTTTTAAGTCCGTTTTACTGGTGTTTTGCTGCTACGTTTTAGGTCACTGTTTTGGTCGATTAGTGGACTGTTTTGGGCGATTCTGAAGGCTAAAAGGGTTGCAGTTTTAAGGGGGTTTTTGGGGTATTTGTGCAGTTTTTTTACTGCAGTTTCAGGGTGTTTCGGGGACTGTTTTGATGGGTTAAAACCGCACAAAAACTGGGCAGAACAGCAGGGTGAAATGCGGCAGTTTTACGAGGCAGTGCAGTGAGTTTCGGGACTGTTTTGGCGTGTGATTGGGGGCTGTGTTTGGGGTGTTTTGCGGCAGTAAGAGGGTGTGTTAGGGGCTGTTTTGAGGCTTGTTTAAGGGCTGTGAAGGGTGGCTAAGGTGCGGCAGAAGGGGGGTGTATGGCAGGTTGTGCGGCAATGAGAGTGTGGGTGGTGATTCACGGCAATGCAGGGTTTCTTGGGGATTTGTATATGTGGCAATGGAGGCTTGGAGGAGGTGCTTGGGCGTGAACGAGAGGGCTTGGGCGTGTGAGAGAGATATGTGAGGTAGGGTTGTGAATGGGGGGTGAAGGCTTCTTTTTATAGGCAAAGGAGAGGAGGTTTCCCTTATACGACTAGGAGTAGGATTTCTATTGATGGTGACATCTTCTTAATAAGGAATAGATCTCCTAATTTGGATTTGTGATTGGATTTGATTTGGTAGGGATTTGATTTGATTTCTTTTATTTAGGTAAGGATTTCATTTGATTTAAACATGTGATTAATGTTCATATACCTAAATAAAGACACCTTGGGCGTGAATCCCTCTCTTTGGGCGTGGCCTTGGTTTGACTTGGGTTGACTTGGGTGTTTTGGGTTTGGTTTGGGTTTGGGTTTGGTTTGGGTTTGGTTTGGGTTTTGGGCCTTAGGTAAGCTTTAAAACGGAAGTCCAGCAAGCAGCCGAAGCTAAACAACTCAGATAAAATCCAACAAAAATTCTAATTTCCATCTTTACCCTTCCAACATCTGTTTCCCGCGACTTTCATAACTAAAGAAGTAGTTGCCTCCATACGAGACTCATCATCGGGCTGATATGTAAAAATACAATGCCTACAGTCGCCCCCACTTTGATGGGACTTGTGTAGTGTGTGACAATGACAATCCTATCAAAGTACGTGCAATGCATTTTTACTTACCTGGCTCGTCAGCTGCCACATGGTTCGCCTGCTGTGTTGAGTTGATAGTGCTAACCCCGTACCTAGGGTGTCGCGGTTGCGTCTCCGTACCTAGAGTGCCGCAGTGATGTTGTTGTTGTCTGAGTGCTAACCCCATACCTAGGGTGTCCGGTGACGTCTCCGTACCTAGAGAGCCACAAGTGTCTGAATGATAACCCCGTACCTAGGGTGTCGCGGTGACGTCTCCGTACCTAGAGAGCCACAAAGTCTGGATGCTAACCCCGTACCTAGGGTGTCGCAGTGACGTCTCCGTACCTAGAGAGCCACAAAGTCTGGATGCTAACCCCGTACCTAGGGTGTCGCGGTGACGTCTCCGTACCTAGAGAGCCACAAGTGTTTGAATGCTAACCCCGTACCTAGGGTGTCGCGGTGATGTCTCCGTACCTAGAGAGCCACAAAGTCTGGATGCTAACCCCGTACCTAGGGTGTCACGGTGACGTCTCCGTACCTAGAGAGCCACACGTGTCTGAATGCTAACCCCGTACCTAGGGTGTCGCGGTGACATCTCCGTACCTAGAGAGCCACAAGTGTCTGAATGCTAACCCTGTACCTAGGGTGTCGCTGTGACTTCTCCATACCCAGAGAGCCACAAGGCTGAACTGATCTGATATCTCCATACCCGGAGTGCCGTACCTGGCTGATCTGATGTTGAACTGATGCTGGCTTCGCCCCCAGCATGCCATACCCGGCAGAAATGATACTGAACTGATGTGGGCATCGCCCTCAGCATGCCGTACCCGACAGAACTGATACTGAACTGATGTGGGCTTCGCCCCCAGCATGCCGTACCCGGCATAACTGATACTGAACTGATGTGGGCCTCGCCTCCAGAATGCAACACCCGGCAGAAATTGATACTAAACTGACGTTGGCTTTGCCCCCAGAATGCCATACCCGGCAGAACTAATACTGAACTAACATGGGCTTCGCCCCCAGAATGCCATACTCAGAAGAAACTGAGGCTGATACTCTTTTTCAACACACGGTAGTGCCTCTCTTCGAGATAATCGTGATAGCTAAACATATTTTTGTCCTCAACGGGTGCTTTGCGTCAAAGCCGAAGAATCTTCAAAGTACTCGACATACTCAAACCCAATCCTCTGAACGGGTGATCTGAACTAGGCTCCTGTGTGTGTGTGTGCTAAGGCTCTTTCGCAGCTTATTCCTTAAGTCAGCCAACTCGATGATTTCGCTTCGGAGAATCGGACCAGTGGGTCTAACCAACCTGGATGTCTGGGTCACGTTCTGTGATTACTGTAGCATACTCAACATGATATGGTCTTCTTTTATTACATCGTCTCTTTCTTTTCATTTGGGACTTTTCTTTCTTTTTTCTTTTTTCTTTCTTCTTTTTCTTTTTTTCTTGACACACCTACCCTTTAAGGTAGCATTTCTCCTCATGGTGGTCCTAATACTCGCCCATGGGTAGCTTCACGCTTATTGGTTATAGGCGGTCTATTTTCTTTTCATTGCAGAGACTTTTCTTTCTTTATTTTCCAACCATATCATGTATCGTAGCAAAGGAAAATCAGCGTGGACATCCAGACAAACGGTGATTCACCGATCCACCATCTCTTCAACTAGTCATCTCATCAATCGCTCAGGCTTCTACTGTTGAGATACCTTTATCAAGTGCTTTATGAGTCTAGCCGAGATCAATCCATTCCGAATACTAGATAAGAGCGCGTATCGCACTTCTCGTTTCTAAGACTTCTCCCTACAGCACATAATGTCATCACCAGATATATGTTTACCCATCAAAGATTTCTCTCTCACTCATTTCAAATTTTTTTATTTATTTATTATTTATTTATTTTTTTTCACTCAATCATTCACTCTAAGGAACTCTTCCTCTCTACAGCTGACCATGTGGGCTTCGCCCCCGGGATCCATACCCAAAACTCAATCTCAAAATGGGCCTCAACCCTCAGATTACCATCTGAATCTTAACAACGATGTGGACCTCAGCCCTAGGATTTCTACCCAAATTCAATACAGTGCTTTCACTGTTTCTGATTGGCTTGTCTTTGCCTCTTTTTCTTTTCTTCTTCGAAACCTGTGAATGTAAAATAAAGACACAAAACACGTAAAAAGGAATGCAATAATGGGTTATATGTTTGCATGCATGCATGAGTTCTCTTTATCCCGTAGGGTTAGGTCTTCTGTGGGTGACTGTCCAGTCTTCTGTCCCTCAGGCAAAATATAGCTTCAATCTGTCAACATTGATCAGCTCGGTGAACGCATTCCCTTCCAAGTCCGACAGTCTCACTGCTCTATTTCCCATTACCTTCTGAACGATGTATGGTCCTTCCCAGTTGGTCTGAACTTCCCTCTCGGGTCTGTCATCGACGGCTTCGACTGCTTAAGCACGAGATCACCTCTCTTGATCTTGGTAGGCCGCACCTTCTTGTTGAATGCTCGAGCCAGCCTCTTCGAATAGATCTGCATGTGATGCAAGGACTTCATCCTCTTCTCATCCATTAGAGCCAACTGCTCAAACCTCTACGACGTCCATTCTCGTTCAGGCAAATCTGCTTTTGCTAATACCCGCATGGATTGTATCTCAACTTCCACCGGCAGTACCGCTTCCATTCCATAAACCAGAGAGTAAGGCGTAGCTCCTGTCGCTGTCCTCACAGAAGTTCTGTACCCCCACAAGGCATATGGTAGCTTATCAGCCCAATCTTTATAATTCTCTGTCATCTTCGCCAAAATCAACTTTATCGTCTTATTGGCCGCCTCGACTGCCCCATTAGCCTGCGGCCTGTATGGTGAGGACTTGTGATGACCAATTCCATACTTCTGCAATATCGCATTGGTTTCTCATTGAAATCGGACTCCATTGTCCGTGACCACGTGGTGCGGTATACCATACCGGCAGATGAGATTCCGAGCTATAAACTTTGCCATCTGCTTTGTTGTAATATTGCAGAAAGATTCAGCTTCTACCCACTTTGAGAAGTAGTCTACGGCCACTACTATAAAGCGATGCCCATTCGATGCATTCGGTCGAATCTCTCCGATCATATCTATTCCCCAAGCCGAGAAAGGCCATGGTTCTGACAGCCCGTGCAACTCTATATGCTGTAGATGGTTCAAATTGCCATGTGCTTGACAATCGTGACAGTGCTTTACCAGCTTCGCACAGTCGGCTTCCATGGTTGACCAGTAAAAGCCTTGTCTCACAATCTTACCGGACAAGTTCAATCTGTTCATATGCGGCCCACACACTCCCGCATGTACTTCTTCCATAAACTTCTGAGCTTCTTCTCTCTTCAAGCATTTTAGCTGAATCCCATTTGCCTGCCTCTTGTAGAGTTCTTCCTTCAGACTCACATACTGAGAAGCAATTTTCTGAATCGCCACTCGGTCTTTTCTACTTGCTTCCTATGGGAATTCCCCACGCTCCAAATACCTCTGTACATCATAATACCAAGGTTTCCCATCATCAACCTCCAAATACCTCTAAGATTCTACCTATCTCATAGACTAGCTTGCTTAGCGTTGTCAACACAAGCGGTCTCATCACCAGTTTCTCTGGATTTTCCCAAGTTGCGGCCAGTGTTGCCAATGCATCTGCCATCTGATTCTCCTCTCTCGACAAATGCTAAAATTTATAATCGGGGATAGTCTGTGCCAGACTTCTGAGATGGAACAAGTACAGCTTCAACCGTTCTTCTTTTAGCTCTCATTCTTCTTGCATCTATCGGATCACCAATATTGAATCTCCGTAGACTTCCACATTCTTAGCTCTCAAGGCTATCAATGCTGTCAATCCGAATGCACATGCTTCATACTCAGCCATGTTATTAGTCACCCCGTATGTTAACCTCTTGGCCATAGGTAGGGTTTCTCCCTCAGGGGTTACTATTACAATCTCGATTCCTGCTCCTTTGTAATTCACTACTCCGTCAAAATACATCTTCCATCCTTGGACTACTATCGCCTGGATTTCCTCATCGGGGAACTCAAACTTATACTGATCTCCTTCGACAGGTTGCAAGGCCAGGAATTCTGCCACGGCTCGCCCTTTGATCACCTTAGAAGTGAGATAATTGATGTCGAATTCTGTCAGCAGCACTAACCATCTGCCCAACTTCCCAACCAGCGAGGGTACTGAGTGCAAGTACTTCAAAGGATTCTCATTTGCTACTACTTGGATCTTGTAAGATTGGAAGTAGTGGCTCAACTTTCTGGACGCCCATACTACTGCTAAACAAATCTTCTCCACCTCCTGATAACGGGCTTCGTACGGAAGTAGTTTCTTGCTGAGGTAGTAGATGACATGTTCCACTCCCATCTCATCGGCTTGTACCATCATCGCCCCAGCGCTTCGGGTTAAATTGCCAGATAGAGTACCAATGGTTTTCCTTGTCTCTGAGGTTTCAAAACGGAAGGCTTCGCCACACTGCTCATTCCACTTTACCGGCTGATCTTTCCTCAACAACCTGACGTCAGCTTGGCAATGAACCGACTAATATACTGGATCTTACCTAGGAACGCCCTGACTTCTTTTTCCTAACCCAACGGGTATCTATGATGGCTTTTAAGACACAAGGGTTAACATGATGCATGTATGCATGAGATGCATGAGATGTATGCGATGCATGGAATATATAAAATTATAAAAAAGGAAACTTAAACTATTTGGCCCATTATCATTTCAAAGTATTCAATCACACCATCACGCGGTGCAAACTTGTCCCAGTTGAAAAGGCCCAACAGGTTTACACTTTGCGGTGATATGGCTAAATGACTTCAAATGATAAGAGGCACATTCAAAAAATGGCCCACCGTTATTCTAGAAGCTTTTGGGCCGACTATCAAAAGACACAAACTTGTCCCAGTTTAAATGGCCCAACAGGTTCTTACCCTTTGACAGAAGGTCCAACTGGATCCAAATGACAGCGGCCCATCACACATAATTATAAGATGACTAACTACAGGTTCTTATCGCTAAGGTTCACGAGTGGGTTCACGGGGCGCGGACAAAGGCTCTCACTGACGAAGGTTTGCCCACAACTAGGACTCCCTACTCAAGGGTTCAAATGACCAAGTGAGCGTACCTTTTTTATACCTTACGGTACGTGTCAATGAGTTATGGTGTGTGACAGACTGTCGAATGGACTTCCCATTGTAGATTCCCCAGAGAGAGGGTAGAGCGAGGCTCTCTTAAGTACCATAGCCTCTTAGGCTCTTATCGCTTGGTGACAGGAATAAACAACGAGTCCTCCAAACTAGCCTATCACAACAAGCTACGGGTAATGATCATCTAGGTGCCTTCACAGATTTTCCTCGAAAGGTAGTGAATGAAGGAAGACACCCAACCATCACCTAGCTTTAACTAAGCCTTTGATTAACCCCCTCAACCCACTACAAACACGGTCAACTAATGCACAAATCATACACAACACAAGACATGATTTCGAGGCCGATTCTCTATCCCCAGTGGAGTCGCCAAACTGTAGACAACAGAACTTGGGCGACGCATGCTGTTCTAGACTCAGGGCCTAGTTGAGAGTACAGAATAGTCCACGGGGGACTAAACCGGAGAATAATGGAGTCGCCACCCGGTGTAAACCGGGACAAAGGTTTAAGGCCGTACTCACCCCTCGCAAGGGAAGACCTCAAACTGTTGGGTTCAGAATGGTCTCTTACTTATGTCATTGTGATGATATAATTTGTGCAATAAATCAACTGCATCTAATCAATAATCATGTTCAAGTGTCACCTAGATCTAAGATGTTCCCGTCTAACTAACTCCTAATCTAAGTTCACATGCTTAAAAATAAGTCCTTAAACAATAAACACGCAATATCACACATTGAACATACTAAGCTATCAAACCAACACAAACAAATAATGACTTAAACATAAAAAAAAAAACTATATTAAATATCATGCATAAAGAAGAAACATAATCATGCTTTGAAATTAAATAACGAAACTAAGTTAAGACATGCTTAAAATAATAAATAAACAACCTAGAACTACATCATGCTCGAATACAAATTTGGATGAGACGAGATACATGTATCTTAAGTGGTACGTGGCATTGTATCCCGAGTGCAGACCATACTACCGTCCATTCGGAATTGGCTATGGAATTTACGTCCGGGTTTCCATCCGATATACCACAAAAGGGAACACATGTCCCGCTCATCCAACAATCAAATCATGCCTCAAACGACTCTCATGCAATTGTATACCAAAAATAAATAACTAAAACGAAAAGAGATAAGTAAAAGGGTGCCCTCAGGTTTAACCTCTTTTGTAGTCTTAAGAAAGGGCGTTACAAGTCCGTTGGAAGGGTGAATGATCCGATACTTTTCCGATTGGTTTGCTCACTATTTTTCCTCATTGTTTTGATGCTTGGGCTGCTGTTTTAAGTCCGTTTTACTGGTGTTTTGCTGCTGCGTTTCAGGTCACTGTTTTGGTCGATTAGTGGACTCTTTTGGGCGATTTTGAAGGCTAAAAGGGTTGCGGTTTTGAGGGGTTTTTTGGGGTATTTGTGCAGTTTTTTTACTGCAGTTTCAGGGTGTTTCGGGGACTGTTTTGATGGGTTACAAACGCACAAAAATTGGGCAGAACAGCGGGGTGAAATGCGGCAGTTTTGCGAGGCAGTGCAGTGAGTTTCAGGACTGTTTTGGGCGTGTGATTGGGGGCTGTGTTTGGGGTGTTTTAGGGCAGTAAGAGGGTGTGTTAGGGGCTGTTTTAATGCTTGTTTAAGGGTTGTGAAGGGTGGCTAAGGTGCGGCACAAGAGGGGGTGTATGGCAGGTTGTGCGGCAATGAGAGTGTGGGTGGTGATTCACGGCAATGCAGGGTTTCTTGGGGATTTATGTATGCGGCAATGGAGGCTTGGAGGAGGTGCTTGGGCGTGAACGAGAGGGCTTTGGCGTGTGAGAGAGATATGTGAGCTAGGGTTGTGAATGGGGGGTGAAGGCTTCTTTTTATAGGCAAAGGAGAGGAGGTTTCCATTATACGACTAGGAGTAGGATTTCTATTGATGGTGACATCTTCTTAATAAGGAATAAATCTCCTAATTTGGATTTGTGATTGGATTTGAATTGGTAGGGATTTGATTTGATTTATTTTATTTAGGTAAGGATTTCATTTGATTTAAACATCTGATTAATGTGCATATACCTAAATAAAGACACCTTGGGCGTGAATCCCTCTCCTTGGGCGTGGGCTTGGTTTGACTTGGGCTGACTTGGGTGTTTTGGGTTTGGTTTGGGTTTGGTTTGGGTTTTGGGCCTTAGGTAGCTTTAAAATGGAAGCTCAACAAGTAGCCGAAGCTAAACAACTTAGATAAAATCCAACAAAAATTCTAATTTTCATCTTTACCCTTCCAACATCCGTTTCTCGCGACTTTCATAACTAAAGAAGTAGTTGCCTCCATACGAGACTCATCATCGGGCTGATATGTAAAAATGCAATGCCTACAGAAACGAAGTAAATACAAAGATAACAGATTTCGCATACCCGATTAAACGTATCTCACATCCAATCGAATTTACATCATCCGGTGCAGCGAAGCATTGTCGAAAAGGATTTTAACCTCTTCAATTAGAGGACCTTTCATCGCACTTACTAAGCTTATGCGCAATTAATATAATGCATACATATATAAAACAAGGGTAAATACAAAGATATCCGATGCGGCGAAGCATCGTGGTAAAGGATTTTAACCTCTTCAATTAGAGGTTAGTAAGCCCATACGCAATTAACACAATATATACATATGAAACAAAAGTAAATACAAAGATATCAGATTTCGTATACCCGATTAAACATATCTCACATCCAATCGAATATACATCGTCTGGCACGGCGAAGCATCGTGGTAAAGGATTTTAACCTCTTCAATTAGAGGACATTTCATCGCACTTACTAAGCCCATGCGCTTTTCTCATCATTACATAAATAAATAACATGCAGAAATTTAAATAACGGGATAATTAAACAACTCAAAATAACAAAATATGTGTCGTTCACTCGAGTGGTACGTGGAGTTGTTTCCCAAGTACAGACCGCACTACCGTCCATTCAGAATCGGCTACGAAATTTACGTCTGGGTTTCCATCCTATATACCACAAGAGGCGACACACTTTCCATCCATCCAATACCCACAACACACACCATATTCATAATACATGTATATTTATCTACTCAAGGGCCACAACATGTATTTTATCATAATAATCATGCGAATAAAACTCAATAAATAATAAAAATAAAACAGAAAACAAATGTGGAGAATACCCTCAGGTCTAACCTTTTTTTTACCGACTTTCGGACTTGCGTTTCACGGAGATCGGAAGGGTAAAGCTCCTCAACTTCTCCGGTTCACTGGTTTAGCGTCTTAACTTGCTATTTTAATGTTTGGCCTCCGTTTTGTTGCTATTTTCTCTGTATTTTCTGCTTACTATTTTAGGTCTTTAGGGGACTATTTTGGTACGATTTTAGGGCTGTTAAGCTTAAAGTTTTTGTGTGGTTAAGGGTAGTTTATAAGGCTGTTTTGGTCGAAGTTTCGGGGTGCAATACTGGACAGTTTTGGTGGTTTAGGAGGCTGTATTTATGGTGGATTCTCTCGGCAGTTACAGGTACTGTTTGAGGGCAGTTGCAGGGATTATTTTAAGGAGGGCTGTGTGGACTGTTGGCTACGTGTGCATGTGGTTTGCTGTGAGAGGCTTGATCGCCGAGAGTGGAAGGAGGGCTCGTTAAGGGCAGTACATGTGAAGGGGTTGATGAAATTGGGGCTGAGTGCGTGTAAGGTGTGTATTTGAGAGTGGCAGTGTGGTAGTTTGAGGCGTGGACAGGCAGCATCATTATTGGCGTGAGGCTATTACATTGAGCGTGAATGAATTTGTGAGCAAAAGGGGGGGGCAAGGTGAGCGTGAGGGTAATGGCGAGGGACGTGAAACTCTTGTTGATAGTGGGCTGCTGGGTACGTTGATTTAAAGGAGAAGGAATAAGGTGATTAGGGGACGTGAGTGTGTGCGTGTAAGATGGCCTACGAACTAAGTGATGGAGGACGAGAGACAAGGGTTGAGTGGTCTGCTTTTGGGTTTATTCTTTTTGTGTTTTTTTTTTCATATGGCCGTGAATAGTCTTAGCTTTATATTTTTTTGTTTTTGGTTTATGCCGTGTATTGTGAATGAGAGAGGAGACCCTAGGGTTTAGTTTGTGTTATGTTTTATATAGTAGTGGAATTAGGGTTTGCATGGGAATTATTCAAAAAGGAAAGGGTTCAAAATCAATTAAAAATGGATGAATTTATTTAATTTATTCTAGGTAAGAAATTATGTAATTTAGGAGGGGATTATTTAAATTAGGTGAGTGATTTAATTAAATTAGGTGAGTGATTTAATTAAATTAGGAATGAATTCATTTTGATTTGATTTTAATTTGGAAGTGAATTATTTAATTTTGGTATTTAATTTATTTAATTTAAATTTAAATTGTTTTATTTAATTTGAATTGGATTTAATTTGTGAATTTAATTAATTTAATTGGTTTGTGATTTTTAGATTTATCATTTAATTTATTTAATTTAGTTTAATTTAATTTGTGTTTTAATTCCAATTTAGTTTGATTGATTTTAGTTTAATTGGTTTTAATTGATTTTAGAATAATTTGGTTTTAATTTAGTTTAATTTAATTTGTGTTTTAATTTAGTTGGTTTTAATGTACTTAGATTTAATTTAAATTTAATTTGTGACATATATTTTAAATGTTTTAATTATTGTTGGATGTGGTTTAATGGGCTTGGGCTAAGGTTAAGTTTTAAAACGGAGGTCCAACAAGCGAACAAGAAGCTAAACAAGTGAACTAAATCCAACAAAAACGTAAATTCTTGACTCTTCCCTTCCGACGTCCGTTTCCCGCGACTTCCGCGACTAAAAAAAGTAGTGCCTTCAAATGAGACTCATCATCGAGTTTCACATGCAAAAATGCAGTGCCTACAGTCGTCCTCACTTTGATGAGACTTGTGAAGTGTGTGACAGTGACAATCCTATCAAAGTACATGCAATGCATTTTCACTTACCTGGCTCGCCAGCTGCTACCTGGTTTGTTTGTTGTGTTGAGTTGAGTTGGTCTGGTTATGCCATTTTCGGTATGCTAAACCCCATTTCCGAGGCGTTGCTGAAGTGATGACTGTCCGTCTTCGAACTGTGCTCCATTTTCGGAGTGCCATTTTCGGCGAGATGTGATAATGGTCCTTTTCCGAACCGTGCTCCATTTTGGAGTGCCATTTTCGGTGACTGATGTCATTGTGGTCCATTTCCGAACCATGCTCTATTTCGGAGTGCCATTTTCGGTGAGCTGATGAGATAATGGTCCATTACTGAACTGTTGCTCCATTTTCAGAGTGCCATTTTCGGCGAGTTGATGTGATTGTGGTCCATTTCCGAACCATTGCTGAGGAGGGATAGACCATTTCCGAGCCATGACTGATATGAGAAGGGTCCATTTCTGAACCATTACTGATGAGAGAGTGGTCCATTTCCGCACCATTACTGATATGAGAGTGGTCCACTTCCGAACCGTTGCTGATGAGAGATAGTCCATTTCCGAACCAATACTGATATGAGAGTGGTCCATTTCCGAACTGTTGTTGATGAGAGATAGTCCATTTCCAAACCACTACTGATATGAGAGTGGTCCATTTCTGAACCGTTGCTGATGAGAGATAGTCTATTTTCGAACTAATACTGATATGAGAGTGGTCCATTTCCGAACCATTGCTGATGAGAGATAGTCCATTTTCGAACCATTACTGATATGAGAGTGGTCCATTTTCGAACCATTGCTAATATGAGAGTGGTCCATTTCCGAACCGTTACTGATAAGAGAGTGGTCCATTTCCGAACCATGCTGTCGTGAGATAGTCCATTTCCGAACCATTAATGATGTGGGGCCCGCCCCTAGAGTGCCATACTCGGTAAGACTAATACTGATAATAATGTGGGCCTCACCCTCAGAATGCCATACCCGGAAGAACTGATACTGAACTGATGTGGGCATCGCCCGCAGAATGCCATACCCGGCAGAAATTGATGCTGAATTGATGTGGGCCTCGCCCCCAGAATGCCATACCCGGGAGAAACTGATGCTGAACTGATGTGGGCATCGCCCCCAGATGCCATACCCGGTAGAAACTGATGTGGGCCTTGCCCCCAGACTGATACTGATATGGGCCTCGCCCCAGACTGATATTGATATGGGCCTCGCCCCCAGACTGATACAGTGCTGTCGCTGTTCCTGATTGGCTTGTCTTTGCCGATTTCTCTCTTTCTGCTTCAAAACCTGTGAATAGAAAGCAAAACAAACACAAAAGAATGCAAAGTATGTTACGTGTATGCATGCATGCATGAATGAGTTTCCTATCCCGTTGGGTTAGGTCTTCTACCAATTCTTCCTCAGGCAAAGTACTGCTTCAACCTTTCCACTTTAATCAGCTCGGTGAACTCATTCCCTTCCAAGTCTGATAGTCTCACAGCCCCATTTCCCAATTTCTGAATGATCATCCTATCTTTTTCTGCTTACTGCTTTCGGGAATTCCCCATGTTCTGAATATCAGGGTTAAATACATTTATCAAATATACTCATATCATGCAGGTCGAAAGGAAAGAAACCAGGCAAGAATGTGAAATGAATATCTTTATTATTATTCAGGAAAAGGTTCAAACAAGTAGGCAAAATCAATGGCTTTATTAAAATTGCAAGATTAGATAAACTAGGGGGAGCAGCTTCATCATTTGTAGCATTGCCTTCTTCCTTGGCCTATGGTTCTCCGCCGTTGTCATTCCCTATTCCCATGAATGAAGCTAAGTGGTTGAGAGTTTGGAGGATAAGGGTTTCGGATAGGCCAGAGTTGATCATGTAGTTGGGTAGGGGATTTCTGTGTGCGTCGGGTTGTTCTCTTTCGGGGTCAAGTATTTTGTGGGAGTCAATGAGGTTTTGGATCTCATGCCTAAGGCGGGTGCAGCTATCAGTTTCATGCCCTTCTCCGATGGAAGTGACAATACAGGCTTAGGTCAAGGTTGGGTGGTACAGGGTTTGGAATTGGTTTAGCCTATAAGGGTTCCAGAAGTCCTTGCGCCTTCAGCTTTTCGAACACCCTTGAAAGAGGCTTACCAAGGTTGGAAAATCACCTGCTTTTGATGGCAGTGACCTCTGCGGTAGCGGGCTTGGTCCCTAAAGGTCCCTCAATATTCCTTCTATTCTAGCCATAGAACTTTCTGTTTTCAGCCTCTTCCTCTTCAATACCATAACCGTCTCCCTCAATTGTCAGAAATCCGTAATCATCAAAGTCATCCTCAGCAGCTTACCATAAATGGAGGGCTTAGTACCCTTGATGATCATTTTGATATGGTCTTTCTCTGAAGGCCGAGTCTACATTTTCAAAAGCTGACTTCTCCAGCGATCCACATACTCTTTAAAGTTCTCATCCGGCTTCTGCTTAGTGTTCTCCAAATCTCGGAGTGACAAATCAATCTCTAAGTCCGTCACATATTGCTTCAGAAAAGCATTAGCCAACTCCCTCCAATCCTCTCTAACCTTCTTCTCAAGGTTGTGATACCAAACTACCGGCGCCCCCTCGAGTGACATCCGGAACATTTTCTGGACCTGGCGCTTGGATAAACCAACTGAACTCATAACTGAAACATACTGACGGAGATGGACCCTCGGATCCCCATTCCCGTTAAATTTGGCCATGTCGGGCATTCTGAACTGAGCAGGCAACTGTTCCTCAAAGGTCATCTCCTCATAGTCTAGTAAGTCTTCATCCTTACCCTTCATCTTATGGGTAACAAACTCTACCTGGTCACAGAGTTTCTGCAATTCTCCCTGAGACGCAACTGTTCTCCCAGCGGCATAATCAGCCATATCATCATCAAAAGTAGGGATGTCATCCCCCAACCTATTCGGAGGCTCCTTACGCCTTACATTCTCAGAGTTTCCCCCAGCACGGGGCACAACCATATTTCTCATGGTA
Organism: Zanthoxylum bungeanum; assembly: GCA_019454045.1. Classification (NCBI taxonomy): domain Eukaryota; kingdom Viridiplantae; phylum Streptophyta; class Magnoliopsida; order Sapindales; family Rutaceae; genus Zanthoxylum; species Zanthoxylum bungeanum. Next base: position 164,735 of record SKCR01026316.1, read on the forward strand.
GTAGTCAAGGCTTGCAATTGTTCAGTAATCTTGGCGAAACCATTCTCCAACTGATCTATCCGGGATATCTCATTATCGGATGTACTCATATCTGTTACCGGTCTTTTAATGAGTCTTCTCTCTTCCCTAACCCAACAGGAATCTATGATGTCTGTTTTGAGACATAGAGGGTGTTAACATGATGTATATATATATGAGGTGCATGATATGCATGTAACATATAGAACATACTAAATCCATTAAAATTTTCAAACAAATCGGCCCATTATCATTTTAGAAGCCTTTGGGCTAAATGTCATAGGAGTGAACTTGTCCCAGTTTAAATGGCCTAACGAGTTCATATCTCATGGCAAGGAGCCCAAATAAATCCAAATGGTTATGTTCCGAACACAAGCACAAAATGGCCCATCAACATTTAGAGGCCTTTGTCCCAATCGTCATAAGATACGTTCTTATCCCAGTTTAAATGGCCCAACAAGCCCATATACCATGACAAATGGTCCAAAAGGATCAAAACAAGGATGTTCCCAAACACAAGCATAAAGATAATCCAAGCATAAAACAGTAAATTCTACAAGGTGGCCCATCAATATTTCAGAAGCTTTGGGCCTAATGGTCATAGGATACGAACTCGCCCCAGTTTAAATGGCCCAATAAGTTCGCGTTTCTGACAAAAAGTCCAACTGCATCTAAATGAGGATGGTCCACAAGCACATGCTCAAGGAAATAATTGTTACTTTAGCCATATAACCCCGGTCTATGGGTAGGTTTGTGAGAGTATAGACAAAGACTCTTGCTGGCGAAGGATTGCCCACAACTAGGTCGCACCTTTTTATACCCTAAAAGTACGTGCCAACAAGTCATGGCGTGTAACTAACTGTCGAATGGATTTCCCGTTGTAGATTCCCTAGAGGGAGGGTGGAGCGAGGCTAAACCTCTTAGGCTCTTATCGCTTGGTGACAGGAATAAAAAACGAGTCCTCTAAACTAGTATGTCACAACGAGCTACGAGTAATGATTATCTAGGTGCCTTCACAGCTTTTCCTCGAAGGGTAGTGAATGAATAAAGACACCACACCATTACCTAGCCTTAAAAATGTCTTTGATCAAATTCTAATTTTACCCACTATAGACATGGTCAATTAAAACACAAATCCAAACATTACAAGACAATATTTCGGGGCCGATTCTCTATCCCCAGTGGAGTCGCCAGACTGTGGTGACACAGAAACTGGGTGACGCATGCTGTTCAAGGCCTGCAGCCTAGTTGGGAGTACGGAGTAGCCACAGGGGACTAAACCGAAGAATAATGGAGTCACCACCCGGTGTGAACTGGGAAAATGAGATTTAAGGCCGCACTCACCCCTCGCAAGGGAATACCTCAAATCGTTGGGTTCAGAATGGTCCCTTACTTATGGCACTTGTAATGAAATGATTTGTGTAATAATTTAATCAAGCCTAAGTAACACTTATTTCCAAGAACATCATGCTTCTAAGTTCACATGCGCAAAAAGATAAAACTTACACCTAGATTTGCATATATCCTACTTCTAAGTTTACATGCTTGAAAGTAAGTCAAAGTAGCGGTAAATATACAACCTCATAGGCATATTATATTCATGAAAATGCCAGCACGCCATAATCACATAAGCACACATAAAAGGGAATCAAATAATGGTGAACATGTAATTTCATAAAAATTTCATACTTATACAAGTGGAAATATAAACAAATAACCATTACGTATTCATGCATAATAAAAAAGGTCAACTAAGTGCATAATGTAAAAAGACAATTAAGGATGCAATTAGGCATTAAAATAAGCATGTTATGACGTGATGCCAAAGAAGATAACTAATATGGATACAAACACACATGTGAGCATTTTTTCAAGTGGTACGTGGAATTGTATCCCAAGTACAGACCGCACTACCGTCAATTCGGAATCAGCTACAGAATTTATGTCGGGTTTCCATCTGATATACCATGAAAAGTAATACTCAAATGTTATCGTAACATGGATATATGAATAATATGATATCGAGCCAAGACAAATGTAAATAATGCAACCAAACGAAATAAGGGCGCGACAAATATCATGGTAAAGGTAGCCTTTTAGGATTTTCTTCCCCAAATGGGAAAACCTTTCATCCAATACAATAAGCCTATGTGTTTCTCATTACAATGATACAAAGATAAGATGACTATATGGAATTTCATAATGCGTGCATAAATAAAGTAATAACGTGTAGAAGCGCGGCAAAACATCCTGGTAAAGGCTTTTAACCCCTCGACATAGAGGACCTTTAATCCCACTTATTAAGCCCATGCGCACATAATGCAATGCATATATAAAGTAAAGAAAATGATATCGAACTTCATGTATCCGATTGAACAGATCTCACACTCAATCGAATACACCTTATTCGGTGCTGTAAAGCATCGTCGTAAAGGATTTTAACCTCTTCAATTAGAGGACCTTTCATCGCACTTACTAAGCCCATGCGCAATAACACAATACATATATATGAAACGAAAGTAAATACAAAGATATCGGATTTCACATACCCGATTAAACATATCTCACATCCAATCGAATATACATCGTCCGGCATGGCGAAGTATTATGGTAAAGGATTTTAACCTCTTCAATTAGAGGACCTTTCATCGCACTTACTAAGCCCATGCGTAATTAATACAATGCATACATATATAAAATAAGGGTAAATACAAAGATATCCGACGCGGTGAAGCATCGTGGTAAAGGATTTCAACCTCTTCAATTAGAGGACCTTTCATCGCACTTACTAAGCCCATGCGCGATTAACACAATGCATACATATGAAACAAAGGTAAATACAAAGATATCAGATTTCGTATACCGATTGAACATATCTCACATCCAATCGAATATACATCATCCGGCGTAGTGAATCATCGTGGTAAAGGATTTTAACCTCTTCAATTGGTAAAAATCTTAACATGCATGAATTTAAATGACGGGATAATTAAACAACTCAAAATGACAAAATATGTGACGTTTACTTGAGTGGTACGTGGAGTTGTTTCCCAAGTACAGACCGCACTACCGTCTATTCGGAATCGACTACAGAATTTACGTCTGGGTTTCCATCCTATATACCACAAGAAGCGACATATTTTCCGTCCATCCAATACCCACAACACACACCATATTCACAAGACATGTATATTTATCTACTCAAGGGCCACAACATGCATTTTATCATAATAATCATGCGAACAAAACTCAATAAATAATAAAATAAAAAGAAAACAAATGTGGAGAATACCCTCAGGTCTAAACTTTTTTACCGACTTTCGGATTTGTGTTTCACGGAGAACGGAAGGGTAAAGCTCCTCAACTTCTCTGGTTCACTAGTTTAGCGTCTTAGCTCGCTGTTTTGCTGTTTTGCTTATTGTTTGGCCTCCGTTTTGCTGCTGTTTTCTCTGTATTTTCTGCTTACTATTTCAGGTCTTTAGGGGACTGTTTTGGTGCAGTTTTAGGGCTGTTAAGCTTACTATTTTTGTGTGGTTAAGGGTCAGTTTATAGAGCTGTTTTGGTGGAAGTTTCGGGGTGCAATACTAGACAGTTTTGGTGGTTTATGAGGCTGTATTTATGGGGGATTCTCTCGGTAGTTACAGGCACTGTTTGAGGGCAGTTACATGGACTATTTTAAGGAAGGCTGTGTGGACTGTTGGCTACGTGTGCATGTGGTTTGCTGTGAGAGGCTTGATCGCCGAGAGTGGAAGGAGGGCTCGTTAAGGGCAGTACGTGTGAAGGGGTTGATGAAATTGGGGCTGAGTGCGTGTAAGGTGTGTATTTGGGAGTGGCCGTGTGGTAGTTTGAGGCGTGGACAGGCAGCAACGTTATTGGCGTGAGGCTATTACATTGAGCGTGAATGATTTTGTGAGCAAAAGGGTGGGCAAGGTGAGAGTGAGGGCAATGGCGAGGGGCGTGAAACTCTTGTTGAAAGTGGGCTGCTGGGTACGTTGATTTAAAGGAGATGGAATAAGGTGATTAGGGGACGTGAGTGTGTGCGTGTAAGATGGCGTACGAACTAAGTGAGGGGGACGAGAGACAAGGGTTGAGGGTCTGCTTTTGGGTTTATTCTTTTTGTTTTTTTTTTTCATATGGCCGTGAATAGTCTTAGGTTATATTTTTTTGTTTTTGGTTTGTGCCGTGTATTGTGAATGAGAGAGGAGACCCTAGGGTTTAGTTTGTGTTTGTTTTATATAGTAGTGGAATTAGGGTTTGCATGGGAATTATTCAAAAAGGAAAGAGATCAAAAATCAAAAATGGATGCATTTATTTAATTTATTCTAGGTAAGAAATTATGTAATTTATGAGGGATTATTTAAATTAGGTGAGTGATTTAATTAAATTCGGAATGAATTCATTTTGATTTGATTTAATTTGGAAGTGAATTATTTAATTTTTGGTATTTAATTTATTTAATTTTTGGTATTTAATTTGTTTTATTTAATTTGAATTGGATTTAATTTGTGAATTTAATTAATTAATTGGTTGTGATTTTAGATTTATCATTTAATTTATTTAATTTAGGTTATTTAGTTTAATTTAATTTGTGTTTTAATTCCAATTTAGTTTGATTGATTTTAGTTTAATTGGTTTTAATTGATTTTAGAATTATTTGGTTTTAATTTAGTTTAATTTAATTTGTGTTTTAATTTAGTTGGTTTTTAATTTACTTAGATTTAATTTAAATTTAATTTGTGACATATATTTTAAATGTTTTAATTATTATTGGATGTCGTTTAATGGGCTTGGGCTAAGGTCAAGTTTTAAAACGGAGGTCCAACAAGCGAACTAGAAGCTAAACACGTGAACTAAATCCAACAAAAACGTCAATTCTTGACTCTTCCATTCCAACGTCCGTTTCCCGCGACTTTCGCAACTAAAAAAAGTAGTGCCTCCAAATGAGACTCATCATCGGGTTTCACATGTAAAAATGCAATGCCTACACTTAGCCCAACCAAGCCCATTATGCCAAATACAACACTTTCAAGCCCATTCTAAATCAAGCCCAATTAATCAAATTTTAATATTCTAAATTTTATAATTCAATTAACCAAAGTGTTAAGTCATGATTAATCTCTTAAATCAATATTTACAAAATACTAATCTAACCATTAATCATGCTTTACATCATCAACACATGTCCAACATATTTGATTCAAAAAAATCATCTCATTACATGCTTCTTCACTCACGGCATTCATGGAGTTTTTGTGTTCGATTTCGTTTTCAATCCAATCGAATTACAAATCAACATTTCCAATTGTTCCAAGTCATCCAAAGTTCAAGGAAACAAAAAATACCATTAGTCTAGGGCATATTACACATTCGGCCAAGGCATGTGGTTGGGGAAAAATTCATCCAATTCATTTTTCTCAAAATTGATCATTAACACCTCAAAGTCATCCATACACAAGCATGCTCAAACAAGTAATTTAGTCAAAACATGCTCAAAATCAATTTACCCAAATTTTACCTTAAGTTCATTTCATGCTCAAAATGGCTCATTGATACCATTGTTGGGTTTTTAGGTGAGTCCCAATATCATTCAAGCATAAGAAATGGAATGAATACAACTTAAAAGTATGGCGGAATCATACTTACAAAGATTAGCTTTTGAGGTGATGAACACAAACCTTTTCATCCCTTTGATGGAGTATTCGGCCAAGGAGAAAAGTTTGAAGAAGATGAAGAAGGCCCAAGCTTAAATAGATTTCAAGCTCTAAGGAAGGTTTCCCTAACACCTTGTATTGATTCTAGTTTGTGCTAGCAAGATTTGAAAATAAAAATCAACCCCTTTTGCCTTTGGGGACTCTCGGCCAAGCTCAAGAAAGAGGGAGAATTTTTGCAATGTTTTGTATTTTTTTTTCTAAAATCTTGCTAGCACAAACTAGAATCAATACAAGGTGTTAGGGAAACCTTCCTTAGAGCTTGGAATCCATTTAAGCTTGGAGTTTCTTCATCTTCTTCAAATTTTTCTCCTTGGCCGAATACTCCATCAGATTTACCATGTTGTCCTTTAATACGACCTTCTCAATCTTCACATCGCCATGATGTATGATCTCACGAATCAGATGGAAACGTGGAAGAACATGCTTGGATCGTTGATGAGACCACGATTCCTTAGCCTGCGCTATAGCCCCGTTATTGTCATAATATAATAGAACGGGCTCAGCTGCTAACGAAACTGCTCCTAATCCAATTAGGAATTTTCGGATCCAAACTACCTCTTTCGCTGCTTCAGCTGCAGCAATATACTCCGCTTCTATTGTTGAATCGGCAATAGTCTCTTACTTGGAAGATTTCCAGCTTACTAATCCGTTCTTCAAGCAAAATATATACCCGGATTGCGACTTGTAGTCTGTGGGACACAGAAACTGGGCGACGCATGCTGTTCCGGGATCGCAGCTCGGTTGGGAGTACAGAGTAGCCACGGGGGACTAAATCAGAGAATGATGGAGTCGCCACCCGGTGTGAACTGGGAAAATGAGATTTAAGGCCGCACTCACCCCTCGCAAGGGAAGACCTCAAACCGTTGGGTTCGGAATGGTCCCTTACTTATGTTACTTGTAATGAAAGGATTTGTGTAATAATTTAATCAAGCCTGATTAACACTTATTTCCAAGAATATCATGCTTCTAAGTTCACATACGCAAAAAAGATTAAACTTACACCTAGATTTGCATATATCCTACTTCTAAGTTTACATGCTCGAAAGTAAGTCAAAGTAACGGCAAATATACGACTTCATAGGCATATTGTATTCATGAAAACGTAAGCACGTCATAATCACATAAGAATACATAAAAGGGAATCAAATAATGATGAACATGTAATTTCATAAGCATTTTATACTTATACACACGGAAATATAAACAAATAACCATTACATATTCAGACGTAATAAAAAGAGTCAACTAAGTGCATAATGCAAAAAAGATAATTAAGGATGCAATTAAGCATTAAAGTAAGCATGCTAATACATGATGCCAATGAAGATAACTAATATGGACACAAACATACATTTGAGCATTTTTCCAAGTGGTACGTGGAATTGTATCCCAAGTACAGAACGCACTATCGTCCATTCGAAATCGGCTACGGAATTTATGTCTGGGTTTCCATCCGATATACCATGAGAAGTAATACTCAAATGTTATCGAAACATGGATACATGAATAATAAGATATCAAGCCAAGATAAATGTAAATAATGCAACCAAACGGAATTAGGGCGCGACAAATATCATGGTAAAGGTAGCCTTTTAGGCTTTTCTTCCCTAAACGGGAAACCTTTCATCCAATACAATAAGCCCATGCGCTTTTCATTACAATGCATACAAAGATAAAGATGACTATATGGGATTTCATAATGCATGCATTGTGATGATATAATTCACGAAATAACATGTTGGGAAGTACGAAATAACATGGAGTCGCCACCCGGTGTGAACCGGGACAAAGGTTTAAGGCCGCACTCACCCCTCGCAAGGGAAGACCTCAAACCGTTGGGTTCGGAATGGTCCCTTACTTATGTCATTGTGATGATATAATTCACGCAATAAATCGACCGCATCTAATCAATAATCATGTTCAAGTATCACCTAGATCTAATATGCTTCCGCTAACTAAATCCTAATCTAAGTTTGCATGCTTAAAAATAAGTCTTTAAACAATAAACACGCAATATCACACATTGAACAAACTAAGCCATCGAACCAATGCTAACAAATAATGACTAAAGCATAAATATAGACTAAACTAAACGTCATGCATAAAACGAACATAATCATGCTTTAAAATTAAATAACGAACCAACGTTAAAACATGCCTAAAATAATAAATAAACAACCTAGAACTACATCATGCTTGAATACAAATTTGGATGAGACGAGATACGTGTATCTTAAGTGGTACGTGGCATTGTATCCCGAGTGCAGACCATACTACCGTCCATCCGGAATCGGCTATGGAATTTACGTCCGGGTTTCCATCCGATATACCACAAAAGGGAAACACATATCCCGCTCATCCAACAATCACATCATGCTTCAAACGACTCTCATGCGATAATATTCTAAAATAAATAAAAATAAAACAAAAGAAAATAAGTAAAAGGTACCCTCAGGTCTAACCTCTTTCGTCAATCTTTGGAAGTGCTTTCCAAGTCCGTTGGAAGGGCGAATGATCCGAAACTTTTCAAGATTGTTTGCTCACTGTTTTCCTTGCTGTTTTGATGCTCGGGCTGCTGTTTTAACCTTCGTTTCACCGCCGTTCGGTCGCTGCGTTTCAGGTCACTGTTTTGGGCGTTTTTGGACTGTTTTGGTGATTTTGGTGGTCCCGGGAGGTGCGTTTGTAAAGGTTTTTTGGTGAAACTTTTTGGGGATGTTTGTGATGGTTTTAAGATGGTTTTAGGGTGGTTTTGATGGGCTAGGGACGCACGGAACCTGACCAGAACAGCGGCTAAAACGCAGCAGTTCACCAGTGCAGTGAAGCCGTTTTCAGGGGCTGTTTTGGCGCTGATTTGGAGCGGCTTTGGGGGGGGTCTTTTGTGCGACTTTGGGGCTGTATTTGAGGCTTATTCTAAGGTGTTTTAGGGCTGTGAATGGTGGCTGGAACTCGGCAATGGAGGGTTGTGAAAAGGGGCTTAGGCGTGAAGGGTGTTGATGAAGGATGAATGATGCGGCAATGGAGGGTGCTTAGGTTTAATGATTCGGCAATGGAGGCTTCAAGGAGGTTTTTGGACGTGCAAGGAGGCTTGAGAAAGTGTTTGGGACGTGCTTGGGGAAGTATGTGTGCTAGGGTTGTGAATGGGGGTGAAGGCTTCTTTTTATAGGCAAAGGAGAGAAGACTTTCCTAATTGAATAGGAAAGAATCTCCTAATTTGTATCTCACAAGGAATGAATCTCCTTATTTAGGATGGTGATTGCTTTTGATTAGGAAAGGGATCTATGAGATTTATTTTAATTAGGAAGGGATTTGACTTGATTTTAGCATGTGATAATGTGCATATCCCTAATCTAGGAAGCCATGGGCGTGAATAAGGCTATATGGGCGTGGGCTTTGGTTTGACTTGGTTGACTTGGGTTGACTCAGGTGTTTTGGGTTTGGTTTGGGTTTTGGGCCCTAGGTAAGCTTTGAAACGGAAGTCCAACAAGCATCCGGAGCTAAACAACTCAGATAAAATCCAATAAAAAATTCTAATTTCCAACTTTACCCTTCCAACGTGCGTTTCCCGCGACTTTCATGACTAAAGAAGTAGTTGCCTCAATACGAGACTCATCATCGGGCTGATATGCAAAAATGCAATGCCTACAATAAGTCGTATAGGAATTTAGATGTAGATTATTTTGGAAATGTATGTTGCGTAGACTTGGTTAAATTATTGCACAAATCCGTTCATTACAAGTGGCATAAGTAAGGGACCATTCCGAACCCAACGGTTTGAGGTCTTCCCTTGTGAGGGGTGAGTGCAGCCTTAAACTATTTTCCCGGTTCACACCGGGTGGCGACTCCATTATTCTCCGGTTTAGTCCCCCGTGGACTACTCCGTATTCCCACTAGTCCGTGAGTCCTACAGTCTGGCGACTCCACTGGGGATAGAGAATCGGCCCTGAAATCATGTCTTGTGATGTTTATGATTTGTGCTTTAGTTGGCCGTGTCTATAGTGGGTTGAAAGGGGTTTAATCAAAGGCATCTGTTGAGCTAGGTGATGGTTTGATGTCTTCCTTCATTCACTACCTTGCGAGGAAAAGCTGTGAAGGCACCTAGATAATCATTACCCGTAGCTCGCGGTGATGGACTAATCTGGAAGACTCGTTGTTTATTCCTGTCACCAAGCGATAAGAGCCTAAGAGGCTTGGGTATTTAAGAGAGTTCGCTCCACCCTCCCTCTAGGGGATCTATAATGGGAAATCCATTTAACGGTCATTCACACATCTTAACTCGTTGGCACGTACCATAAGGTATAAAAAAGGTGCGCTCACTTGGTCGCTTGAACCCTTAAGTGGGGAGTCCTAGTTGTGGGCAATCCTTCGTCAATGAGAGCCTTTGTCCACACCCCCGTAAACACACATGTGAACCATTGTTGTATATCCTGTAGGAGCTACCCCTTTTATGCTTTTGATAACCACATGCATATTTTATCTCATACATCACGTGAATCTCATACATACATGCATCATGTTAACCCTTGTGTCTTAAAAGCCATCATAGATATCCGTTGGGTTAGGGGTAAAAGAAGACTTGTCAAGAAGAGTTTATCAAACATGGATATCGGGAAAAGGAAATCGAGAAATAGAAAACCTTACGGTAATGATAGAAAGGCAATTGGGAGGCCTTCAAAGAAAGAAAAAAAAAAGAGAGAAAAAAAAAGAGTTGTTTGTTTTTAGTCATTGATAGTTAGACATAAGTTCGATGATGAAATTGATTGCTTTAGGGCGAAACCTTAGAAATGATAAACTCTTGACATGCTTTTATCTGATACTTTGAGTGATTGATCTATGTTAGGCTCGTAAGCACTTGATTATGGTTCTTAGCAGTGAAAACCTGAGTAGTTGGCAAAGTGACCAGTTGAAGAAATTATAGGTTGGTGAATGACCATTTGCTTAGATGTCTATCCTAATTTGCTTATGTTATGATGTGTGGTATGGTTGAAAATGAAAGAAAAGTCCCTAAAGAAAAGAATTGAACCACCTATAATCGATAAGCGTGAAGCTACCCATGGGCGAGTATTAGGACCACCATGAGGAGAAATGCTACCTTAAAGGGTAGGTGTGTCAAAGAAAAAAAAAGAGAGAGAAGAAAAAAATGAAGTTCAAAATGAAAGAAAAAAGAGAGACAAAGGAAAAGAAAGATAAAACTATACCACATTGAGCATGAAAAAGCAATTGCAGACATAATTGAGACATCTAGATTGGTTTGACCTATCGATCCCGATTTTTGAAACGAAATCATTGAGTCGGCTTACCTGGGGATGAATCTGCGAATGAACCTTGCACACACACACTTTGAGACTAGCATAGATCATTTATTCAAAAACTCAGATTTGAGTTGCATTGAGTGTTTTGAATGTTCTCTGGTTTTATTACTGGGCATTCCTTGAGGACGATAACATGTATAACTATTGAGACTATTTCGTAGCATGTCGTAAAGTATTATGATATGGAAGGCCCCATCATGTGGTTCACCTTGACCAAGTGCAAGCAGTAGAGAGCAGAAGGCTAAATCAAGACTGGGGGCGACCAGTCTACCACCCCGCGAATAAGGGATCTACCGAGAACTTGAGCCATGAGACAAAAGAAAACCGAACAATCACCATAAGAGAACCAACAGAAGGAAATTATAAGCTAGCCCAGGGGGTGATCAAAGACTTTTGTAGGCGAGAAGCACCGAGGAGCACAAGGAAGACTTAACCCATCGGAATAGGAAACGCATTCATACATGCATACACGTCATATACATGCAATCTTTGTCTTGTTTTTATTCACATATTTCAAAAAGGAAAAAGAGAAAGTGGTAAAAGGCCAGCCAGTCAGAAACAGTAACAGTATAATGTCATCAGTTTCAGAAATGAATTAGTTTCAGTCTGGGGGCGAGGCCCAAATCAGTATCAGTTTAGGGCGAGGCTCACATCCGTATCGGTTTGGGGCTGAGGCCCACATCAGTATCAACTTGAGGGCGAGGCCCACATCAGTGTCAGTTTGGGGCCGAGGCCCATATCAGTATTAGTTTGGGGCCGAGGCCCATATCAGAATCAGTTTTGGGGCGGGGCCCACATCAGTATCAGTATCAACTTGGGGGCGAGGCCCACACCAGTATCAACCTGGGGGCGAGGCCCACATCAGTATCAGTCTGGGGGCGAGGCCCACATCAATATCAGATTGGGGGCAAGGCCCACATTATCAGAAGCATCGGGAAAGAATCCCAAGGTCGAGGCCCATATTATCAGCAGTAATGGGAATGAATCCTAGGGTCGAGGCCCACGTTGTCAGAGTTTTAGAATGAATCTCAGGGTCGAGGCCCACATCATCAGAGTATGGAATGAATCCTAGGAATGAATCCCTCAGAATTTGGAATGAATCCCTCATAATTTGGAATAAATCCCACCAGGGCCGAGGCCTATATCAGCAGAATTTTGGAATGAATCCAGGGAACGAATCCCAGGGCCGAGGCCCACATCAGCAGAGTTTTGGAATGAATCCCTGGGCTGAGTCCCACATCATCATAATTTGGAATGAATCCAGGGAATGAATCCCAGGGCCGAGGCCTACATCGTCAGAATTTGGAATGAATCCAGGGAATGAATCCCAGGGCCGAGGCCCACTTCACCAGCACTTTTGGGAATGAATCCCAGGGTTGAGGCCCACTTCATCAACAGAGTTTGAGATTTATCAAGAAGGGAATGACACTCCGAAGATGGAGCACAGTTTGAGGATGAACAAACCGAGAATGGCACTCCGAGAATGGAGCACTGTGCGGGAATGAACCATTACATCATCATTAGTAGCAGGCTTGCCGGGTAGTACATTCTGGGGGCGATGCCCATATTGATTCAGCATTAGCTCTGTCGGGTATGGCATTCTAGGGGCGAGGCCCGCATCATCATCAGATCAGTTCAGCCAGGTACGGCACTCCAGGTATGGAGATATCAGATCGACTAGGTACGACACTCCAGGTATGGAGATATCAGATCAGCTTGGTATGTCACTCGGGGTATGGAGAATCAGATTAGCCGGGTACGGCACTCCGGGTATCGAGATATCACTACGACACCCTAGGTACGGGGTTAGCATTCAAACATTTGTGGCTCTCCTAGGTACAGAGACGTCACTGCGACACCCTAGTTACATGGTTAGCATTCAGACCACAGCGATGCCCTAGGTACGGGGTTAGCACGCCAGGTACGACATGTGGACTATTCAGACATTTATGGCTCTCTAGGTACGGAGACGTCACTACGACACCCTAGGTACGGGGTTAGCATACCAGGAACGACATGTGAATTATGTGGACTACCGAGGACTACCGTGGACTATTGTGGAGTATGTGGATTATGTGGACTACCTGGACTACCATGGACTACCGTGGATTATGTGGACTACCGAGGACTATCGAGGACTACTGTGGACTACCGTGGATTATGTGGACTACCGAGGACTACCGTGGACTATGTGGACTACCGTTGATTATATGGACTACCGAGGACTACCGTGGACTACCGTGAAGTGTTATGGACTACCGAGGACTACCGTCGACTACCGTGGTTTATATAGACTACCAAGGACTACCGTGGACTATGTGGACTACCAAGGACTACCGTGGACTATCGTGAGGTGTTACAGACTACCGTGGACTACCGTGAAGTGTTGTGGACTACCGAGGAGTACCGTGGACTATGTGGATTATGTGGACTACCGTGGATTATGTGGAGTATGTGGAGCATGTGGACTATATGGACTACCGTGGACTATGTGGATTATGAGGACTACCGAGGACTACCGTGGACTACTGTGGATTATGTGGAGTATGTGGAGCATGTGGACTACCGTGGAGTATGTGGACTATGTGGATTACCGTGGACTACCATGGATTATCGAGGAGTATGTGGACTATTGTGGACTACTGCGACATCCTAGGTACGAGGTTTAGCACACCAAGTATAGCATTGTGGACTACCGCGACACCCTAGGTATGGGGTTTAGCATGCCAGGAATGGCACATCTTCAAATCAGATCGAAGCAACATGCAAGTCAAGTGGCAGCTGGTGAGCCAGGTTAGTGAAAATGCATTGCACGTACTTTGATAGGATTGCCATTGTCACACACTGCACAAGTCCCATCAAAGTGGGGGCGACTGTAGGCACTACATTTTTGCATATAAGTCCCGATGATGAGTCTCGTATGAAGACACTACCTCTTTAGTCGTGAAAGTCGCGGGAATCGGACGTCGGAAGGAAAGGGTCAAGAATTGACACATTATTGGATTTAACTCGCTGGAGTAGATTCGGGTTCGCTTGTTGGACCTCCGTTTTAAAACACATCCCTAGCCCAAACCCATTAAATCACATCCAAATTAAATAAATAAAATATTAAAATACACCTCACAAATTAAATAATTAAAACCAATTAAATTAAACTTAAATTAAATTAAATCACATTCCTAATTAATTAAATCACCTACCAATTTAAAATAAAACACATTCCTAATTTAATTAAATCACCTACAAATTTAAATAAATCATATCCTTAACTAAAAAGAACAAATCAAATTAATTCCATTAATTAAAGATTTTCCTTATCACATACTAAATTAAAATATCTCCTAATTAATACACAAATTTGATTCCTTCTCCAACACGGTAAACCCCCTCCATTGGCCTATAAAAAGAACCATTCACCCCTTACCAAAAGCTGGCTGACAGATTCACCCAAAAAATAATAACCCTAAAACTACCTTTGAAGCCTCTCTACTGCCATTCAATTCACTGCTCACCTCACTACGAAAAAAACCCTAAGGCATTCGATCTCTCCCCTCTCACCAAAACGCCTCACGTCCTAAGCCTCCATGCATCTTTCTTCTCTCTCAAACATATAAACCCTAAGCTCATCTATCACAACCCTCTCCTCTCTCTTGAACCCCCACCGACCAAAACACTTAAAGCCTCACACAACCACGTCCTATCTTCTCTCTTCATTCACAAACAAAACCACACTCTACACGTAACAATTTGCCCCTCACAAGCCATCACACCGTACGCCACCTGCCCCCCCTGCACTTAACACCCTCACGCATGTAGCAGCGACACACAGGCCACGCCATCCATCAGCCCTAATCATATGCAACACACGTCCCTCACTCTCTCTTGGCACAGCTTACACTTAAATGCAAACGATAAACCCTAAACCACTTACTGCCTCCATTCACGTCAAAAACCCTAATCTACACCATTCACGCATAATCACTCATTACACAAAAAGCATTCACGCACACACTCAGCTAACACCCAATGTAGCAGCCCTTGACTCCCCACAACTTCACACCAATTCAAACGCCACTAACTGCCCCTTTTGACTTCACTCAAAACAACACACAGCCCGCTCACGCGCTTGCCGACTTCACTCGAAGCCATTCACTGACCAGCAAGCCCTTGTTTACAAACCCTCAACACGCCGAAAACCCTAACACAACACCTTCCCTCAAAACCTAACAGACCAACACGCTACCTGCAATCATTCTTCATTGCCTCCATTAGCCCATATCATTCACGGCCTGACCAAAAGAAAAATCCCTAAAAATCCTTATTCTCTCCTTGCCATTCCCTCACAGCTCACCCCTTGACAAACGCTAACCCCTTCACACAAACTGCCAGTGCAAGCCATCAAACACACGCAAATCCCAACCTGCCATCAACCTCACAAAAGGCTTGCCATCACACCCCTTAACCTCACGTTACTGCCACAGACAAGCAGCCATCTCACGCCTATTCAATCATGCACACAGCACCCATATTAAAACCACGTAACCATCCTTCAACCGCAAGACCTATACAACACTTCACAAGCAACACAGTCCTCTATTACCCAACAAGTAAGCCCCTTCACATCTCTCCCTCCCCTCACGAAACTAACGCATCACATAGCCTTCACAACGAAACAGGCATCCTTCACGAGCCATGTAGCCCCATGCATGCGTGGAACCCTAACAAGCCAAGCAGCCCCTCACACTCTCGTCACGGATCAACCACACTCAAGCCCTCTATAACCAGCCAACAAACTGCATGAAATAAGGTCCATTTTACCATGAAAACGGTCCCCAAAACTGCACCCTAAACCGCACCTTTATCCCACCAAAACCAACCCTAAACCGTACCAAAATCCCACATAACAGTCCACCAAAACCATCCCCGAACAGAGAAGAAAACAGAAGAAAAATAGAGAAGACGGTGAACGAAAATCACGAGTAAAAACGGACAAAACTATAAAAATAACAAACCCGAGAAAATAGTTAAAATAGTAAACATGAGAAAACAGCGGAATAGTGGACTAGTAAAAACAGTGGACTGATAACCCTTCCGGCACCGTGAAACGCACTCCCGAAAAGCGACTAAAAAGGTAAGACCTGAGGGCACCCTTTGTTATATTTTATTTTGTTGTCCCGGACACGGCGTGCTCGGTTGACGTGGAATACGTCTAACCGGTATGCGAGGTCCTACATTGAGAACGGCTAAATTCCTTTGTCACATGTTTATTCCTCATATGTTAATTTAAATATTCATGAGTTTTATTTTTCCGCTTTTCCGACTTATTTTTAAAGCATGCAAACTTAGATATAGGTCGTATAGGAATTTAGATGTAGATTATTTTGCAAATGTATGTTGCGTAGACTTGGTTAAATTATTGCACAAATCCATTCATTACAAGTGGCATAAGTAAGGGACCATTCCGAACCCAACGGTTTGAGGTCTTCCCTTACGAGGGGTGAGTGCGGCCTTAAACTATTTTTCCGGTTCACACTGGGTGGCGACTCCATTATTCTCCGGTTTAGTCCCCCGTGGACTACTCCATATTCCCACTAGGCCGCGAGTCTAGAACAGCATGCGTCGCCCAAGTTCTGTGTCCTACACCATCTGCATCGCTGTGACATTACGAAATGACTCGGTTTCCACCCACTTTGAGAAATAATCCAATGCCACTACTATGAAGCGATTCCCATTCAATGCATTCGGTCGAATCTCTCCAATCATATCAATTCCCCTTGCTGAGAAGGGCCACGGCTCTGACAACCCGTGCAACTCTGTGTGCGGCAAGTGATTCAAATTATCATGTGCTTGAGAATCATGACAGTGCTTTACCATCTTCGCGCAATCTGTTTCCATGGTTGACCAGTAAAAACCTTGTCTCACGATCATGCGGGACAGATTCAGCCCGTTCATGTGCGGACCACATACCTCGGCGTGTACTTCTTTTATTACCTGCTGAGCCTCTTCTTTTCTCAAACATTTCAACTGAATATCGTTTGCTTGCCTCTTGTACAGTTCTCCTTTCAAAATCACATATTGAGAAGCTAACTTCTGAATGGCTAACCTGTTTTTTCTGCCTGCCCCTTCCGGGAGTTCCCTATGTTCCAGATATCTATGAATGTCATGATACCAAGGTTTTCCATTGTCGATTTCTACTTCCAGAACTCTTTCTGTCTCATAAACGGGTTTGTTTGCTGTCGTCAGTACCAACGGTCTCATCACTAACTTCTCTGGATTTTCCCAAGTTGCTGCAAGTGTAGCCAGTGCGTCTGCCATCTGATTCTCTTCTCTCGACAAGTGCTGAAACTTACAATCTGGGATGACATGTGCCAACTTTTTGAGGTGAGGAAGGTAATGTTTCAACCGTTCTTCTTTCAATTCCCATTCTCCTCGCATCTGCTGGACTACCAACATAGAATCTCCGTAGACTTCCACACTCCCGGCCTTCAAGGCTATTAATGCTGTAAAACCAAAAGCGCATGCCTCATACTCGGCCATGTTGTTAGTCACTCTGAACGTCAACCTCTTGGCCAAAGGCAAAGTCTCTCCCTCGGGGGTCACTATCACGATCCCAATTCCGGCTCCCTTGTAATTTACCGCTCCGTCAAAATACATTTTCCACCTCTGAACTGTTATTGCTTGGATCTCTTCATCTGGAAATTCAAACTTATACTGATCCCCATCAACCGGTTACAATGCCATAAATTCTACTACTGCTCGCCCTTTGATCACTTTAGAGGTGAGATACTCAATGTCGAACTCTGTCAACAACACTAACCACCTGCCCAATTTCCCCACTAGCGAAGGCACTGAATGCAGATATTTCAAAGGATTCTCTTTTGCCACTACCTGGATCTTGTAAGACTGGAAATAATGCCGTAATTTTCTAGAAGCCCATACCATTGCAAGACAGATCTTCTCTACTTCTTGATACCGAGCCTCATACGGGAGCATCTTCTTACTCAGATAATGACTGATGTTCTAATCTACCCCTGTCTCATATGCCTGTACCATCATTGCCCCTAGTGCTTCTGATTCTATGGCCAAATACAATATCAAAGGTCTGCCCGGTCTTGGAGGTTTCAACACCGGAGGCTTTACCAAATATTCCCTAATTTTACTGAAGGCTGTCTGACACTGTTCATTCCATCTCACTGGCTGATCTTTTCTTAACTGTTTGAAGATAGGCTCACATACTGACGTCAACTTGGCAATGAACCGACTGATGTACTGAATTTTCCCGAGGAATATTATGACTTCTTTCTCTGTATTCGGTGCTGGCATCTCTGTAATTGCCTTGATTTTCTCAGAATCCACCTCTATTCCACCCATTCCCACTCTATGGCCAAGCAATTTCCCTTATTTCACTCCAAACACACACTTTTTAGGATTCAGCCGCAAGTTGTATTTGTTAACTCTCTGAAGGAACTTTTTAAGTGCCTTTATATGCCCAATTCTTGTCTTCGATTTAACCATCATGTCATCCACATACACTTCAATCTCTTTGTGCATCAAATAGTGGAATAATGTAGTGGCCATCTGCTGATAAGTAGCTCCTGAGTTCTTGAGCCCAAACGGCATTACTTGTGTAACAATAAGTGCCCCA
Source organism: Zanthoxylum bungeanum (assembly GCA_019454045.1). NCBI lineage: Eukaryota > Viridiplantae > Streptophyta > Magnoliopsida > Sapindales > Rutaceae > Zanthoxylum > Zanthoxylum bungeanum. The sequence continues at coordinate 183,418 of SKCR01026316.1, forward strand.
CTCTGTGACGAATGCAGTTTTGTGCTTGTTCTCCTCAGCCATGAGAACCTGATTGTAACCTGAAAACTCGTCTACAAATGAATACATAGCAGATAAAGCCGCACTGTCAACCAGAACATCTATATGCGGTAGAGGAAAATCTTCTTTTGGGCAAGCCTTGTTGAGATCTCTGTAATCCACACACATTCTGACTTTCCCGTGTTTCTTCGGCACCGGCACAATATTAGCCAACCACTCGGGATACTTTACCACTTCCAGAAATCCCACATCTATCTGTTTCTTGACTTCTTCTCTAACTTTCTCAGCCCATTCGGGTCTCATCCGTTGAAGTTTTTGTTTCACTGGCCTCATATTCGGATAAGTTGGTATTGTGTGTTGGGCAATGCTTCTGTCTACCCCAGGCATGTCCTCATAGGACCAAGCAAACACTTTGGCATATCTGACCAATACTTCTTCTAATTTCTCCCTCTCCTCGGCGGTAACTTCACTTGTACTCAGAATTTCTTTGGGGTTCTCAGATGTGCCAAAGTTAAATGCAGTAGTTTTGGCCGAACTGATATCAAATATGCTTGATTCATGCAGAGCGAATGGAAATAACTCAGGTAAGTAAGTAAAAGAAATGTCTTTATTACTGGATAATGCAGAAGTACATTCAAACAAATCCGGAAGGTAAATGTCTTCATCACTCATAGACACTTCTTCCTCTACAACCGGGTTCTTTTCAGTCTCATTATTTCCTCAAGAGTCAGGTTTTCTAACTTCATCAGTTATTCTTCCTAATTCTCTTCCTCCATAACTTCTTTAGTCAGCAGTTTCTTACCCAGCATCTCTTGGAAGATCTCAAAACCAGACACCACAATCCCATTGACTTCTACCGGTTCGGGCTCACCTTGATACCCTGAAGCTTTCACAAAACAATCTGCCAGCTTCAACCCTTTCTTTTTAACCTTCAGCTTATCTGCATCAGACTTGTATCCCAGACCCCTCCGAGTAGTATGTCCTCTAAAATCCGGCAGTTTTAAACCCTCACCCAGCTCATACTTCATTTTTCCCATGTCCTAGCTACCTTAGGATCCACCCATTCCTCAAAAGTTGCCGACACTTGGAACCTTGTGAAGGGTTGTATTTCCAAAGTGGCCACAACATTATCCACCTCAGCTCGGATGGTAACAATTTCTCCCCCATCCGGGAACTTAATCATCTGGTGTAGAGTAGAGGGCACGCCCCCAAGCTTAAGAAACCAAGGCCTTCCCAACAACAAGGCAAAAGTGGCTGGGATATCCAGCACTGTAAACTCAACTTCGTCCTCAATAGGACCAACCTTGACTGTTGCCACAAATGTACCCTCAACTCCTCGCTTACTATCATCATAAGCCTTGATAGTCATACTAGAGGGATCCAAATCTGTTGCCTTTATACCCAGCTTGGCCAAAATCTTCAACGGGCACACATTAATGGATGACCGTCATCCACCATCACACAAGAGGTCCTTTTACCCCTTACTTAGCTCTGATAAACAAGGGTCTATTTTGATTTCTCCTTTCAGCCGGAGTTCTTCCTCAGAAAAAGTGATTACCTGCAAAGCCTCCTTTTGCACTGACCTAACAAATATATGGGGTTGGCATCTTCCGTCACCACTATCTTACTTAAGGCCTCAACCATGGCCCCCATGTGCTCCTGAGATGCACACAACAAATCCCAAATACTCACTTGGGCTAGGGTCTTTTTCAACTGTCTCAGCACTGTATCTCCCTCATAACTTCTGCATTCTCAATCACATCTCTACCATCTGTCAAAACTTCCTTACCCTTTTCTGCCATATCATTGTAAAATGGCCGCTGCGCGTCATTCCCCTCACTTCTTCCTCATCACTACAAGAGAAATCAAGCCAAAAGTTCTTCCCCTGCTCAGTCTCATCTTCACTATTACTATCCCAGATTCCCAGGCAAAAGGCTTAAGGGTGAAAGGATTTTAGGACAAGGTTTTCTGGGAGGCCAGAATCGATCATATAGGTTGGTGGTGGTACGGCACGGTAGTTGGGTAAGGGGTTTCTGTGTGTGTCAGGCTGTTCTGTTTCTGGGTTGGGTATTTTTTTGGAGTCTATCAGGTCTTGGATTTCATGGCGGAGTCGGCGTAATTATCAGTGTCATGGCCTCTCTGTTGGTGGAAGTGACAGTAAAGGTTTAGGTTATAATTTGATGGTGGGGGATTGGGTAATGGTTTGGCTTTCAAGGGTTTCAAAAGTCCTTGTCTTTTCAATTTCTCCAACACTTTAGACAGGGTCTCCCCAAGTTGGAGAATCTCCGATTCCGGATGGCAGCAATCTCCGCAGAAATAGGTTTGGTACCCGATGTCCCTCCAATAGGCCTTCTACTTAGGCCATAAAACTTCCTATTTTCTGCCTCCTCTTTCTCGATGTCCATGACAGTTTCCCTCAACTACCGAAAGTCTGTAATCATGGAGGTCATCCTCCTTAACTTCCCATAGATGGAGGGTTTGGTACCCTTAATGATCATATTTATTTGGTCCTTCTCCGAGGGCCTAGTTTGAATTTTCAAAAGCTGGCTCCTCCAGCCGTCCACATACTCCTTGAAGCTTTCCTCCGGCTTCTGCTTAGTGTTCTCCAAATCACAGAGTGACAAATCAATCTCCAAGTCCGTGACATATTGCTTCAGAAAAGCATCAGCCAACTCCCTCCAATCTTCCCTAACCTTCTTCTCAAGGCTGTGATACAAAACTACCGGTGCCCCTTCAAGTGACATTCCAAATATTTTCTGCACCTGACGCTTGGACAAACCCACTGAACTAATGACTGAAACATACTGACGGAGATGGACCCTCGGATCCCATTCCCGTTAAACTTAGCCATATCTGGCATCTTGAACTGACCTGGCAACTGTTATTCGATTGTCATTGCCTCATAATCCAACAACTCTTCATATTTACCCATATCTTGCGGGTATCTGTTTCAACCTGATCCCGAAGTTTCTGAAATTCCGCCGGAGACCAATCATTCTGCCTGTTGCATATTCTTCCATGTCGTCATAAAAGCGGGGATATCATCCCCTAACCTATTGGGAGGCTCCTCATGCCTCATATTTTCAGAATTTCCCCCAGCATGGGGCACAGCCCTACCAGCCACAGCAGTAGTCAAGGCTTGTAACTGTTCGGTAATCTTGGTGAGACTGTTTTCCAATTGATCCATACGGGGTACCTCAATATCTGATTCACTCATGTCTGTTCTCGGTATTTTGGTGAGTCTCGTCCATTCTCTAACCCAAACGTTATCTATGATGTCTTTTTGAGACATAGAGGGTGTTAACATGATGTATGTATGTATGAGGTGCATAAGATGCATGTAACATATAGGACATACTAAATCAATTAAAATTTTCAAACAAATCGGCCCATTATCATTTTAGAAGCTTTTGGGCTAAATGTCATAGGAGTGAACTCGTCCCAGTTTAAATCGCCCAACAAGTTCACATCTAATGACCAGAAGTCCAACCGTATCCAAATGGTAATGTTTCGAACACAAGCACAAAATGGCCCATCAATATTTAGAAGCCTTTGGCCCAATCGTCATAAGATACGTTCTTGTCCTAGTTTAAATGGCCCAACAAGCCTATATCCCATGACAAATGGTCCAAATGGATCCAAACGATGATGGTCCAAAACACAAACATAACAAGATAATTCAAACGTAAAACAGTAAATTCTATAAGGTGGCCATCAACATTTCAGAAGCTTTGGGCCTAATGGTCATAGGATACGAACTCGCCCCAGTTAAAATGGCCCAGCAAGTTCGCATTTCTGACAAAAAGTCCAACTGCATCCAAATGAGGATGGTCCACAAGCACATGCTCAAGGAAATAATTGTTACTTTAGCCATACAACCCCGGTCTATGGGTGGGTTCATGAGATTATAGACAAAGACTCTTGCTGGCGAAGGATTGCCCACAACTAGGTCTCCCCACTCAAGGGTTCAAGTGACCAAGTAAGCGCACATTTTTATACCCTAAAAGTACGTGCCAATAAGTCATGGCGTGTGACTAACTGTCGAATGGATTTCCCGTTGTAGATTCCCCAGAGAGAGGGTGGAGCGAGGCTCTCTTAAGTACCCAAACCTCTTAGGCTCTAATCGCTTGGTGACAGGAATAAACAATGAGTCCTCCAAACTAGTACGTCACAACGAGCTACGAGTAATGATTATCTAAGTGCCTTCACAGCTTTTCCTCGAAGGGCAGTGAATGAAGGAAGACACCAAACTATTATCTAGCCTTAAAAAATGTCTTCCCCATTTTACCCACTATAGACATGGTCAATTAAAACACAAATCCAAACATTATAAGACAATATTTCGGGGCCGATTCTCTATCCCCAGTGGAGTCGCCAGACTGTGGGACATAGAAACTGGGCGACGCATGCTGTTCCGGGTTTACGGCCTGGTTGGGAGTACGGAGTAGCCATGGGGGACTAAACCGGAGAATGATGGAGTCGCCACCCGGTATGAACCGGGAAAATGAGATTTAAGGCCGCACTCACCCCTTGCAAGGGAAGACCTCAAACCGTTGGGTTCGGAATAGTCCCTTACTTATGTTACTTGTAATGAAAGGATTTGTGTAATAATTTAATCAAGCCTAAGTAACACTTATTTCCAAGAATATCATGCTTCTAAGTTCATATGCGCAAAAAAGATAAAACTTACACCTAGATTTGCATATATCCTACTTCTAAGTTTACATGCTCGAAAGTAAGTCAAGTAACGACAAATATACGACTTCATAGGCATATTGTATTCATGAAAACGCAAGCACGTCATAATCACATAATCACACATAAAAGGGAATCAAATAATGATGAACATGTAATTTCATAAGCATTTCATACTTATACACACGGAAACATAAACAAATAACCATTACATATTCTGGTGTAATAAAAAGAGTTAACTAAATGCATAATGCAAAAAAGACAATTAAGGATGCAATTAGGCATTAAAGTAAGCATTCTATGACATGATGCCAAAGAAGATAACTAATATGGACACAAACGCACATGTGAGTATTTTTCCAAGTGGTACGTGGAATTGTATCCCAAGTACAGACCGCACTACCGTCCATTCGAAATCGACTACAGAATTTATGTAGGGTTTCCATCCGATATACCACGAGAAGTAATACTCAAAAATTATCGTAACATGGATACATGAATAATAAGATATCAAGCCAAGACAAATGTAAATAATGCGACCAAACGGAATAAGGGCGCGACAAATATCATGGTAAAGGTAGCCTTTTAGGCTTTTCTTCCCCAAATAGGAAACCTTTCATCCATCATAATGCATGCATAAATAAAGCAATGATGTGCGAAAGGGTAAATGACATGGCAAGAAGCGCGGCAAAACATCGTGGTGAAGGCTTTTAACCTCTCGATATGGAGGATCTTTAATCACTCTTATTAAGCCCATGCGCACCTAATACGATGCATATATAGAGTAAAGAAATGATATCAGACTTCGTGTATCCGATTGAACACATCTCACACTCAATCGAATACACCTTATTTGGCGCGGTAAAGCATCGTGGTAAAGGATTTTAACCTCTTCAATTAGAGGACCTTTCATCGCACTTACTAAGCCCATGCACAATTAACACAATGCATACATATAAAATAAAAGTAAATATAAAGATATCGGATTTCATACACCCGATTGAACATATCTCACATCCAATCGAATATACATCGTCTGGTGCGGCGAAGCATCGTGGTAAAGGATTTTAACCTCTTCAATCAGAGGACCTTTCATCTCACTTACTAAGCCCATGCGTAATTAACACAATGCATATATATAAAACAAAAGTAAATACAAAGATATCCGGCGTGGCGAAGCATCGTGGTAAAGGATTTTAACCTCTTTAATTAGAGGACCTTTCATTTCACTTACTAAGCCCATGCGCAATTAACACAATGCATATATATAAAACAAAGGTAAATACAAAGATATCCGGCGCGGTGAAGCATCGTGGTAAAGGATTTCAACCTCTTCAATTAGAGGACCTTTCATCGCACTTACTAAGCCCATGCGTAATTAACATCATTGCATAAATAAATAACATGTAGAAATCTAATGACGGAATAATTAAACAACTCAAAATAACAAAATATGTGACGTTTACTCGAGTGGTACGTGGAATTGTATCCCGAGAATAGATCATACTACCGTCCATTCGGAATCGGCTATGAAATTTACGTCCAGGTTTCCATCCTATATACCACAAGAGGCGACACATTTTCCATTCATCCAATACCAATAACACACATCATATCCATAATACATGTATATTTATCTACTCAAGGGCCACAACATGCATTTTTATCATACTAATGATGCGAACAAAACTCAATAAATAATAAAAATAAAACTGAAAATGAATGTGGAAAATACCCTCAGGTCTAACCTTTTTTGTCGAGTTTCGGACTTGCATTTCACGAAGATCGGAAGGGTAAAGCTCCTCAACTTCTCTGGTTCACTGGTTTAACATCTTAACTCACTGTTTTGCTATTTTTCTCATTGTTTGGCTTCCGTTTTGCTGCTATTTTCTTTGTATTTTCTGCTTACTGTTTCAGGTCTTTAAAGCTACTATTTTTGCATTTTTTAGTGGTCTAAGGACTGTATTTTTTTGGTTGTTTAAGGGTTTTAAAGGTGTATTTTTTTAGTTACTATTTTAGATGATTTAGGGACTGTTTTGGGGGCTTATTTTTGGTGAAATCACTGCAGTTCCAGGGGCAATTTTTCAGTGATGTTAAGGGCAGAAAACTGTGCAGTTTTCGGTGGTACTGGGGCTATATGAAGTTGCTATTTTTAGGTAATGTTGGTGGCTATTTTGCGCTGAATTTCAGTGGTCATAGGGTGCATAAATAGTGCAATTTTCGGTGATGTTAAGGACTGTGAATGGCTTACTGTTTTGGCTTTGATTTTCAGCTATTTAGAGTTTTTAGGGGGGTGTGATTTCGGTTCTTGAGTGAAGGAGAAGAAGAGAAAATTTTCTACTTGTTATGGTGCTATTGCTGTGAATGTGTGAGAGCTATGAGAGGGGGATGCCTTGGAAAAGTGTGGTTTATATAGAGAAGGGCTAGGTGTAGGCATTGCATTTTGCATGTGAAACCCGATGAAGAGTCTCAGTTGGAGGCACTACCTTTTAAGTTGCGAAAGCCGCGGGAAACGGACATCGGAAGGGAGGAGTCAAAAATCGACTCATTGACAGATTAAGTTCACTAGTTTAGCTTCGAGTAGCTCGTTGGATTTCTGCTTTAAAAATTATTCCCGGCCCAAGACACTCACAAAACACACACCTCGGCCCAAAACCCCCGCAAGCCCTTTGACCTTGACCAAAAACCCACACAAACCAACACACACCAAGCTAGGCCCACACGCCCCCAAGCCAAGGCCCACACGCCCATGGCCTCTAAAATACACCCAAATTAAATTAAATATTAATTAAATAAGATAATAATTAAATTAATTAAATAATTAAATAAAACATTTACCAAACTTAAACTTAAAATAAAATCATGCCTAATTTAAATAATTTGAATATATTATATACTAAAACTAAAAAGAAGATATACCTAATTAAAATCAATCCTAACCAATTAAAGCCAATCATATATTTGACTTCCTAATCTAATAACCAATTTAAAAATATTTGACTTCCTAATCTAACAAGACATCAACCAATCTAATATTACAACTTCCTAATTTAAAATATTTTGTCCCCCCTCAATCTTGTGTATACCATTCCTATGACTCCTAATTTGGAAACTAAATCTCTTCCTTGTGAGACAAGGGCAAACCCTAGCTCTCTTCTATATAAACAACTCCGAGCCAAAGCCATTCCTTTCCTTCACACAACCTAAGTCACGCCCAAGCCCTAGAAACACACCAAGACTCACGGCCAAAGTAATAAATCAAGGCAGAAAATTTCTCTCCATCTCATCCTCCTTAGCCGTGAACACCATCTCCCTTGCACCCCTCCATGTCCGAATTTCTGTAGCCAATACAACCACCAATACAGCCCCTAACCACCACTGAAAACCACCTCCGTAAACCCCCCACACATCACCGAAACCAGCCCTATACAGCAGCCCTCCATCACCGAAATTACAATAAAAAAAAACGCACTACAGTGAACATAAAAAAAACTGCACTGTTTTACACGCCCACACAGCCCAAACAGCAGCAAATCACCCTAAAACTGTCCCTAAAACACTAAAAAACTGCACTTTTAATCCTTAACACATCACAAAAAATCTGCACTTAAAGCCTTTAAAAACATCAAAAACAGTAGCCTAAAACACCAAAACAGTGAGCTGAAATAGTGAGCAGAAAAACATCAAAAACAGCAGCAAAACGACGCCAAAACAGTGAGAAAAATAGTGGAACAGCGAGCCAAAACGCGAAGCTAGTGAACCGGAAAAGTAAGGAGCTTTCAACCCTTCCGATCTCCGCGAAACGCAAGTCCGAGGACGATTAAAACGGTTAGACCTGAGGGTATTTTTCACACTTATTTCTATTTAATTTCTGGTCATTTACTTTGATTATATTTTCTGTATTTGTGGCAATTGTTGTATATATGATGTTTGTTGTGGATTTTGGATGAAAAATTTGTCGCCTCTCGTGGTATATAGGATGGAAACCCGGACGTAAATTTCATAGCCGATTCCGAATGGACGGTAGTATGATCTGTACTCGGGCCACAACTCCACGTACCACTTGAGTAAACGACATGTTCTTTTGTTTAATTTTGAGTTATTTAATTATTCCGCCATTTAATTTTCTACACGTTATTTATTTTATGTAATGATGAGAAAAGCGCATGGGCTTAGTAAGTCGGATTAAAGGCCCTCCGTTTTACGGGGAAAAGATCCTTACCACGATGCTTCACCACGCCGAGTATTTTTGTGTTTACTTTTGTCTTTGTTTATGCATGTTATATGTTCATTGCGCATGGGCTTAGTAAGTCGGATTAAAAGCCCTCCGTTTCACGGGGATAAGATCCTTACCATGATGCTTCGCCGCGCCGAGTATTTTTGTGTTTACTTTTGTCTTTATTTATGCATATTATGTGTTTATTGCACATGGGCTTAGTAAGGGTTAAAGGCCCTCCGTTTCACGGGGATAAGATCCTTACCACGATGCTTCGCCGCGCCGGATGACGTATATTCGATTGGACGTGAGATGTGTTCAATCGGATATACAAAGTCTGATATCTTGTCTTTGTTATTATGCCTTTATTTATGCATATTATATGTTCATTGCGCATGGGCTAAGTAAGTCGGATTAAAGGCCCTCCGTTTCACGGGGATAAGATCCTTACCACGATGCTTCGTCGCGCCGAGTATTTTTGTGTTTACTTACTTTATGCACGTTATATATTCATTGCGCATGGGCTTAGTAAGTCGGATTAAAAGCCCTCCGTTTCACGGGGATAAGATCCTTTACCACGATGCTTCGCCGCGCTTCTTGTCATGTCACTGATTCTTTTGTACATTATTGCCTTATTCATGCATGTATTATGAAATTCCATATAATTGCATCATCTACCTTAGTCTTGGCTTAATGTATTACAATTTATGCATCCATGTTGTGAAGGCGTGTGGACATTATTTCTTATGGTATGTCGGATGGAAACCCAGACGTAAATTTTGTAGCTGATTCCGAATGGACGGTAGTGTGGTCTGTACTTGGGATACAATTCCACGTACCACTTGGAAAAGTATTCACATGCATGTTTGTGCTCATGTTAATTGCATCCTTTAGCATCACATTATGGCATGTTCATCTTTAATGTAGAATTGCATCTTTGATTGGCATATTTAAATTCGTGTCTTTCTTCATCTTTTCAAGTTATGTGTTTGTATTAACTTCATTTATCATGCGGTTATTTTGACCATATTTTATACGCTTCTTTGCATAATGCGCCTATTACATTATTTGTTGTCATTTTGATTTCCTTTATATTACATGCAAATGTTACCATGACTGTTTGTGTTTATGTTTACATGAATGATTGAATTCTTATGACGTTATGTGCTTGTTGTTGCAAAGGCCTACCTTTAAGCATGTGAACTTGACAATAAGATTTGATTTCATGTATGTTAGATGTAAACTTTACTTTTAAGCATGTGAATTTAGGATTGTGGTGCACTTGGAAATATATGTCATAGGCTTGGTTGGATTATTGTATAAATCTTTACATTACAAGTGGCATAAGTAAGGGACCATTCCAAACCCAATGGTTTGAGGTCTTCCCTTGCGAGGGGTGAGTGCGGCCTTAAATCTTTGTCCCGGTTCACACCGGGTGGCGACTCCATCATTCTCCGGTTTAGTCCCCGTGGCTACTCCGTACTCCCAACTAGGCCCCCGAACCTAGAACAGCATGCGTCGCCCAGCTCCACTGTGTGCCCACAGTTTTGGCGACTCCACTGGGGATAGAGAATCGGCCCCAAAATAATGCCTTGTAATGTATAGATTTATGCTTTAATTAACCGTGTCTACAAATGTGCGAAATGAGGGTGGTGATAAAAGACATTTTTGAGGCTTGTTAATGGTTTGGTGTCTTCCTTCATTCACTACCTTTCGGGGAAAAGCTGTGAAGGCACCTAAATAATCATTACCATTATCCCGTTGTGATGGACTAATTTGGAGGAATTGTTGCTTATTCCTGTCACCAAGCGATAAGAGCCTAAGAGTCTTGGGTATTTAAGAGAGCCTCGCTCCACCCTCCCTCTGGGGAATCTGCAACAAGGAATCCAAATGATGGTTAGTCACACACCATGACTTGTTGGCACGTACCGTAAGGTATAAAAAAGGTGCGCTTGCTTGGTCGCTCGGACCCTTGAGTGGGGAGACCTAGTTGTGGGCAATCCTTCGCCGGCAAGAGTCTTTGTCCATACTCCCACGAACCCATGCATGGACCGGGTTATATAGCCTATAACAAATATTCCTTGTGCTTTAGGACCATTATCATTTCGATGAATTGGACTCTTTGTCAAAAATGCGAACTTGCTGGGCCATTTAAACTGGGGCAGGTTCGTATCTTATGACAATTAGGCCCAAAGCTTCTGAAATGATGGTGGGCCACACGGTAGAATTTACTTTTTTATGTTTATGATATCTTCCTTGTATGCTTATGTTTGGGACCATTGCTATTTGAATCCATCTGGATCTTTTGTCATGAGATATGGGCTTGTTGGGCCATTTAAACTGGGACAAGAACGTATCTTATGACGATTGGGCCAAAGGCTTCTAAATAACAATGGGCCATTTTATGATTGTGTTCGGGATATTATCATTTGGATTTAGTTGGGCTCTTTGCCGTAAGACATGAACTCGTTGGGCCATTTAAACTGAGACGGGTTCACTATTATGACAGTTAGCCCAAAAGCTTCGAAAATGATAATAGGTCGATTTGTTTGAGAATTTTATTTGATTTAGTATATGTTATATGCTTCTTATGCACCTCATGCATACATATACCTTGTTAACACCCTCTGTGTCTTAAAAAGACACGATAGATACCGTTTGGGTTAGAGAGGGAACCAGACTCACTAAGAGAACAGTTGGAACCATGAGTGAATCAGATAACGAAGTGTCCCGAATGGATCAGTTGGAAAACAGTCTCACAAAGATTACTAAACAGCTGCAAGCCTTGACTACTGCTGTGGCTGGTATGGCTGTGCCCCGTGCTAGGGGAAATTTTGAAAATGTGAGGCGTGAGGAGCCTCCGATTGGGTCGGGGGATGATGTCCCCGCTTTTGATGACGACATGGCAGAATATGCAACAGGCAAAGTGATTGGGTCTCCGGCAGAATTCCAGAAACTTCGGGATCAGGTTGAAACAGTTACCCGCAAGATGAGGGGTAAGTATGAAGAGTTGTTGGATTATGAGGCAATGAAATTTGAAGAACAGTTGCCGGCTCAGTTCAAGATGCCGGACATGGCTAAGTTTAACGGGAATGGGTGGATCCTAAAGTAGCTAGGATCATGGGAAAAATGAAGTATGAGCCGGGTGAGGGTTCAAAACTGCCAGATTTCAGAGGACAGACTACTCGGAAGGGTTTGGGGTACAAGTCTGATGAAGAAAAGACGAAGGTCAATAAGAAGGGCCTAAAACTGATGGATTGCTTTGTGAAGGCTTCAGGGTATCAAGGGGGACCTGAGCCTATGGAAGTTAATGGAATTGTGGTACCTGGGTTTGAGATCTTCCAGGACGTAATGGGAAAGTAGCCAATAATGGAAAAAGCTGCGAAGAATGAAGAAGAAAAGTGGGAAGAAGAACTAATGAAGTTAGAAAGTTTGACTCTTGAGGAAGAGAAGAAGCTCGGAAAGAACCCGGTTGTAGAGGAAGAAGTGTCTATGAGTGATGAAGACATTTACCTTCCTGATTTGTTTGAATATACTTCCGCATTATCCAATAATAAAGACATCTCTTTTGCTTACTTGCATGAGTCATTTTCTTTTACTCTGCACGAATCAAGTATATTTGATATCAGCTCGGCCAAAACAAATGCATTTAACCTTGGTACACCTGAGAATCCTAAGGAAATTCTGATTGCAAGTGAAGTTACCGCTGAAGAACGGGAGAAACTAGAAGAAGTATTGATCAGATATGCCAAAGTGTTTGCTTGGTCCTATGAGGACATGCCTGGGGTAGACAGAGGCATTGCCCAACACACAATTCCAACTTATCCGAATATGAGGCCAGTGAAACAGAAGCTTCGACGGATGAGACCAGAATGGGCTGAGAAAGTCAGAGAAGAAGTTAAGAAACAGATAGATGTGGGGTTCCTAGAAGTAGTGAAGTATCCCGAGTGGTTGGCCAACATTGTGCCAGTGCCGAAGAAAGACGGAAAAGTCAGAATATGTGTGGATTACAGAGATCTCAACAAGGCTTGCCCGAAAGATGATTTTCCACTACCGCACATAGATGTTCTGGTTGATAGTGCGGCTTTATCTGCTATGTACTCATTCGCGGATGGATTTTAAGGGTATAATCAAGTTCTTATGGCTGAAGAAGATAAGCACAAAACTGCATTCGTCACAGAGTGGGGCACTTATTGTTACAAGGTAATGCCGTTTGGGCTTAAGAATGCAGGAGCTACTTATCAGAGGATGGCCACTACACTATTTCATGATTTGATGCACAAGGATATTGAAGTGTATGTGGATGACATGATGGTGAAATCAGAGATAAGAATCGGGCATATAGAGGCACTTGAAAAGTTCCTTCAAAGAGTTGATAAATACAACTTGCGGTTGAATCCTAAGAAGTGTGTGTTTGGAGTGACGTCAGGGAAATTACTGGGTCACACAGTGGGAATGGGTGGAATAGAGGTAGATTCTGAGAAAATCAAGGCAATTACTGAGATGCCAGCACCGAAGACCGAAAAAGAAGTCAGAGCATTCTTGGGAAAGATTCAGTACATCAGCCGATTCATTGCCAAGTTGACATCAGTGTGTGAGCCTATCTTCAAACTGTTGAGAAAAGATCAGCCTGTTAGATGGAATGAACAGTGTCAGACAGCTTTTGACAAAATCAGAGAGTACTTGGTAAAGCCTCATGTATTGAAACCTCCAAGACCGGGCAAGCCTTTGATATTGTATCTGGCTATAGAATCAAAAGCACTGGGGGCGATGATGGTACAGGCAGATGAGACAGGGGTGGAACATGCAGTCTATTATCTGAGTAAGAAGATGCTCCCGTATGAGGCTCGTTATCAAGAGGTAGAAAGGATCTGTTTGGCAGTAGTATGGGCTTCCAGAAAGTTGCGGCATTACTTCCAGTCCTACAAGATCCAGGTAGTGGCGAAAGAGAACCCTTTGAAGTATCTGCATTCAGTGCCGTCGCTAGTGGGAAAGTTGGGCAGATGGTTAGTATTGTTGACAGAGTTTGACATTGAGTACCTCACCTCCAAGGTAATCAAAGGGCGAGCAGTGGTGGAATTCTTAGCACTACAGCCTATCGAGGGGGATCAGTATAAGTTTGAGTTCTCAGATGAAGAAATCAGTGCTATAGCAGTTCAGGGATGGAAAGTGTACTTCGACGGAGCAGTTAATTACAAAGGAGCCGGAATTGGAATTGTGAAACAGAGAAAGTTCTGGAAGTGGAAATTGACGACGGTAAACCTTGGTACCATGAAATTCAAAGGTATCTAGAGCACGGGGAATTCCCAGAAGGGGCAGGCAGAAAAGATAGATTGGCCATTCAGAAGTTGGCCTCTCAGTATGTGATCTTGAAAGAAGAAATGTACAAAAGGCAAGCAAACGGCATTCAGTTGAAATGTTTGAGAAAAGAAGAAGCTCAGAAAGTGATGGAAGAGCTACATGTCGGGGTATGTGGTCCGCACATGAATGGGTTGAACTTGTCCCGCAAGATAGTGAGACAGGGGTTTTATTGGTCAACTATGGAGGCGGACTGTGCAAGGATGGTAAAGCACTGTCACGACTGTCAAGTACATGGTAATCTGAGTCATCTGCCACATACAGAGTTGCACGGTCTATCAGAGCCATGGCCGTTCTCAGCATTGGGGATTGACATGATCGGGGAAATCCGACCAAATGCATCTAATGGGCATCGCTTTATAGTAGTAGAAGTGGATTACTTCTCAAAGTGGGTAGAAGTTGAGTCATTCCGGAATGTTACAGCAAAGTAGATGGCCAAGTTCATAGCACGGAACCTCATCTGTCGCTATGGTATGCTGCACCACGTGGTCACGGACAATGGGGTACAGTTTCAATGAGAGACGCAGGCAATGCTACAGAGGTACGAGATAGGCCATCATAAGTCATCACCTTACAGGCCACAGGAGAATGGGGCAGTTGAGGCAGCCAACAAGACTGTAAAGATAATTCGGGCTAAGATGACAGAGAACTGCAGGGATTGGGCTGAAAAACTACCATATGCCTTGTAGGGGTATAGAACGTCAGTCAGAACAGCAACGGGCGCAACACCTTACTCCTTGGTGTATGGAATGGAAGCGGTACTACCGGTGGAAGTGGAAATACAGTCTATGAGGGTACTAGTAGAGACAGAGTTACCTGAGTCAGAATGGGCTGCACAGAGATTTGATCAGTTAGCACTGTTGGATGAGAAGAGGATGAGATCTTTACATCACATGCAGTTGTATCAGAAGAGACTAGCCTGAGCATTCAACAAGAAAGTACGCCCCACCAAAATCAGAAAAGGTGATTTGTCTTTTCAAGTTATTTGTTTGTATTTACTTTGATTATATTTTCTGTATTTTGTCTTTTCAAGTTATGTGTTTGTATTAACTTCATTTATCATGCGGTTATTTTGACCATATTTTATACGCTTCTTTGTATAATGCGCCTATTACATTATTTGTTGTCATTTTGATTTCCTTTATATTACATGCAAATGTTACCATGACTGTTTGTGTTTATGTTTACATGAATGATTGAATTCTTATGACGTTATGTGCTTGTTGTTGCAAAGGCCTACCGTTAAGCATGTGAACTTGACAATAAGATTTGATTTCATGTATGTTAGATGTAAACTTTACTTTTAAGCATGTGAATTTAGGATTGTGGTGCACTTGGAAATATATGTCATAGGCTTGGTTGGATTATTGCATAAATCTTTACATTACAAGTGGCATAAGTAAGGGACCATTCCGAACCCAATGGTTTGAGGTCTAACCTTGCGAGGGGTGAGTGCGGCCTTAAATCTTTGTCCCGGTTCACATCGGATGGCGACTCCATCATTCTCCGGTTTAGTCCCCGTGGCTACTCCGTACTCCCAACTAGGCCCCCGAACCTAGAACAGCATGCGTCGCCCAGCTCCACTGTGTGCCCACAGTTCTGGCGACTCCACTGGGGATAGAGAATCGGCCCCGAAATAATGCCTTGTAATGTATAGATTTATGCTTTAATTAACCGTGTCTACAAATGTGCGAAATGGGGGTTGTGATAAAAGACATTTTTGAGGCTTGTTAATGGTTTGGTATCTTCCTTCATTCACTACCTTTCGGGGAAAAGCTGTGAAGGACCCTAAATAATCATTACCATTAGCCCGTTGTGATGGACTAATTTGGAGGAATTGTTGCTTATTCCTGTCACCAAGCGATAAGAGCCTAAGAGGCTTGGGTATTTAAGAGAGCCTCGCTCCACCCTCCCTCTGGGGAATCTGCAACAAGGAATCCAAATGACAGTTAGTCACACACCATGACTTGTTGGCACGTACAGTAAGGTATAAAAAAGGTGCGCTTGCTTGGTCGCTCGGACCCTTGAGTGGGAAGACCTAGTTGTGGGCAATCCTTCGCCGGCAAGAGTCTTTGTCCATACTCCCACGAACCCATGCATGGACCGGGTTATATAGCCTATAACAAATATTTCCTTGTGCTTTAGGACCATTATCATTTCGATGAATTGGACTCTTTGTCAAAAATGCGAACTTGCTGGGCCATTTAAACTGGGGCAGGTTCGTATCTTATGACAATTAGGCCCAAAGCTTCTGAAATGATGGTGGGCCACACGGTAGAATTTACTTTTTTATGTTTATGATATCTTCCTTGTATGCTTATGTTTGGGAACATTGCTATTTGAATCCATCTGGATCTTTTGTCATGAGATATGGGCTTGTTGGGCCATTTAAACTAGGACAAGAACGTATCTTATGACGATTGGGCCAAAGGCTTCTAAATAACAATGGGCCATTTTATGATTGTGTTCGGGATATTATCATTTGGATTTAGTTGGGCTCTTTCCCATAAGACATGAACTCGTTGGGCCATTTAAACTGGGACGGGTTCACTATTATGACAGTTAGCCCAAAAGCTTCTAAAATGATAATAGGTCGATTTGTTTGAGAATTTTATTTGATTTAGTATATGTTATATGCTTCTTATGCACCTCATGCATACATATACCTTGTTAACACCCTCTGTGTCTTAAAAAGACACGATAGATACCGTTTGGGTTAGGGAGGGAACCAGACTCACTAAGAGAACAGTTGGAACCATGAGTGAATCAGATAACGAAGTGTCCCGAATGGATCAGTTGGAAACAGTCTCACAAAGATTACTGAACAGCTGCAAGCCTTGACTACTGCTGTGGCTGGTATGGCTGTGCCCCGTGCTGGGGGAAATTTTGAAAATGTGAGGCGTGAGGAGCCTCCGATTGGGTCGGGGGATGATGTCCCCGCTTTTGATGATGACATGGCAGAATATGCAACAGGCAAAGTGATTGGGTCTCCGGCAGAATTCCAGAAACTTCGGGATCAGGTTGAAACAGTTACCCGCAAGATGAGGGGTAAGTATGAAGAGTTGTTGGATTATGAGGCAATGACATTTGAAGAACAGTTGCCGGCTCAGTTAAAGATGCCGGACATGGCTAAGTATAACGGGAATGGGTGGATCCTAAAGTAGCTAGGATAATGGGAAAAATGAAGTATGAGCCGGGTGAGGGTTCAAAACTGCCAGATTTCAGAGGACAGACTACTCGGAAGGGTTTGGGGTACAAGTCTGATGAAGAATAGCCGAAGGTCAAGAAGAAGGGCCTAAAACTGATGGATTGCTTTGTGAAGGCTTCAGGGTATCAAGGGGAGCCTGAGCCTGTGGAAGTTAATGGAATTGTGGTACCTGGGTTTGAGATCTTCCAGGGCCTAATGGGAAAGAAGCCAATAATGGAAAAAGCTGCGAAGAATGAAGAAGAAAAGTGGGAAGAAGAACTAATGAAGTTAGAAAGTTTGACTCTTGAGGAAGAGAAGAAGCTCGGAAAGAACCCGGTTGTAGAGGAAGAAGTGTCTATGAGTGATGAAGACATTTACCTTCCTGATTTGTTTGAATGTACTTCCGCATTATCCAATATTAAAGACATCTCTTTTGCTTACTTGCCTGAGTCATTTTCTTTTACTCTGCACGAATCAAGTATATTTGATATCAGCTCGGCCAAAACAAATGCATTTAACCTTGGTACACCTGAGAATCCCAAGGAAATTCTGATTGCAAGTGAAGTTACCGCTGAAGAATGGGAGAAACTAGAAGAAGTATTGATCAGATATGCCAAAGTGTTTGCTTGGTCCTATGAGGACATGCCTGGGGTAGACAGAGGCATTGCCCAACACACAATTCCAACTTATCCGAATATGAGGCCAGTGAAACAGAAGCTTCGACGGATGAGACCAGAATGGGCTGAGAAAGTCAGAGAAGAAGTTAAGAAACAGATAGATCTGGGGTTCCTAGAAGTAGTGAAGTATCCCGAGTGGTTGGCCAACATTGTGCCAGTGCCGAAGAAAGACGAAAAAGTCAGAATGTGTGTGGATTACAGAGATCTCAACAAGGCTTGCCCGAAAGATGATTTTCCACTACCGCATATAGATGTTCCGGTTGATAGTGCGGCTTTATCTGCTATGTACTCATTCACGGTTGGGTTTTCAGGGTATAATCAAGTTCTTATGGCTGAAGAAGATAAGCACAAAAGTGCCTTCGTCACAGAGTGGGGCACTTATTGTTACAAGGTAATGCCGTTTGGGCTTAAGAATGTAGGAGCTACTTATCAGCGGATGGCCACTACACTATTTCATGATTTGATGCACAAGGATATTGAAGTGTATGTGGATGACATGATGGTGAAATCAGAGACAAGAATCGGGCATATAGAGGCACTTGAAAAGTTCCTTCAAAGATTTGATAAATACAACTTGCGGTTGAATCCTAAGAAGTGTGTGTTTGGAGTGACGTCAGGGAAATTACTGGGTCACACAGTGGGAATGGGTGGAATAGAGGTAGATTCTGAGAAAATCAAGGCAATTACTGAGATGCCAGCACCGAAGACCGAAAAAGAAGTCAGAGCATTCTTGGGAAAGATTCAGTACATCAGCCGATTCATTGCCAAGTTGACATCAGTGTGTGAGCCTATCTTCAAACTGTTGAGAAAAGATCAGCCTGTGAGATGGAATGAACAGTGTCAGACAGCTTTTGACAAAATCAGAGAGTACTTGGTAAAGCCTCCTGTATTGAAACCTCCAAGACCGGGCAAGCCTTTGATATTGTATCTGGCTATAGAATCAGAAGCACTGGGGGCGACAATGGTACAGGCAGATGAGACAGGGGTGGAATATGCAGTCTATTATCTGAGTAAGAAGATGCTCCCGTATGAGGCTCGTTATCAAGAGGTAGAAAGGATCTGTTTGGCAGTAGTATGGGCTTCCAGAAAGTTGCGGCATTACTTCCAGTCCTATAAGATCCAGGTAGTGGCGAAAGAGAACCCTTTGAAGTATCTGCATTCAGTGCCGTCGCTAGTGGGAAAGTTGGGCAGATGGTTAGTATTGTTGACAGAGTTTGACATTGAGTACCTCACCTCCAAGGTAATCAAAGGGCGAACAGTGGCAGAATTCTTAGCACTACAGCCTATCGAGAGGGATCAGTATAAGTTTGAGTTCCCAGATGAAGAAATCAGTGCTATAGCAGTTCAGGGATGGAAAGTGTACTTCGACGGAGCAGTTAATTACAAAGGAGCCGGAATTGGAATTGTGATAGTGACCCCCGAGGGAGAAACTTTGCCCATGGCCAAGAGGTTGACATTCAGAGTAACAAACAACATGGCCGAATATGAAGCATGTGCTTTTTGGTTGACTGTAATGATAGCCTTGAAAGCCGAAAGTGTGGAGGTCTACGGAGATTCGATGCTGGTAATCCGTTAGTTGCAAGGGGAATGGGAATTGAAAGAGGAACGGTTGAAGCCATATCTTTTCCACCTCAGAGAGTAGGCACAGGCCATCCCCAATTGCAAGTTTCAGCACTTGCCGCGAGAAGAGAATCAGATGGCAGATGCACTGGCCACACTTGCAGCTACTTGGGAAAATCCAGAGAAGTTAGTGATGAGACCGTTGGTATTGACTACAGCAAACATGCCGATTTATGAAACAGAGAAAGTTCTGGAAGTGGAAATTGACGACGGTAAACCTTGGTCCCATGAAATTCAAAGGTATCTAGAGCACGGTGAATTCCCAGAAGGGGCAGGCAGAAAAGATAGATTGGCCATTTAGAAGTTGGCCTCTCAGTATGTGATCTTGAAAGGAGAAATGTACAAAAGGCAAGCAAACGGCATTCAGTTGAAATGTTTGAGAAAAGAAGAAGCTCAGAAAGTGATGGAAGAGGTACATGTCAGGGTATGTGGTCCGCACATGAATGGGTTGAACTTGTCCCGCAAGATAGTGAGACAGGGGTTTTATTGGTCAACTATGGAGGCGGACGGCGCAAGGATGGTAAAGCACTGTCACGACTGTCAAGTACATGGTAATCTGAGTCATCTGCCACATACAGAGTTGCACGGTCTATCAGAGCCATGGCCGTTCTCAGCATGGGGGATTGACATGATCGGGGAAATCCGACCAAATGCATCTAATGGGCATCGCTTCATAGTAGTAGAAGTGGATTACTTCTCAAAGGGGTAGAAGCTGAGTCATTCCGGAACGTTACAGCAAAGCAGATGGCCAAGTTCATAGCACGGAACCTCATCTGTCGCTATGGTATGCTGCACCACGTGGTCACGGACAATGGGGTACAGTTTCAATGAGAGACGAAGGCAATGCTACAGAGGTACGAGATAGGCCATCATAAGTCATCACCTTACAGGCCACAGGCGAATGGGGCAGTTGAGGCAGCCAACAAGACTGTAAAGATAATTCGGGCTAAGATGACAGAGAACTGCAGGGATTGGGCTGAAAAACTACCATATGCCTTGTGGGGGTATAGAACGTCAGTCAGAACAGCAACGGGCGCAACACCTTACTCCTTGGTGTATGGAATGGAAGCGGTACTACCGGTGGAAGTGGAAATACAGTCTATGAGGGTACTAGTAGAGACAGAGTTACCTGAGTCAGAATGGGCTGCACAGAGATTTGATCAGTTAGCACTGTTGGATGAGAAGAGGATGAGATCTTTACATCACATGCAGTTGTATCAGAAGAGACTAGCCCGAGCATTCAACAAGAAAGTACGCCCCACCAAGATCAGAAAATGTGATTTGGTACTTAAGCAATCAAGGCCGTCGACGACAGATCCTAGAGGAAAGTTCAGACCTAACTGGGAAGGACCTTACATAGTGCAGAAAGTAATGGGAAATGAAGCAGTAAGGCTATCAGACTTGGAAGGGAATGAGTTCACTGAACCAATCAACGTAGACATATTGAAGCAGTACTTTGCCTGAGGGAGAGAAGACCGAACAGTTACCAAGGGAATTAGCAGAAGACCTAACCCAACGGAATAAGAAAATCATTCATGCATACACGTAACATGCATTCTCTTCGTGTTTGTTTTTGTTTTGTGTTCGCAGGTTCGAAGAAAGGAGAAAGCAGCAGTTCGAGGGCAAGGCCCATATCCACTTGGGGGCGAGGCCCCACATCATCATCAGTCTAAGGGCGAGGCCCATGTCAGCTTGAGGGCGAGGCCCATATCCACTTGGGGGCGAGGCCCCACATCATCATCAGTCTAAGGGCGAGGCCAATGTCAACTTGAGGTCGAGGCCCATATCCACTTGGGGGCGAGGCCCCACATCATCATCAGTCTAAGGACGAGGCCCATGTCAGCTTGAGGGCGAGGCCCATATCAGTTCGAGGGCGAGTCCCACATCGTCAGCAGTTTCAGGATACGTCCTAGGGTCGAGGTACCCCTGCTGTCAGTTGTAGTTCCGGGATGCGTCCCAGGGTCGAGGGCCCACTACATCATCTGTTAGAGGGCGAGGCCCTCATTTCCAGCGGTTTTGGGATGCGTCCTAGGGTCGAGGTGCCCCCGTTGTCGGTTGCAGTTATTGGGATGCGTCCCAGGATCGAGGTCCACTGCATCATCAGCTCGGCGGAGCAGCAGGCAAGCCAGGTGGCAGCTGGCAAGCCAAGTAAGTGAAAATGCATTGCATAACTTTGATAGGATTGTTCAAAGTCACACACTGCACAAATCCCATTAAAGTGGGGGCGACTGTAGGCATTGCATTTTGCATATGAAACCCGATGATGAGTCTCAGTTGGAGGCACTACCTTTTAAGTTGCGAAAGCCGCGGGAAACGGACATCGGAAGGGAGGAGTCAAAAATCGACTCATTGACAGATTAAGTTCACTAGTTTAGCTTCGAGTAGCTCGTTGGATTTCTGCTTTAAAAATTATTCCCGGCCCAAGACACTCACAAAACACACACCTCAGCCCAAAACCCCCGCAAGCCCTTTGACCTTGACCTAAAACCCACACAAACCAACACACACCAAGCTAGGCCCACACGCCCCCAAGCCAAGGCCCACACGCCCATGGCCTCTAAAATACACCCAAATTAAATTAAATATTAATTAAATATGATAATAATTAAATTATTAAATAATTAAATAAAACATTTACCAAACATAAAATAAACATTTACCAAACTTAAACTAAAATCATGCCTAATTTAAATAATTGAATATATTATATACTAAAACTAAAAAGAAGATATACCTAATTAAAATCAATCCTGACCAATTAAAGCCAATCATATATTGACTTCCTAATCTAATAAGACATCTACCAATTTAAAAATATTTGACTTCCTAATCTAACAAGACATCAACCAACCTAATATTACAACTTCCTTATTTAAATATTTTGTCCCCCCTCAATCTTGTGTATACCATTCCTATGACTCCTAATTTGGAAACTAAATCTCTTCCTTGTGAGACAAGGGCAAACCCTAGCTCTTCTATATAAACAACTCCGAGCCAAAGCCATTCCTTTCCTTCACACAACCTAAGTCACGCCCAAGCCCTAGAAACACACCAAGACTCACGGCCAAAGTAAGAAATCAAGGCAGCAAAACTTTCTCTCCATCTCATCCTCCTTAGCCGTGAACACCATCTCCCTTGCACCCCTCCATGTCCGAATTTCTGTAGCCAATACAACCACCAATACAGCCCCTAACCACCACTGAAAACCACCTCCATAAAACCCCACACATCACCGAAACCAGCCCTATACAGCAGCCCTCCATCACCGAAATTACAACAAAAAAACGCACTGCAGTGAACACAAAAAAAACTGCACTGTTTTACACGCCCAAACAGCAGCAAAATCACCCTAAAACAGCCCCTAAAACACTAAAAAACTGCATAAAAAAACTGCACTTTTAATCCTTAACACATCACAAAAAATCTGCACTTAAAGCCTTTAAAAACATCAAAAACAGTAGCCTAAAACACCAAAACAGTGCAGTGAGCAGAAAAACATCAAAAACAGCAGCAAAACGACGCCAAAACAGTGGAACAGCGAGCCAAAACGCGAAGCTAGTGAACCGGAAAAGTAAGGAGCTTTCATCCCTTCCGATCTCCGCGAAACGCAAGTCCGAGGACGATTAAAAAGGTTAGACCTGAGGGTATTTTTCACACTTATTTCTATTTAATTTCTGGTCATTTACTTTGATTATATTTTCTGTATTTGTGGCAATTGTTGTATATATGATATTTGTTGTGGATTTTGGATGAAAAATGTGTCGCCTCTCGTGGTATATAGGATGGAAACCCGAACGTAAATTTCATAGCCGATTCCGAATAGACGGTAGTATGATCTGTACTCGGGCGACAACTCCACGTACCACTTGAGTAAATGGCATGTTCTTTTGTTTAATTTTGAGTTGTTTAATTATTCCGCCATTTAATTTTCTGCACGTTATTTATTTTATGTAATGATGAGAAAAGCGCATGGGCTTAGTAAGTCGGATTAAAGGCCCTCCATTTAACGGGGATAAGATCCTTACCACGATGTTTCACCGCGCCGAGTATTTTTGTGTTTACTTTTGTCTTTGTTTATGCATGTTATATGTTCATTGCGCATGGGCTTAGTAAGTCGGATTAAAGGCCCTCCGTTTCACGGGGATAAGATCCTTACCACGATGCTTCGACGTGCCGAGTATTTTTGTGTTTTCTTTTGTCTTTATTTATGCATATTATGTGTTTATTCCGCATGGGCTTAGTAAGTCGGGTTAAAGGCCCTCCGTTTCACGGAGATTAGATCCTTACCACGATGCTTCGCCGCGCCGGATGACGTATATTCAATTGGACGTGAGATGTGTTCAATCGGATATACAAAGTCTGATATCTTGTCTTTGTTATTATGCCTTTATTTTATGCATATTATATGTTCATTGCGCATGGGCTTAGTAAGTCGGATTAAAGGCCCTCCGTTTCACGGGGATAAGATCCTTATCACGATGCTTCGCCGCGCCGAGTATTTTTGTGTTTACTCACTTTATGCACGTTATATATTCATTGCGCATGGGCTTAGTAAGTCGGATTAAAGGCCCTCCGTTTCACGGGGATAAGATCCTTACCACGATGCTTCGCCGCGCTTCTTGTCATGTCACTGATTCTTTTGTACATTATTGCCTTATTCATGCATGTATTATGAAATTCCATATAATTGCATCATCTACCTTAGTATTGGCTTAATGTATTACAATTTATGCATCCATGTTGTGAAGGCGTGTGGACATTATTTCTTGTGGTATATCGGATGGAAACTCAGACGTAAATTCTGTAGCCGATTCTGAATGGACGGTAGTGCGGTCTGTACTTGGGATACAATTCCACGTACCACTTGGAAAAGTATTCACATGCATGTTTGTGCTCATGTTAATTGCATCCTTTAGCATCACATTATGGCATGTTCATCTTTAATGTAGAATTGCATCTTTAATTGGCATATTTAAATTCGTGTCTTTCTTCATCTTTTCAAGTTATGTGTTTGTATTAACTTCATTTATCATGCAGTTATTTTGACCATATTTTATACGCTTCTTTGCATAATGCGCCTATTACATTATTTGTTGTCATTTTGATTTCCTTTATATTACATGCAAATGTTACCATGACTGTTTGTGTTTATGTTTACATGAATGATTGAATTCTTATGACGTTATGTGCTTGTTGTTGCAAAGGCCTACCTTTAAGCATGTGAACTTGACAATAAGATTTGATTTCATGTATGTTAGATGTAAACTTTACTTTTAAGCATGTGAATTTAGGATTGTGGTGCACTTGGAAATATATGTCATAGGCTTGGTTGGATTATTGCATAAAACTTTACATTACAAGTGGCATAAGTAAGGGACCATTCCGAACCCAATGGTTTGAGGTCTTCCCTTGCGAGGGGTGAGTGCGGCCTTAAATCTTTGTCCCGGTTCACACCGGGTGGCGACTCCATCAATCTCCGGTTTAGTCCCCGTGGCTACTCCGTACTCCCAACTAGGCCCCCGAACCTAGAACAGCATGCGTCGTCCAGCTCCACTGTGTGCCCACACTAGGGCTTCCCCTTGTCTCACAAGGAATGGATTTGATTTTGTGTTGAGCAAGGAAAGTCAAAGATTGAGGGGGGGGGGACAAATTTTGGTGAATTAGGAAGGTTGAATATTTGATTTGCTTGGTTTAGGAATACAATTTTTAATTGGTTAGGATTGATTTTAATTAGGCATATCATTTCTTTAATTTAGTATGTAATATTATGGATTAGGAGTTATAATATTTTAATTTGGTAAATGGTTTAATTATTTTATTTTATTTAATTACATTATCTCATTAATATATTAATATTTAATTTAATATTTGATTTAATTTCTCTATATTTTAGGGTGATGGGCGTGTGGGCCTAGTGGTGGTGTGGGCTTGGTTTGGCTTGGTGTGTGGTGGCTTGGTGAGTGGGCTTGATGTGTTGGTTTGGTGAGTGGGTTTGGGCCAAGATAAAAAGGTGCTCTAAACGGAGGTCCAACAAGTGAGCTTGACGCTAAACAAGTGAATAAAGATCTAACGAAATACTGATTCCCTTTCGACGACCGTTTCCCACAATATCCTTAACTAAAAGGTAGTGCCTCCAACTGAGACTCATCATCGGGTTTCACACGCAAAAATGCAATTCCTACATAGTCGTCTTTATCGGTTTGGATACTTGCATCGGTATACCCAGTTGCCTCAAGTTCTCAATCTCTATAGATTAAGAAAGCATCCTTAGTTCATCTAAGATACTTAAGGATATTCTTAACAGCCATCCAGTGACCTTCACCTGGATCTGTCTGATAGCGACTACACATGCTCAAAGCATACGAGACATCAGGTCGTGTACATATCATGGCATACATGATCGATCCGATTATCGAGGCGAACGATATTCGACTCATATTTTCTCTCTCATATTGAGTTTTAGGACACATGTCCTTAGATAGAGTGATGTCATGTGACACTGGCAACAGTCCCATCTTGGACTTATCCATGTTGAATCGCTTCAACACTTTATCAATGTACGTGCTCTGGGAGAGTCCAAGTAGCTTTCTAGATCTATCCCGGTAGATCTTTATTCCTAGAATAAAGGCTGCTTCTCTCAAATCTTTCATGGAGAATTTTAATGAAAGTCAAGCTTTCACCGACGTTAACATAGGAATGTCATTGCCAATAAGCAATACATCATCAATGTAAAGGAAAATGAATGTCAGTGCGCTCCCACTAACCTTCTTATATGCACAAGGATCATCCTCGTTTTGAACGAAATCATATTCTTTTATGATCTCATCAAAACGTTGGTTCCAAGAACGCGATGCTTGCTTCAATCAATAAATGGATCGATTTAACTTACAAACCTTGTTTGCAAGTCTTGGTACAATAAAACCGTCAGGCTGTTGCATATAAACATCCTCTAAAAGGTTTCCGTTGAGGAAAGTGATTTTGACGTCCATCTATCATATCTCGTAATCGAAATATGCAGTAATAGCAAGTATTATCCTAATGGATTCAATAATGGCAACAGGTGAAAATGTTTCGTCGTAATCAACACCATGTCGTTGAGGATACCATTTCACTACAAGCCTAGCTTTGTGCGTTTGTACGTTTCCATCCATGTCAGTCTTCTTCTTGAAGACCCATTTGCAACCAATAGGCACATTCTGGTGCATCAACCAGTGTCCAAACATGGTTGGTGTACATGGAATCCATTTCGGACTTCATAGCTTCTTGCCTTAAAGCGGAATCGATATCTTGTATCGCTTTCTCATACGTAGCCGGCTCGTTATCCTCAATAAGATTAATATCCACATGAGGTGAGATAAGAAACCCATACCTCTCAGGTTGTTTTCTGACTCCCTCCGACCTACGCAGTTCTTGTGTATTCGAACCTGATGGACTATTCATGTTCCTTTAAGGATTCTGTGCCAGGAATAATATCACTCTGATTTTCATCGAGTTCTACTTTCCTCCCACTAACCACTGCATTTAGGAATTCCTTCTCAAGGAAAACCGCATGTAGAGCAGTAAATACTTTGTTCTCTTATCGGTGATAGAAGTAATATCCTTTGGTTTCGGTAGGATATCCTACAAATAGGCATTTATCCGAATTGGGTTCAAGTTTGGTACCTTCCAAATGTTTGACGTATGTCTAGCAACACCAAATCTTCATGAATGAGAAACCCAGTTTCTTTCCTGTCCATATTTCATACGGAGTTTGTTGAACAGACTTTGACGGAACCTTATTCAAAAAAAGTATTGCACTGTTCAATGCATATCCCCAGAAGGAAATATGTAGCTCTGTGTGACTCATCATAGACCTTACCATATTTAACAAAGTTCGGTTTCTCCGTTCGGACAAACCGTTTAATTATGGTGTTTCGGGAGGAGTCCAATGTGAAAGAATACCATATTCTTTCAAGTAATCAAGAAACTCATTGCTTAAGTATTCGCCATCACGGTCCGACCGTAATTTCTTAATACTTTTACCGGTCTGTTTTTCTATTTCGTGTCGAAACTCTTTGAATTTCTCAAAGGTTTCTGACTTGTGTCTCATCAGATGCTCATAACCATAACGCGATGCATCATCCGTAAAGGTTACGATGTATTTATATCCACCTCTAGCCTGGCTAGACATGGGCCCACAAACGTCACTATGAAAAAGGTTTAATAGTTCGGTGGCATGTACACCCTTCCCTAAAAGGTATTTTACATATTTTGCCTAATAAATAAGATTCGCAGCGTCATATGAATTTGGATCAAATCCGTCCAAGTACCCACTATTCGAAAGTGTAGATATACGAGTCTTGTTAATATGTCCCAGACGAGAATGCCACAAATAAGCTTCATCTTTGTTACTTAGTTTAAGTCTTTTGTTTGTTACATTATATGTTTGAGATTGATTTATATTCAAAATATAAAGACCATTATTCACATCAGCAGTGCAAATTTCCATATCATTTTTATACATAAAATACCCAGTGTTTCTAAATACAAAAGTATACCCACATTGGGTTAACATAGATACAGAAATAATATTCATAGTCAAACTAGGTACAAAATAACAGTCTGTAAGTTCAAGTACATGCCCCGAAGGCAGTTCCAAAACATAAGTGCCAACGGCCAAAATGGCAACTCGTGTCCCATTTCCAACGTGGAGGTCAATCTCTCCTGAGGCCAATCTCCTGCTAATCTTCAGATCCTACACATCAGTACATATATGAGTACCACAACCAGAATCAAAAATCAAATTTTTAAAACTAGTAGTAGACATGTTTATTTCTATAACAAACATACCTGAAGCCGGTACCTTGCCCGCTTTGATTTCCTTCATGTGTGCCTTGTACTCGCGATAGTCACGCTTCCAGTGACCCGGTTTCCCGCACTGCAGACATACATCTTGGGTTTGTCCTTACCCTTCCCAGAAGGTTTTGATAATTTTGGCCTTGCCCTTCTTCTACTTCTTCTTCTTTACACCTCTAACCGCCTGGGCCAAGCCCTCGGAGTCTGAGATGTTGAAGCGAAGAGCGCCTCGCGCTTCTTACTCTTTTGAAGCTCCTTTTCTGTTTCGCGCAGTGTGGACATTAACTCTCCAAGAGTTTGGTCTTGGTTCAGCATATTATAGTTCATGATGAACCTACTCTAAGTGTCGAGGAGAGACTGTAAGATCAAATCTATGGAAGTCTCAGCCTCAAAGAAGATGCCCATTTATCCAAGTCACTCAATGTCAGCCATCATCTGTGACACATGGTGTTCAATAGACGTACGCTCTGACATGCGAGCGCGGAAGAGTTTCTTCTGCAACTCATATCTTTGCGATCTAAGATTAGATCGGTGAAGATCATGCAACTTCGACATCATCTCATAGGGATCCAATCCCTTATTTTGACAACAGAATTACGGAGTCATAAGAGCAAGAATAACCGATTAAGCAGTCGAGTTATCATCACTATGAGTCTTCCAAAGCTCTAGCTCAAGCAACTGCTCAGGTCGGGGCTTAGGCCCAAG
Source organism: Zanthoxylum bungeanum (assembly GCA_019454045.1). Taxonomy (NCBI): domain Eukaryota; kingdom Viridiplantae; phylum Streptophyta; class Magnoliopsida; order Sapindales; family Rutaceae; genus Zanthoxylum; species Zanthoxylum bungeanum. The sequence continues at coordinate 212,729 of SKCR01026316.1, forward strand.
ATGTCTCTCTATGGTATAGAGTAACTTCTCGGATCCCAGGACAATCATGAGATTCATATCCCAGTCTTGAAAGTTTGTGCCATTAAAGACATTATCGCCCATGATAATATCCCTAATGCTTAACTTTCCTGTCATCTTAATAGCAATAGTCCAACTATTCAATTAATGATGTAGGGTACAGTCTAACTGTTACAAAAAATAATAAAATATTAGTGCAACTAATAAATATAATTGACGAAATAATTTGAAAGCGCGTAAAGTTAAGTATTTAAACGAAATTACAAATTCAATACTAGCCTCCCACTAATTTTCGGCGAGCCTCTAACCCTCTGTTGAGTACTCGGGAAACCTAGTTTCCTAGTGGGCTAGGATCCCGTTAAATAACACACAACCTTGACTTTGGCCAACAGGCTCTATGATATTTAACTTTGTAGATCTCTAAGATCAATTGGATCTCATCCAATTCCTAGATCCGGTAGGTGGACCTCCAAGTCCGAAATATATACAATATATATGCCAATATATCCAATATATTTTCCTAACCTTTTTCCTCTGAATCAACTAAGCCTTGGCTTTGGCATAACAAGCTTAATGATTCTAGTTAAGCGGAACCCATTGACTTTGGAAAGCTTCGTAATTGATGTCGATGGACAAGAAGTGATCTTGACTTTGGACAACAAATAACAACTTGGACAAGACATACGATATGGAACAAAGCCTTCATGATTCAAACACATTCGCGATGGACAAATGTCTTGACTTTGGCCAACAAACCAGTGCCAATCTTGGATCTTGAGTAAGAATCACTCAATAGAAGGAAAACGTTTAAAATTTGTTGAGGGTTTTCGCGTAAATTGGCAACCAATTTATTATCTTTGATTAGGTCTCATCATACACCCTTAAGAATGCATTCTAAAAGCATAATAATGTTGGTGATTATCTAGGTCCCAAGATCATTAAACAAGCATGATAAAGTGTTGAATACATCTCAAAGGAGTTGCGGAATACTCACATCGATCGGTTGAGACGATTGAAGAGGAACAAAACCAATTTTGGATCCTCCAAGGTGGCGCCAATGTGTGCAGTTCACAGCCCACTATTTTCGGGTTTCTTCATCATTTTGAGCTTCGAATCTTCGTCGAACGATTCCCGGCTCAAGGGTAAGTGTCCCTAACACTTCATATGTCTCTCGGGAGTGCTAGCTCGCTTGGATTTTGCCACAAAACCCTTGAAATTGCCTTGCAAAATTCGGCCAACCCATGGCAATTCACTGCCATGGGCGTGAGAGTGAGAGAGAGAAATGGAGTGGAAGAAGTGTGTAATTGTTGGTCAAACCTTTTCCAAAAAAGCTTTATATATTTACCATAATATATATTAAACATTTACCAAATAAATCAATTAAAGAATAAATGGTAAATGCTTCCACCAACTAACACTATTCCAACAACACACATCAACTATTCATAGTCACTTTAACAAAGTGACATGTCTATCAATCAATCAATCACTCACATCAATCAATCAAATGTCACATCACTCAAAGTGACATTTGAATTGACGCTTTGATGTGACGAATGACTTGACACTTTGATGTGACGAATGACTTGACGCTTGATGTGACTTGCGTGCCGCACTTGAATTCAAAATACGAATGCGCTCGCAATCACACTCGGCTCGGGTTCGTTAATTCCAAATAACGATTTATCCGTTGCGTCGTAATTAAATGATTACGCCTAGCGAATTCACTATTCATGTCGCTAACGAATTAATTCCAAATTAATTCGTTCGCCAGAATTAAAATCCAATTTTAATTCCGCGTCGAAATCCAATTTCGTTTAATATATCAAATATATTAATCTACCGATTAATTCCAAATTAATCGTTATCTCTCTTTTATTAATATTTTATCCTAGATAAAATATTTCCGAAATTAATCCTAGATTAATTTTCTCTCTTATCGAATTAATCCCAGATTAATTAAAGTGCGAGTCATACTTCACCGGTGTATCATTGGGACGCTACCCGAGAGATCCCCGGATATGTTGGCAGTAAATCGGGTCGTCGGACTATCTAAACACGTACGTACCAAGTACTACTTTTTATCGATTCACAAGACAAGGTTGGCTTCTAGCAAAGCGCTATGCCTACCCAATTCTCCAGAAATATTCTTACAGGAATATGTGATCTATATCAAGCGTAGTATACCGTAGTATTGCGTATTTTGATCCAGTATCGGACTGTCACATGCTAGGCCTAGGGCTGGAGTTGTGTCTGCCCCGTACGAAGCACATGTCGGATGTCTGGTAACTAGTCTCTATAATCGGATATACATGACCTAGTCATAATATCCCGATGGCCGCGCAGCACTAAGAGTACTAATACCGTATCCTACGTGACATCATCTCCACTATGACTGGAGTGATACTTCCGTCTTGACATCACACCCAATACTCTACGATTCTCAATATACTTAGTATCGGCGTACACAGAACCGGTTAAAGCCCTAGAGGACCTCAACCAAAGTATATTGATTGTCGTAAGCATTAGCGGTGCAAGTCTCAGGTTAAGACCAAATACACCTACCCTGATGTCGGACTCCCATAGACACATAGTCAAACTACCAATGGGATTCGAGGGGGTCTATCCAGAGCGAAGCTGTTTCCCTTACCGTCGGTGAAACACAACCTCCTACCGCACTTGCATAAGTATCCAATACTTAAGTTTATGAGAACTACGCCGTTGTGCCCTCACAACGCGCACAAGTATGATACTAGTCTTTTACGTATTTATCGATGTCCAATCTCGATAATACTCTGACTAGGGATATTTAATGATTTATCCTTCGTTGATTGATATTGTCTCATATCATTCTCAATCAAGGAACAAATCATAAGGACCTCTCATCATTTATACATCTTGGTGATCTAATCACAAATGATAAGAGTGCAATTTCCTTTGTCACATAGTTAATTTGTACAACAACACAATGATCTGTACAAATAGTGACGCTATGGGTCATAACTGTCCAACAATCTCCCACTTGGCCTATAGCCAGTCACTCAAGTGTTTAACACCCGAACTATGTACGGTTTGCTCAAATTGTTGAGAAAAGGTTTCGTCAGCGGATTTTTATGATTATCGTCTGATGCGATTTATACGATCATCACATTGCCACGATGTATGATCCGAACGAATCAGATGAATAGTCAAAGTATATATCTGGATCGTTGATGAGACCATTAATTCGTTAGCCTGTGCTGACGCCTAGCTCAGCTGCTAACAGAAATATATCTAATCCAATTAGATTTATTATTGACCCAGATTGCTTCAATTGCTGCCTCAGCTTCTGCAATTAATCCGTATTTGTTGTTTATTCGGTAACAGTATCTTGCTTGGAAGATTTCCAGCTCACTGTACCGTTATTCAAACTGTATAGTACTGTTTGGAAACTTACAGTAGTGATCCCAGTCATTTCAAGTTCTCATTCTCCACAGATTAAGACAGCATCCTTAGATCTCTAAGATTCTAATGGATGTTCTTAACATCAATCCAGTGACCATCATCTGGATTGGCCTGATTGTGAATCCATATGCTCAAAGCGTATGAGACACCAGGTCATGTACATTCTTTAATGTACAATTTCTCGCAGAGTTTTGACAACTTAATCCATCTCAGTAGATCTTTATTCCTAGAATAAAGGTTGTTACTCCCAAGAATTCTACGGAGAATTTTCTCGAAAGCCAAGCTTTCGCCGATTATTTTATATGGGAATTTCATTTCCAAGAAATGACATATATTATCATTATTTTATTAAAGGACATTCTTGTCAGTGCGCTCCCACTAACCTTCTTATATACACAAGAATTATTTTCTTTTTGAATTAAATCATACACCATTATGATTACATCAAAACGTTAATTCCAAGAACCTAATGCTTGCTCCAATCCAAACATGGATCGAATAACCTGCAAACCTTGTTTACTGGTTTTAGTACGACAAAATCGTCAGGATGTTATAAACATCCTCCAAAGGGTTTCCGTTTAAGGAAAGCGATTTTGATCTTTAACTGACACATTTCATAAATGAAACGTCAGGATGTTATAAACATCGTCAGGATGTTATAAACATCGTCAGGATGTTAACTTTAGGGAATATATGTATTCCTCCAAGCCTAAGATTTTGGGCAAAATTAATCCAATAAATGTTTTCTAAAATTGATCATGCTTAACTCTAAGTTATTAACATACAAGCATACTCAAACAAATAATTTGATTAAAACATGATCAAATCAAAAATACTCAAATCAAGAATATAAACCCTAAGTTCAATTTCATGCTCAAATAGGCTCCATGATACCATTGTTAGGTTTCTAAAGTGTCCCAAGATCACTTAAGTAATGAAACATGTGAATACTCAAAGAAGAATTTGCGGAATAATACTCACTTTGATCGGATTTTGGAGGTGTTGATAACAAAAACTTTGTCTTTGAGAAGTCCTCCAAGATCTCCTCTTTGAAGTAGATGAACAAGCTCCAAGCTTTGAAAGGATTCCAAGCTCTAGGATTGGTTTCCCTATCACCTAAGTATGTTTCTTTAAGTTCTAGCTTTGGAAAATTTTGCAACAAAATTTTCCCTAAAATCCATTGAAGCTTCGACGAAGAGAGATGGAGAAGGAGAGGGAGCTTTTCAATATGTGTTTTTTTTTCTAAAAACTTATAACAAAAATCTCACACCAATTTTGGTATATGCTTTTCTAAAAAGCATAAAGAAAATTGGAGGGAAAATTAACATTCAATGTCTCTATCTACTCTCATCATGAATAGTGACTGGATGTCAATCACAAAGGTGACTTGACTTCCATCACTAAAGTGACAGGTGATGTGACTTGCGATGTGACTTGTGGGCCCCACTTTAATTCAAAATCCGAGTGGGCCTGCAAACATATTCCGGGCTCAGATTCGTTAATTCCGAATTAACGAATTTTCTGTTGCGACGTAATTAAATCAAATTTAATTAAATAATTATGTATAGTAAAATTACTATTCACGTCGCTCGTGAATTAAATCTAAATTAATTCATTTGCCCGAATTAAAATCCAATTTTAATTCCGTGTCGAAATCTAATTTTGTTTAATATATTAAATATATTATTTTATTGATTAATTCCAAATTAATCGATCTCTCTCTCAAATAGTATTTTGTCCTAGATAAAATCTCTCCGTAATTAATCCTATATTAATTATATTCGAATCATAAGTCATCGGTGAATCTTCGGGAAGCGACCCATGAGATCCCTGGATATGTTGATAGTAAATCTGGTCGTCAGACTATCCGAACACGTACGTACCTAGTACTATGTTTTTACTGATTTATGAGACATGGCTTTTAGCAAAGCATCGTGCCTACCCAATTCTCCAGAAATATTCTTAAAGGAATATATAATCTTTGTCTGGTGTAGTATACGTAGTATTACGTATTACGATCCAATATCGGATGTCACATGCAAGGCCCGGGGCTAGAATAATGTTTGCCCCGTACGAAGCATATATCGGATCACAAGCAACTAGTCTCTTTAATCGAGTAATCATGACCTTGTCATATTATCCCGATGGTTGCAACACATTAGAGCACAAGTTCTGTATCCCTATGTGATCATCATCTCCATGTGATCCTTCTTAACATCACATCCAATACACTACGATTCTCAATAAACCCAGAAGAGGCGCACATAGAACCTGTTAAAGTCCCGGATGACCAAAACCAAACGTATTGATTGTCGCAAGTACTAGCGATGTCTCAGGTTAAGACCAAATACACCTACCCTGATTCGGATTCCCATAGACATATAGTCATACTACCAATGGGATTCTGAGGGTTCTATCCAAAGTGAAGTTGTTTCCGTACCATCGGTAAACACAACCTCCTATCACAGTTGCATAAGTATCCAATACTTAAATATATGAGAACTATGCTGTTATGCTTCCATAACACGCCGTATTATCGATGTCCAGTCTCAATAATACTATGACTATGGATATTTAATGATTAAACTGTTATGGATTGATACTGTCTCATATCTTATAATCTAGAACTAATCATAAGGACTTTTACTATTTATATATCAAAGTAATAAAATTACAAAATGATAAAATGCAATTTCCATTGTCACATAGTTAATTTGTACAAAAACAACAATATATTTTACAAATAGTGACGCTATGGGTCATAATTATCCAACACGGTATGACTATCCATTAAAAATGTGTTATTTTAAAGTTTATTGTTATATATTCGGATGTTTCCAGTAGTTCTGTAGTGTAGCGAATTGACATGAAATTAATTGGATGTGATATAATATGTTAAAACGATGCATGTGGTAGAATCTATGCAGAAACGGAATAAATTAGATCGATCTGGTAGAATTAGCTCTGATCAGAATTTCGGCGACACCAGCGCGTTCGTATGGCCGTTGGGAGTCTGAATATGCCCTCGGAATTTTGGTATGACTCTCCATTAAAAATGTGTTATTTTAAAGTTTATCGTTATATATTCGAATGCTTCCAGTAGTTCTGTAGTGTAGCGAATTGACATGAAATGAATTGGATGTGATATAATATGTTAAAACCATGCATGTGGTAGATTCCGGGTAGAAACAGAATAAATTAGATCGATCCGGTAGAATTAGCGAGTTTTCGGTAAATGAAGCTTCTCGCGCGACTATATTCTAACGACCGTGATCGTGAATATGACCTAATTATGATAGTATGAAGATAATTAAATAGTTCCGGATAAGGTCAGAGGGTTCGAGACCCTTCCGTAGTGTTTGCGAAAAAAATTTCGCAAGATTTTCTACAAATGCGTAAATTGGGAATTTAAGCAACTGAGTTAGTTTAGAACAGTGTGTAATGACTTAGATGAGTATTAGAGTGATTTTAGATGAATCGGGAAAAATCTGACAAGTTTCGGATTTGATTTGATTATTACGGGAAGGCCTGCAGTTTATTATTGAAATGTCTAAAGTTCCGTAAATAGCAGTTCTGATCGCGTTTTATGATTTGTTCTGACAAATATGAGCTGGTCTAGGAGTGTCCGTGAAGCCAGGTAAGTACACTATGTGATGATTTTCCTTGGGTTGTTTGATATTGAATGGTTAGAGTCAAGATAAGTTTGAAAATTGGAATAAGAAATTGAAAATGAATATGATAAGTCATTCTAGAGACTCCACATTGAAGGAATTGTTTAAATTAAAGTAATAAGTAAAATTGTGAGACTTAGGCAGTAAACCCTAGAATTTGAGATTTGGGAATTTATACCTAAGTGTAATTATAGATATGTTTTATCATATTATAGAAATGATACTTGGTAATAGAAATGAAAATTGGGATTAGACAAAGATTTAGCAAATACGAGATAAGGAATGCATGTGAAAGTACACAATTAATGTAAATTCAATTTTTTTTTTTTTTAAAAAATAGACTATGAAAGTAAAACTTGATTGCAGTAATGATTGTGAGAATATATAATGATGCCATTTTGTTGAGTGGGTTTGTGAATGTATTGGATAAAGCATGAATATGCATATTTGCATATGTTGAGAATATATGTACTTATGATAAGAATGTATTTCCTCGTAGCATGAATTACCTTCAATATAAATGCACTGGTATGAGATATGATGTATGGTTAATTGTGGCAATGTTTAGAAACATGAGGTAAATATGGAACACATATATGTGCTATAAATGTATGCCGAAACTTGAATGCGAGCCATGAAATGTGATTGATATATGGACATGGGTGATGATGTGTGATTTGACTGTGATCATCAGATCAAAAAATCGTATGATGATAGGTGCGTAAGAATGTTAAATAGACACATTTCGTAGTATATGGGTGAAAGCATAAACCTATACGAATGGAAGAAGGTAGTGTGAATAAGCACACTGTTGCATATTGTGGATTTATATGTGTACATGATAACATATTTATAAGTATGTGTATGATATGTGAAAATATAAATTGACTTTACTTGAGTATATGTATAAGTATGAGTTATGAATATGAATGTACGCATGCATACATGTGCATATGTGATAGTGGTAGCATATAAAGTATAAGTAAGCATGAAAGCATGTATTGAGTGAATGAAAGCATAATGCATTGAACATGCATATTGGGTAATCTTTGCTGAATTGCAGTTGCAACTGATTTTAAAGTTTAAAGCATTTTAACAGTTTTAAATGTTTTCAAAATTAAAGTTTTAATGGATTTTATCGGGATCGAGGTATAAACCCATCCCAGTTAGATTTTATCAACAATTATGGAATTGAAGGATTTCATATGGATTCGGGATTTGGGATTTGACCCATCCCAGTTGTACACTAATTGGAATTGACGGATTTAGATACATGTGTACATGTGGAGGACTGGGGGGACGCCCTTAGTTCCTCAGTGCTCGGGATGGCATAATCCTACAGGTGGAGATGCGCCTACGAGCGGAGATTCGATTTTCAGAAAAGGATTTCAGATTTTAGTTTTCAGAAAAGATTTTCGGAAAAGAACTTAGAAAGATGGTTTTAGAAAGAAGTACAAGAAAAAGAAAGATTTTTATAATGAGCTTTTAGAAAGCAGATTTTTAGTAAAAGAGTTTTCTAGAACAGAAAAAGGAAAGGAGTTTCAAATATGAGTTTTTCGAAAAGGATTTTTAAAGAATGTTTCCTAAATGGAATGTATTATAAAGAATTATGAGTTTTCTAAAAAAAAGAAAGAACCTTTTCAAGCAAAGTGAAGTTATGAGATGTCAATATGAATTAAAGCTTTTTAATATTCGTGTGATTCATGCATATGATGTTTGAACACGATAATATTGTTACTTATGTGTGTAGTAGTGTTTGCCCATGCCTACGGCACGGTGTTACAGAATTTACAAAGAGATTGAGATTTTGTTATTTAATTTATTTATAATGAAATGATTTTATTTTTTAATTAAATGATTTTATTCTTTAATTTATTTGCCAGCTTTCATTTTTTATTAATAAATGATTTTATTTTTTAATTTATTTGGTAGTTTTTATTTTCCATTATTGTAGAGATTCTATCATGAAAGGATTCTTTATCAGCCATTAGATTATAATAAAATGATCTGAGTCGTCAATTAAGCCACATAAAGATAGCCTTTGGATACATTATCTCTCTTAATCATATCCATCAGTTACACTCTCTTTCCTCCCACACCATTGTGCCTTATAATATAGATATATGATTGACGATTGTATGTTGCATGGTAGAAGTGCTGGATAGGATCCAATCTGATGGAATCCATTCCATACCTACTCTAAAATAGGTAATGGGTTCTATACGAGCATTGTTTGCACGAACCTGCACTAGTGCATACACATGATGATGAGATGCATATATGTTGCATATATAATTAATATGTATTGTATATGATGAATCAATGATATGTTAAATAGAATGGTAAGAAGATAACTTTGATAATCCACCTAAGCTTGAGGTAGCTAAGTAAAAGAAAGATAAGAAGACAAGAAGATGGTATGTATATATATGTAAACACTACTATAGGATATGCCGTGAATGTTATATATGTGACATCATAAATGTGTTAAGTATGCTAGATAGAGGTAAAAGTTATAAGTAAGGATAAATGTGGATGATTATTAGTTAATGGATTATTCAAGTTAGAGAGGAACTACATGTTGTAACTTATATAGTCAAAAACGAAGGAAATGATTAAAAGAACAAAATGGGGTATGCTTGATGTGTGTTGTGAACTAAAACGATTTTGTATGCAAAGTGAAAGTTATATATATAAGTGAAAGTTTTATATATATATATAATATATATATATATATATATATATAGTGACTTGTACATATGACTTCAAATAATTGATATATGATGATAATGTGGAGACGACATGAGTTACATATGTGATAGTACGGATGATACGATGATATGTTAAGATTGATATATGTATATATACAATGATTTCAAATGAACAAGCTAGGAAGCATGACATAAGAAACACGAAAGAGATATGTATGGGATGTTCACATAAGAGGATGATAAGAAATGGAATATTTGCCAATCGTCTAGAAAACAGACAGTATAAACAGTTGGTAATTAGAGAATGTGTGAATCACTTAGAAATCCCAGGAATTATATGAAAACTGGAATTCAAACCTTGCATGTGTATATGCTCAAGGTAGGAGCATAGTTACTTACTAAGTCTTATAACTCACTATACTACAGTGTTTAAGTTTTGCAGGTTGGCGACCTAAATGGTCAGCTATGGATTTCAAAGTTGCAGAGCAGCCGAATAACAGCGTTGCAGTCAGCCAATCACCAAGTATTGTGGGATAAGAGTCAAATTGTATAAGTTATAGTTTGTATAGGTTTAACATGCCGAGCATGAGTTCATCTTAAAAGTTTTTTGTATATGCATAATTTCGGGCACGAAGCCCTGGTTACATTGTGTTTATATGCCTACATTACATATTAGATGTGCCCTAGATTGCATTGATGTTGAGATACCGGCTTGAGGCCGAGATTTTATTTTCATGTATACAATGGATGCTGGCTATAGGCCAGGTTGCATGATGTTACGAATACATCATGCCGAAATTTTTCCAGAATCAGAGACTTATGGAGATGGGTTTAGTCTGTCTCATGTCGGTAACATCGCTGTTAAGGTGGGATGTTACAAAGTTGGTATCAGAGCATAGTTTAAAGTGTGTCGGTGACTTCAACTGCTGGTTATTTGACTACCTCAGTAAGTATTTGTGTATATAGACTATGTCGGTCTTTTGTTTGTGGTTGATATATAGATGTTCTCCGAAATAGATGGACATGAGAAAGAGTATAAATATGATAATCAGATATATATATATATATGAATATTTTGTTGTGTTGAATTTGACGAATATGATATGATTTATTTTTCTGTGCCTTGCTTGCTTGGATAGGAGTCCATGGGTGACTATGTTTTTATGCACATAGAATAGTTATCTTCATGGGAGAGGAGGATGCAGTAAGGAAAAGTTTTAATGACTTTTGTAAGTCTATAAATTTCGAAGTAATGGAATAGTGATGGTATTCCATATTAGTGTTAGCATGAGGTCCAGTGAGGCTAGATGATTCAAGTTGAGAATGAAACCAGCAGAGTTAGATTAAGATCGTAGAATGATAATTGAAGATTCTAGCGTGAATATGAAGGTTATTTCTCAGTGCGAGAGAGATAAGTTATACTAGTAAAGTACAGAGAAGGTAAATTATAAGCAGTTGGAGGTTTTTTATGAAAGTATATTTAGATTCGGAATAGCAGATATAAGGATACAGAAATTTCGAGGATGAAATTTTATAAGGAGGGGTGAATGGTAATATCCTGGATTTTCATAATAATTCTGGAAAAGTTCCCAGACCAAAATTACAGTACCGGAACAGAGCGACATTAGCGGATAAGTGTTTAAGTGATGGAATAATATATTATGAATATTCATTGCATTGGAAAACACGTGGGATCAAAAGTCAGTTATGCGATTTTTATAAAGCACTTAATGTTTGCGGTTTCGGTCACGGAAATGGCAAATGAACTCCAATTGAGTTGATTCTTGAACCATCGGACTCATTTTTTCGAGACGAATAACTTTCATGTTTTTCGAAAATTATGCTGGAAGGGCTTAAAATTTATAGATTTCCTAAAATACCCTTATAAGTGGGGGCATTTGGTAATTTATATGTGATGATATTTTTTTATTATTATTAATATTTTATAAAAAAAAAGGAAATACCAAAAATGAAATGAAAAAGAGAAGAAACAGAGAGAGAGGCGTGGAGGAGAGAGAAAAGAGAAGTGGGGCTGGTGGACTGCCAGCCGGCCACCCCCGGTAGTGCGTGCCGGCACAGTCAGCCTCGTCTCCACTAGACCGGCCAAGTGTGGCCGGTGATTCTTCATAGGGTGGCCGAAATGGACGTAGGAAGGAGCGAACAGTCGCTTGAATGGGTTTGACGAATTTGGTTCGTCATTTCGTTTCATGGCCAGAGTCACCCGCCAAATCGAAGCCCTCGACGAGTACTACGAGTGTACAGAGTTGATTTCACCGAACAGCGGTCGGTTGAACCCAAAATGAAGAGGGAACGCGCGTGTACGGTACACCCAGATGAACAGTAGCTCTGATCTGAATTCTGACGACACTAGCGCGTTCGTATGGCCGTTGGGAGTCCGAATATGCCCTCAGAATTTCGGTATGACTCTCCATTAAAAATATGTTATTTTAAAGTTTATTGTTTCATATTTGAATGCTTCCAATAGTTCCGTAGTGTAGAAAATTGACATGAAATGAATTGGATGTGATATAATATGTTAAAACGATGCATATGGTAGATTCCGGGAGGAAACTGAATAAATTAGATCGATCCGATAGAATTAGGAAGTTTCCGGTAAACAAAGCTTCTGGCGTGACTATGTTCTAACGACCGTGATCATGAATATGACCTAATTATGATAGTACGAAGATAATTAATTAGTTCTGAATAAGTTCGGAGGGTTCGAGACCCTTCCGTAGCTTTTACGGAAACGTTTTCGCAAGATTTTCCACAAACACATAAATTGAGAATTTAAGCAACCGAGTTAGTTTAAAATAATGTGTAATGACTTAGAATCAGTATTAGAGTGATTTTAGATGAATATGGAAAAATCCGACAAGTTTCGAATTGATTTGATTATTTCGGGAAGGTCCGTAGTTTATTATAGAAATGTCTAAAGTTCCATAAATAGTGGTTCCGATCGCGTTTTATGATTAGTTTTGACAGATATGAGTTGGATAATGAGTGGCCGCGAAGCCAGGTAAGTACACTATGTGATGATTTCCTTGGGTTGTTTGATATTGAATGGTTAGAGTCAAGATAAGTTTGAAAATTGGATTAAGAAATTGAAAATGAACATGATAGGTCGTTCTAGAGACTCCACATAGAAGGAAATTGGTTAAATTAAAGTAATAAGCAAATTGTGAGACTTGGGCAGTAAACCCCCAGAGTATGAGATTTGGGAATTTATACCTAAGTGTAATTATAGATATCTTTTATCATATTATAGAAATGATACTTGGTAATAGAAATGAAAATTGGGATTAGACAAAGATTTAGAAAATACGAGATATGGAATGTATGTTAAATTGGAAATTTAATGTAAACTCGAAAATTTAAAAAATAGACTATGAAAGTAAAATTTGATTGGAGTAATGATGCGAGAATATATAATGATGCTATTTTATTGAGTGGGTTTGTGAATGTATTGGATAAAGCATGAATATGCACATTTGTATATGTTGAGAATATATGTACTTATGTTGAGAATGTATTTCCTGGTAGTGTGAATTAACTTCAATATAAATGCACTGGTATGAGATATGATGTATGGTTAATTGTGGCAATGTTTAGAAACATGAGGTAAATATGGAACACATGTATGTGCTATAAATGTATGCTGAAACTTGAATGTGAGCCATGGAATGTATTGATATGTGGACATAGGTAATGATGTGTGATTTGAATGTGATCATCTGATCAAATAATAGTATGATGATATGTGCATAAGAATGTTAAATAGACTCATTTCGTAGTATATGGGTGTAAGCATAAACCTATACGAATGGAAGAAGGCAGTGTGAATAAGCACATTGTTGCATGTTATGGATTTATATGTGTACATGATAGCATATTTATAAGTATGTGTATGATATGAAAATATAAATTGACTTTACTCGAGTATATGTATAAGTATGAGTTATGAATATGAATGTACGGATGCATACATGTCATATGTGATAGCAGTAGCATATAGAGTATAAGTAAGCATGAATACATGTATTGAGTGAATGAAATCATAATGCATTGAACATGCATATTGGGTAATTTTTGCTGAATTGCAGTTGAAACTGATTTTAAAGTTTAAAGCATTTTAACAGTTTTAAATCTTTTCAAAATAAAAGTTTTAATGGATTTTATCGGGATCGGGGTATAAACCCATCCCAGTGAGATTTTATGAACAATTATGGAATTGAAGGATTTCATATGGATTTGGGATTTGGGATTTGACCCATCCCAGTTGTACACTAATTGGAATTGACGGATTTAGATAAATGTGCACATATGGAGGATTGGGGGGACGCCTTTGGATCATCAGCGCTCATATGGTATAATCCTACGGGCGGAGATACACCTACGGGCGGAGATTCGGTTTTCAGAAGAAGGATTTCAGTTTTTAGTTTTCAGAAAAGAGTTTCAGAAAAGAACTTAGAAAGATGGTTTTAGAAAGAAGTACAGGAAAAAGAAAGATTTTCATAATGAGCTTTTAGAAAGCAGATTTTTAGTAAAAGAGTTTTCTAGAACATAAAAAGAAAGGGAGTTTCAAATATGAGTTTTTCGAAAAGGATTTTTAAAGAATGTTTCCTAAATGGAATGTATTATAAAGAATTGTGAGTTTTCTAAAAAAATAGAGAAACTCTCCAAACAAAGTGAAATTATGAGATATCAATATGAATTAAAGTTTTTAATGTTCGTGTGATTCATGCATATGATGTTTGAGCACAATGATATTGTTACTTATGTGTGTATATATGATTGACTATTGTATATTGTGTTCGATAATCATGACCCATAGCATCACTATTTGTAAAAGACATTGTGTTTTTGTACAAATTAATTATGTGACAATCGAAATGGCATTTTATCATTTTGTAATTTGATTACTTTATATATAAATGATAAAAGTCCTTATGATTAGTTCCAAATTGATAAGATATGAGACAATATCAATCTATAACAGTTTAATCATTAAATATCCCTAGTCGTAGTATTATCGAGACTGGACATCGATAATGCAGAATAGACTAGTATTGCACTTGTACGTGTTATGGAAGGGTAACAGCATAGTTCTCATATATTTAAGTATATGATACTTATGCAAGTGCGGTAGAAGGTTGTGTTTACCGATGGTACGGAAACAGCTTCGCTCAGGATAGACCCCACAAAATCCCATTGGTAGTATAACTATATGTCTATGGGAATCCGCATCAGGGTACGTGTATTTGGTCTTAACTTGAGACTTACATCGCTAGTACTTGCGACAATCAATACGCTTTGGTTTTAGTCGTCCATGACTTTAACTGGTTTTATGTACGCCTCTTCTGGGTTTATTGAGAATCGTAGTGTATTGGATTTGATGTCAAGACGGAAGTATCACTTCAGTCATATGGAGATGATGATAACACTGGGATACAGAACTAGTGCTCTAATGTGTTGCAACCATCGGAATAATATGACAGGTTCATGATTATCCGATTAAAGAGACTAGTTGCTCGTGATCCGATATATGCTTAGTACGAGGCAGACACTATTCCAGCCTCGGGCCTAGCATGTGACATCCGATACTAGATCGTAATACGCAATACCCTATATACTACGCCTGACAAAGATTATATATTCCATTAAGAATATTTTTGGAGAATTGGGTAGGCATGACGCTTTGCTAGAAGCCAACCATGTCTCATAAGTTGGTAAAAATATAGTAGGAAAAGTACGTGTTTGGATAATCCGACGACCGGATTTACTTCCAACATATCCAGGGATCTCTTGGGTCACTTTCTGAAGATTCACTGATGACGTATAATTTGAACATAATTAATCTGGGATTAATTACGTAGAGATTTTTTCTAGGATAAAATACTATTTGAAGAGAGAGAAAGATTAATTCAGAATTAATCGATAAAATAATATATTCGATATATTAAACGAAATTATATTTCGACGCGGAATTAAAATTAGATTTTAATTCAGGCAAACAGATTAATTTAGAATTAATTCGCTAGCGACATGAATAATAATTTTGCTTGGCATTATTATTTAATTAAATTGATTTAATTACGTCGCAATGGAAAATTCGTTCATTCAGAATTAGCGAACCCAAGCCCGGGAGTGTTTACGGGCCCACTCGGATTTGGAATCAAGTGGGGCCCACAAGTCACATCACCACTCACTTCACCTAGTCACTTTATGTTGATGGGTTTTGGTGAAGTTGGTGATTGCTTGTCTTACACACTTTGCAAAGATGGTGGCTTGATAGACTTATACCAAATGTTTGGTATTTGATTATTAGATTTTTGAAATCAAAATTAACAAGTCAATATACACACATCACTCACTCATTCACGCCACTTTGAAGAAAATGTACTCTCTCCAATTTCTTCCATTGCCGTGAGCTTAATGAGGAAGAAGAAGATTTGTTACAAATCATCTAAGGCTAGCACCAATAAGGAATCATTCAAAGGTGATAGGGAAACCAATCTGAGAGCTTCGAATCCTCTCAAAGCTTGGAGCTTGTTCATCTTCAATAAATTGGGACCTTGGCCGTGACATTTAAAGAGCAAATTTTCAATTTGACGCATCCTAAATCCGTTCAATGTAAGTGTGATTCCGCCATACTTCATTTTGTATTCACATGTTTTATGCTTAAAGATGATCTTGGGAATGCCTTAGAAACCAACATGTTGCATGATAGAAGTGCTGGAAAGGATCCGTTCTAATGGAATCCATTCCATACCTACTCTAAAATAGGTAATGGGTTTTATACGAGCATTGTTTACTCGAACCAGCACTAGTGCATACACATGATGATGAGATGCATATTTGCTGTATATATAATTAATATAGATTGTATATGATGAATCAATGATGTGTTAAATAGAATGGTAAGAAAATAACGTAGATAATCCATTTGAGCTTGAGGTAGTGAAGTAAAGGAAAGATAAGAAGACAAGAAGATGATATATATATATGTATGTGAACACTGCTTTAAGATCTACTGTGAATATGTGACATCATGAATGTGTTAAGTATGCTAGATAGAGGTAAAAGTTATAAGTAAGGATAAATATGGATGATTGTTGGTTATTGGATTATTCAAGTTAGAAAGGAACTACATGTTGTAACTTATATGGTTAAAAACAAAGGAAATGATTAAAAGAACAAAATGGGGTATGCTTGACGTGTGTTGTGAACTAAAACGATTTTGTATGCGAAGTGAAAGTTATATATATAAGTTACTTGTACATATGACTTCAAATAATTGATATATGATTAATGTGGAGATGATATGAGTTATATATATGTGTTGGACAATTATGACCCATAGCGTCACTATTTGTACAGATCATGGTGTTGTTGTACAAATTAACTATGTGATAAAGGAGATTGCACTCTTATCATTTGTGATTAGATCACTTAGATGTATAAATGATGAGAGGTCTTTATGATTTGTTCCTGGATTGAGAATGATATGAGACAGTATCAATCCACGAAGGATAAATAATTAAATATCCATAGTCAGAGTTATCGAGATTGGACATCGATAAATACGTGAAAGACTAGTATTACACATTTGCGCGTTTGTGAGGGCACAACGACATAGTTCTCATATATTTGGGTATATGATACTCATGCAAGTGTAATAGGAGGTTGTGTTTCACCGATGGTACGGGAAACAGCTTCTCTCTGGATAGACCCCTCGGAATACCATTGGTAGTATGACTATGTGTCTATGGAAGTCCGAAATTAGGGTAGTTGTATTTGGTCTTAACCTGAGACTTGCACCGCTAATACTTACGATAATCAATATACTTTGGTTGCGGTCGTCCAGGGCTTTTACAGGTTCTGTGTACGCCTATACTGGGTATATCTAGAATAGTAGTGTATTGGGTGTGATGTCAAGACGGAAGTATCACTCCAGTCATAGTGGAGATGATGATCGCACAGGGATACAGAACTGGTTCTCTATAAAGGTTGCAACCGTCGAGATAATATGACTTGGTCATGATTATCCGATTATAAAGAGACTAGTTGCTTGTCATCCGATATATGCTTCGTACGGGGCAGACACTGTACCAGCCCCAGACCTCGCATGTGATCATTCGATACTAGATCGAAATACGTAATACTATATATACTACGCCTGATACAGATCTAATATTCCTGTAAGGATATTTCTGGAGAATTGGGTAGGCATGGCGCTTTGCTAGAGGCCAACCATGTCTTGTAAATCAGTAAAACGTAGTACTTGGTACGTACGTGTTCGGATAGTCCGACGACCATATTTACTACCAACATATCCGGGGATCTCATGGGTCGTTTCCCAAAGATTCACCGATGATGTATGACTCACACTTTAATTAATCTGGGATTAATTAGAAGAGAGAGGAAATTAATCTGGGATTAATTGCGGAGATATTTTATCTAGGATAAAATATCATTTAAATAGAGAGAACGATTAATTTAGAATTAATCGGTAAATTAATATATTTGATATATAAAACGAAATTAGATTTTGACGCGAAATTAAAATTGGATTTTAATTCAGGCAAATGAATTAATTTAGAATTAATTTATTAGCGACGTGAATAGAATTATGCTTGGCATGATTATTTAATTAAATTAGATTTAATTACGACGCAATGGAGAAATAGTTAATTTAGAATTAACGAACCCGAGCCCAAGATTAATTGCGAGCGCATTTGTATTTCGAATTCGAGTGTGGCACGCAACTTAAATCAAGTGTCAAATCATTAATCATATCAAGCATCAAATCGCTAGTCATTTCAAGCGTTAAATCACTTGTCACTTTGAGTGATGTGACTTGAAAACTTGATTGATTGAGTGATGTGACAACTTGTCACTTGATTGATAGATGTGACTTGATGGAAGTGGTTGAAAGCTTTTTGAAAGCTTGACAGACATAAACTATTATTTTAATATTTTGTATATGTTGAATTGATTTAAGAAATCAATAATCACTTTTATTTTTCAACTTTCATCTCTCTTTCCTCTCATCTTCCTCACGCCTATGGAGGGTAAAATTCTTCATTGTTTTCACAACAGAAACCGTGAATAAGGGAAGCAAGTGCTTGGTTTTTGTGGCAAAAATCAAGTGATCTGGCACTCCTAGAGACATACGAAGGTGATAGGGAAGTCCACCCATGAGTTGGGAATCATCTCGTGAAGCTTGAAGCTTGATGGAGGACCAAAGCCGACCCTTGGAGAGCCAAAAATAGTGGGCTGTTCCAGTTCACTGTCGTGAGCAGTACAAGGGCAGAAAATGAGTTTTGATGCTTCCCGAGTCGCTCAACCGATCGATATGAGAATTCCGCAATTCTCTCGTTGTATTCACACTTAAATCATGCGTGTTTATTGATCCTTGGGACCTTAGCAAACTCCAACAATGGTATCAGAGCAAGGAAAAGCATGAAAAAGTTTAGGGCTTAAAATTTGGGTAAACTTTATTTTGAGCATGTATAATGAAATTGGATGACTTAGTATGCTTAAATGTGTTTTAATTCATGATTGATTGGATCAATTTGATTAAAAATTAGTAGTACAAGGGCAGAAAATGAGTTTTGATGCTTCCCGAGTCGCTCAACCGAACGATGTGAGAATTCCGCAATTCTCTCGTTGTATTCACACTTAAATCATGCGTGTTTATTAATCCTTGGGACCTTAGCAACTCCAACAATGGTATCAGAGCAAGGAAAAGCATGAAAAAGTTTAGGGCTTAAAATTTGGGTAGACTTTATTTTGAGCATGAATAATGAAATTGGATGACTTAGTATGCTTAAATGTGTTTTAATTCATGATTGATTGGATCAATTTGATTAAAAATTATTTGGAATAAATTTTCCCAAAATATATGGCTTGGCCGAATGTAATGCTCTATTTTATTGTCTTGGAATTTTGATTTTTGATCATTGGATGTGTTGGAAATCATTCGGGATGATGATTTAATGTCGATTGTAGAATTAATTGGATTGAATTCGAATCGGACATAAAATCCCCAATATTGCCGAGACATAAAGAAGCATGAATGGGTTTGATTTTTGATCAAAATGTGTTGGACACTAATTGGTGTTGATAAGCATGATTAATTAGGCTAATCGACATTTTAGAGACATTGATTTAAGTAGTTAATTATGTTATACACTTTAGAATTAATTAATATAAAATTGGATTTTTGTATTTAATTAATTGGGCCTTAAAATTGGATTTCGGCTTGTTATGTTGTAAATGGGCTTATTGGGCTTTGTTGTACAAAGATGTGTTTAGACAAAATTGGTTGGATCCAATTAGGCCCAAAACCGCTTCCATAAAGTCCAAATGCGACTTAATGGACCTTTAAAGTTTAATTGGGCCTAAATTGATTTCTAGGCTTATGAGGTATTCCCAGATTGGATTTCGGTTATTCAGTTTGACCCGAGTTGACCAAAATTCCACGCCTTGAGAAATTAATGAAAAGCCCATTGGACTTTAATTGAATTGACGTTTGAGACCTGTAACGATTAAATTTGGAATTTAAGTCGTAAAGGTTTATTAATAAAGTGTAATATTAATTTGGAATTAAATGGCGAATCAGTGTTCAATACAAGTTGAATTGGATTTAATTATGTAGTTTAATTTAATTCGAGGAATCATACTTTGAGTACTTATTCGCAAAACGAGTTTGACTCGAGCAAAATCAAATCGTTGTTTGAACATTGGATGGTCACTAATTATCAGATTAATTAATTTGACTAGATTGATTGATAACATGCTTGTGTGAATACATGGTTGCGATGAATGAATAATGTTTATCGGATGGATATTAGATGGGTGGGACAATTTTAGAAATTATTGTAATAAATTTGATTTATGAAATTGGACCTGCGTGTCCAGCCTTATCACCTCCTAATTCATTGTATTCTCTTCTCACCTATTCCCCTCAATGTAAATGAGGTTTCTTTAGAAGTGTAGTGTAACGGGTAGAAGCAATACATGTGCTAGCGGGAGAGAGAAAGTGAGAGATTTGATCTAGGATCATTGTGTAAAGTATCCATCCGCATATCATTATTATTTATTCATATGCGCTTTATTATGTGTATAGAATGCATTTTTAAGGGTGTATGATGATGAGACCTTAACAAAGATAATAAATTGGTTGCCAATTTGCACGCGAAAAACCCTCGCATAATATTAAGTGTTTTCCTTCCATTGAGTGATTCTCACTCAAGATCCGAGACTGGAATTGGCTTGTTGGCCAAAGTCAAGGCCTTTGTCCGTCGAGGATGTGTTTGAATCACGAAGGCTTTGTTCCATATCAGTGTCTTGTCCAAGTTATGGTTTGTTGGCCAAAGTCAAGACCGGTTCTTATCCATCGACATTGATTACGAAGCTTTCCATGGTCAATGGGCCGCGCTTAACTGGGATCACTAAGTTTGTTGTGCCAAAGCCAAGACTTAGTTGATTCAGAGGAAAAAAGGTTAGGCAATACATTGGATGTATTGGCATATATAAGATATATGTTTCGGACTTGGAAGTCCCCCTACCGGATCTAGGAATTGGATGGGATCCAATCGATCTTAGAGATCTACCTATATTTAACTGGATCCTGGCCCACTAGGAAACACGGTTTTCACGAGTACTCGACAGAGGGTTAAAGGCTCGCCGAAAAATAGTGGGAGGCAAGATTGAATTTGCAATAGTCATTTATTTACTTGCCATACGCGCTCATTCAAATATCGTTCGTCAAATAAATTAAATGTTAGTTAGTCTAATATTTAAATATTTTTGTAATAAATAGTTGGACTATATTCAAACTATTCATTTATACTTGATTTTATAATTGGATTATAGTAATCAATATAATTGAATTTAATCTATTAAAGTATAATTGATTAATATAGTTGGACTATAATAATCATTATATTTAATTGTACCTAAATCGTTGATTTAATATTTGGACTATTAGAATCAAGATGAAATTATGAAAGATTGACATTTAAAACATAATCCTAAGGAAAATGTATTTAAATGGTTTAATTTTCAAATTGGGAATAAATTTCAGGATGAACCTGGAAACTAATAAGGTACTTTATTTGATAAAATTACATATTAGGCCTAAGCCTGGAATTAAGCAAATAAATAGAGCATGATCTTTGGAAGATTCATGTGATGATAACTTATGTGCTTAATCCATTAAGCTTGTCGCAGTAGACTCCTTAATTTCTTATTCCGAACTAAGGATTAGATCCTTAAAGTACGATAATAAAATTGAAGGATCTTCATAAATCTATATTTAGATTTTAGAAGTACTTAATTGCAATAAATAACTCTTAGAGAGATAATGACTATTCTCAAGGAGATAAAGTCAAACTTTGTAATTAGGCAAGTAGCGCAAGGCGCACCTTACTTCGATATTCTAGAAATCTGAGGCTTGGCCAAAGGCTTTTGGAGTGTTGAAGAAGGCAAAGGCAAAATCATTATAATCTTCTTTGAAGATAAAGGACATATCCCAAATGTCTGCTTAATTGTGGCAAACGGGATCGCGGAAGCTTGACTGCCGTTTGGACAAATCAGATATGAAAGAATTGAAGAACGAGCAAGGCTCTGACTTCAAATATGTTTGTCATAAATATATTCACTACTAGTATTAAAATTGGATTTTAGATATTTAGTGTGATATAAATATGTACTAATGTTCAGAATCTGATTTGAGCAGAATACTGACATCAAATGAGATTAATCTGTGGATTGGAAACGGGACGAAAGTCGCTGTTTCAACTGCAGATACCTAAGTTTAGGAACTACTTTTGGGTGTATACCTGAATTTGGAAACTGTTATAATGTGACTAGTTTGACTAGAAATAATATCTCTATATCGAGTATAACTCGTTACGAGTGTACTTTTATATTCTAGAACACTAAAGTATTTTATTATATAAAGATGATATTGAGATAAACACATTAGATGTGAATAACAGTATTTATATTTTGAATATAAATAAATCTCGAACATATCACATGACAAACAAATAGCTCAAACTGATTTGATCAGATGAAACTTATAAGTGGCATTGTTGTCTGGGACACAATTAAACAAGACTCGTATATCCACACTTTTGAAGAGTGGGTACTCGGACTGTTTTGATTCCAATCAAATAAAGTCTACGAATCTAGTTTATTGGGCAAAGTGCCTAAAATACTATTTACTTGGTAAAAGTGTAAATACCACTGATATGTTAGCCATAGTTCGTAATGAAGAAAGTGGGCCCATGTCTAGCAAGGCTAGAGGTGAATATGAATATTTCATGACCTATACAGATGTGGCATCGTGTTATGGTTATGTGTTTCTTTTGAAGAACACAAATTAGAAATTTTTAAAGTTTTCGACACGAAATAGATAAACAGATCGGCTAAAGTATTAAACTGTCACGGTAAGACCGTAATGGAAAACACTTAAGCAATAAGTTTCTTAATACTTGAAAGAGTATAGTATTCTTTCAAATGAGAACTCCTCCGGAACGCGTCAATTTGACGTTGTGTCCGAACGAATAAATCGAATTTTATTGGACATGATAAGGTTAATCATGAGTCGCTCTGAGCTACCATTTCCTTCAACAAATAAGCTTTAAACAGTGCAGAACTTATTTTGAATAAGGTTCCATAATAATCTGTTTGACAGACTTCATATTAGATATGAATGGGAAAGAAACCGGGTTTCTCACTCTTGTAGATTTGGGAATGCTAGGCATATGTTTGGATGATACCAAACTAAAACCCAAATTGGATAAGTGCCAATTGTAGGTTATCTTAGGGACACATAAGTATAGTACTTATACATCTCACAAGAGAACACTGTAATTGTTGCTCGCCATGCGGTTTTCCTAGGAGGAATACCGATATGCAGTGGTAAGTGGGAGGATAGTAAAACTCGATGAAAATCGGAATAATTCAATTCTAGGCACCAAGTCCTTAATGGAACACAAACAGTTCATCAAGGATGAATCTGTACCAGTAATCTTCGAATACACAAGAACATCGTAGGTCGGAGAGAGTCAGAAAACAACCTAGGGTATGGGTTTCTGATCTCACCTCATAAAGACGTCAATCTTATTGAGGAATACCAACTTACTATATATGAGGAAGTGATACGAGGTATCGACTCCCTATTATGGCAAAGTGCCATATAATCCGAAATGGATTCCATATCAACTGTTTTAGAATACTAGTTGATGTACCGCATGTCATTGTTCCTATTGGTACTTTATAAGTCTTTAAGGAAGACATACATGGATGGCAATATACCAACGTACTAAGCTAGGTTTGTAGCGGAAAGGTATCGTCATCAACAATGTGTTGATTACAACGAAACCTTTTACATGTTGCCACGGCAAATCCATTTGGATAATGCTTGCTGTTGCTGCATGTTTCATTCATGAAATATGACAGTAGAACGTCAAAATCACTTTCCTTAAGCGGAAACCTTTTGGAGGATGTTTATAACATCCTGTCGATTTTGTCGTGCCAAAACTAGCAAACAAGGTTTGCAGGTTAATCGATCCATGATTGGATTGAAGCAAGCATTAAGTTCTTGGAATTATCGTTTTGATGTAATCATAATGGAGTATGATTTAATTCAAAAACGAAATGATTCTTGTGTAAATAAGGAGGTTAGTGGGAGCGCACTGACAGAGGCAGTCCTATAAATAATGATGAATGTCATTTCTTGAAATGATATTCCCAATAAAATAATCAGTGAAAGCTTGGCTTTCAAGAAAATTCTCCGTAGAATTCTTGGGAGAAACAACCTTTATTCTAGGAATAAAGATCTACTGGGATAGATTTAAAGTTGTTAACACTCTCTGATAAATCATACATTGAAAAATATACGCGACCTGGTATCTCATACGCTTTGAGCATATGGATTCACAATTAGGCCAATCCAAGTGATAGTCACTAGATTGATGTTAAGAACATCCGTTAGTATCTTAGAAAACTAAGGATGCTGTCTTAAACTATGGAGATGGAGAACTTGAAGGGACTGAGATGGCTGCTGCAAGTTTCCTAAATCGAGAAAAATGAATATAAGTCGCTAAACGGTACTATACAGTTTGAATAATGATACAGTGAGCTGGAAGTCTTCCAAGTAAGATGTTGTTACCGAATAAACAACAAATGCGGGTTATTGCTGTAGCTGAGGCAGCAATAGAAGCCATCCGGGTCAATAACAAATCTAATTAGATTACATATAGTTCTGTTAGCAGCTGAGCTAGGCGTCAGCGCAGGCTAAAGAATTAATGGTCTCATCAACGATCCAGATACATACTTCGACTATTCATCTGATTCTTTCAGATCATACATCGTGGCGATGTGATGATCATATAAATCACATCAGACGATAATCATGCAAACCCGCTGACGAAAGTCTTTCCTCAGCAGTTTGAGCCAACCATACACAGTTCGGGTGTAAGACACTCGAGTGACTGGCTATAGGCCAAGTGGAAGATTGTTGGACAATTATGACCCACAGCGTCACTATTTGTACATATCATGGTGTTGTTGTACAAATTAACTATGTGACAAAAGAGATTGCACTCTTATCTTTTGTGATTAGATCACCTAGATGTATAAATGATGAGAGGTCCTTATGATTTGTTCCTGGATTGAGAATGATATGAGACAGTATCAATCCATGAAGGATAAATCATTAAATATCTCTGGTCATAGTATTATCGAGATTAGACATCGATAAATACGTAAAAGACTAGTATTACACTTGTGCGCGTTTGTGAGGGCACAATGGCATAGTTCTCATATATTTGGGTATAGGATACTCATGCAAGTTAGTAATAAGAGGTTGCCTTTCACCGATAGTACGGGAAACAGCTTCGCTCTGGATAGACCCCTCGGAATTCCATTGGTAGTATGACTATATGTCTATGGAAGTCTGAAATCAGGGTAGTTGTGTTGGTTTCTAATATAGGTCCCAAGATCATGAAATCAAGCAAGAAAAACGAATGAATACTTCAAGGAATAATGGCGGAAACATATACTCACAATGATTTCATACTTAGGATAACTCTATGTGTGTGCTAGCACTTTGTTTTGCCACAAAACACTCTCTTTTCTTCTTCTTAATATATGGTCGAACCAAAAATGGAAGGAGGAAGAAGAAGGCTCAAAGCCGAAAATAAGAGGGGAGGGAGAAGCTCAAAAACGTGAGCTTCACTTAGTCTAAGAGAGAGAAAATGTTTTGTATATACATATATAATTTTTTATTCCATTTACCAAGTAAATAAATAAATAAAATATATATATACAACAATTAATTCAAAAATCAAAAAGGTACAAGTCCTATCAACTTTCAAACCATCACCTTTCACTATTCATATCAAGTCACTTTAAAAAAGTGACTACATGTCAAATCACATCACTCAAAGTGACAAGTGATTTGACGCTTGATGCGACTAGTGATTTGACGCTTGATGTGACTTGCGTGCCGCGCTCGGATTCGAAATGCAAATGCGCTCGCAATCACTCTCGGGCTCGGTTTCGCTAATTCCAAATTAATGAATTTTCCGTCGTGTTGTAATTAATGATTACGCCTAGCAAAATCATTATTCACGTCGCCAACAAATTAATTCTAAATTAATTCATTCGCTCGAATTAAAATCCAATTTCAATTCCGCGTCGAAATCTAATTTCGCATAATATATCGAATATATTATTTTATCGATTAATTCCAAATTAATCGTCTCCTCTCTCTTTTATTACTATTTTATCCTAGATAAAATATCTCCGTAATTAATCCCAGATTAATTTTCTCTCTCATCGAATTAATCCCAGATTAATTATAGTGCGAGTCATACATCATCGGTGAATCTTTGGGAAGCGACCCATGAGATCCCTGGATATGTTGGCAGTAAATACGGTCGTCGGACTATCCGAACACGTAAGTACCTCGCACTACGTTTATACCGATTGACGAGACAAGGTTGGCTTCTAGCAAAGCGTTATGCCTACCCAATTCTCCGGAAATATCCTTATAGGAATATATAATCTATATCAAGCGTGGTATACCGTAGTATTGCGTATTTCTGTCCAGTATCGGATGATCACGTGCTAGGCCTGGGGCTGGAATTGTGTCTGCCCCGTACGAAACACATATCGGATGTCTGGTAACTAGTCTCTATAATCGGATATACATGACCTAGTCATAATATCCCGATAGCTCGAGCATTTAAGAGAACGAGTTCCGTATCCTACGTGACCATCATCTCCACTATGACTGGAGTGATACTTCCGTCTTGACATCACACCCAACACATACGATTCTCAATATACCCAGCATTGGCGTACACAGAACCAGTTAAAGCCCTGGACGACCTCAACTAAAGTATATCGATTGTCATAAGTATTAGCGGTGCAAGTCTCAGGTTAAGACCAAATATACCTACCCTGATTTCGGACTTCCATAGACACATAGTCATACTACCAATGGAGTTCCGAGGGGGTCTATCCAGAGCGAAGCTGTTTCCCGTACCATAGAAGAAACACAACCTCCTATTACACTTGTATGAGTATCCTATACCCAAATATATGAGAACTGTGCCGTTGTGTCCTCACAAACGCGTACAAGGGCAATACTAGTCTTTTACCTATTTATCGATGTCCAATCTCGATAATACTCTGACTAGGGATATTTAACGATTTATCCTTCGTGGACTGATATTGTCTCATATCTTTCTCCGTCCAGGAACAAATCATAGGGACCTCTCATCATTTATACATCTAGGTGATCTAATCACAAATGATAAGAGTGCAATCTTCTTTGTCACATAGTTATTTTGTACAACAACACCGTGATGTGTACAAATAGTGACGCTATAGGTCATAATTGTCCAACAATCTCCCACTTGGCCTATAGCCAGTCACTCGAGTGTCTAACACCCGAACTATGTACGGTTGGCTCAAATAGCTGAGAAAAGGTTTCGTCAGCGGATTTGTATGATTATCATCTGATGTGATTTATTCGATCATCACATCGCCACGATGTATGATCCGAACGAATCAGATGAATATCGAAGTATGTATCTGGATCGTTGATGAGACCATTAATTCTTTCGCCTGTGCTGATGTCTAGCTCAACTGCTAACAGAACTATATCTAATCTAATTAGATTTATTATTGACTCAGATGGCTTCTATTGCTGCCTCAGCTACTGTAATTAACCCGCATTTGTTGTTTATTCGGTAACAGTATCTTGCTTGGAAGATTTCCAGCTCACTACACCGTTATTCAAACTATATAGTATCGTTTGCGACTTTTAGTCATCTTTATCGGTTGTAGGAAACTTGCTACAGTGATCCCAGTCACTTCAAGTTCTCCTTCTCCATTTTCTAAGACAACATCCTTAGTTCTCTAAGATACTAATGGATGTTCTTAACATCAATCCAGTGACTATCACTCGGATTATCCTTATTGTGAATCCATATGCTGAAAGCGTATGAGACACCAGGTCTCGTACATTTTTCAATGTACGGTTTCTCGGAGAGTATTTCGAAAGCCAAGCTTTCGCTGATTTTTATATTATGGGAATATCATTTCCAAGAAATGACATATTATCATTATTTTATAGGACAGCCACTGTCAGTGCGCTCCCACTAACCCTCTTTATATACACAAGAATTATTTTCGTTTTTGAATTAAATCATAAATCATTATGATTACATCAAAATGATAATTCCAAGAACCTAATGCTTGCTTCAATCCAATCATGGATCGAATAACAAGCATTATCCAAATGGATTTACCGTGGCAACAGGTAAAAGGTTGAATCGTAATCAACACAATGTTGATAACGATACCTTTTCGTTAAAGCCTAGCTTTATACGTTGGTATGTTGCCATCCATGTATGTCTTCCTAGAAGACTTTTAAGTACCATTAGGCACATTGCCTTGTGGTACATCAACTAGTATCCAAACTGGTTGATATACATGGAATCCATTTCGGATTATATGGCACTTTGCTATAATTAGGGAGTTGATACCTTGTATCACTTCCTTATACGTAGTTAGTTGGTATTCCTCAATAAGATAGACATCTTTATAAGGTGAGACAAGAAACCCATACCCCAGGTGTTTTCTGAATCTGTCCGACCTACGCTGTTTTTGTGTATTCGAAGATCAATGGTATAGTTTCATCCTTGATGAACCAATTATGTTCCATTTCGATTCGGTGCCTAGAACAGTATTACTCCGATTTTCATCGAGTTATACTATCCTCCCACTTACCACTGCATATCGGTATTCCTCTCAGGAAAATCGCATGGTGAGCAACAATCTGATTGTTCTCATGTGAGGTTTATAAGTACAATACTTATGGTATCCCTAGGATGACCTACAATTGGCACTAATCCTATTTGGGTTTTAGTTTGGTATCATCCAAACATATGCCTAGCATACCCAAATTATCAGGAATGAGAAACCCGGTTTCATTCCCTTTCATATCTAATATGATATCTGTCAAACAGATTATTATGGAAATTTATTCAAAATAAGTTCTTGCACTGTTTTTAGCTTATCCGTTGAAGGAAATGGTAGCTCAGAACGACTCGTGATTAACCTTATCATGTCTAATAAAATTCGGTAATCCGTTCGGACACACCATCAAATGACGTGTTCCGGGAGGAGTCCTCATTGAAAGAATATTATACTCTTTCAAGTATACGAGGAACTTATTGCTTAAGTATTTTTCATTACGGTCTTACCGTGACGATTTAATACTTCAGCCGATCTGTTTGTCTATTTCGTGTCGAAACTATGAAAGTTTCCGATTTGTGTTTCAAAAGAAACACATAACCATACGCGATTCCATATCCATACAGGTCACGAAATATTCATATCCATATCTAGCCTAGCTAGACATGGGCCCACTTTCTTCACTATGAAGTAGGGCTAACAGATCGATGGATTTACACTTTTACCAAATAAATAGTGTTTTAGGCACTTTGCCCAAATAGACTAGATTCGCAGATTTTATTTGAATAGAATCAAATCAGTCCTGGTACCCACTCTTCAAAAGTGAGGATATACGATTCTTGTTTAATAGTGTCCCTGACAACTATGCCACAATTAAGTTTCTTAACTGATTAAATCAGTTTGAGCTATTTATTTATCATGTTATATATTTGAGATATTATTTATATTCAAAATAATAAATTCTGTTATTCACATCTAATGTGTTTATCTCAATATCATCTTTATATAATAAAACACTTTAGTGTTCTAGAATATAAAGGTACACCCGCAGCGGGTTATACGCGATATAGAGATAATGTTTCTAGTCAAACTAGTTACATTATAACAGTTTCTAAATTAAGTATTAACCCGAAGGTAGTTTCTAAATTCATGTATCTACGATTAAAACATCGACTTTCGTCCCGTTTTCAATTCGCAGATGAATCTCAATTGAAGTCAGTATCCTGTTCAAAACAGATTCTGAACATCAATTATATTTTGTGTACCACACTAAGTATCTAAAATCTAATTTTAATACTAGCTGTGAACATAATTATGACAATCATTTTTTTTGAAGTCAGAGTCTTGCTCGTCTTCAATTCCTTCTTGGGCTATGTCCTTTTATATTCCTAGAAGATAATAATGATTTTGCCTTTGCCATTTTCAATATTGCCGTAGCCTTTGGCCCAGCCTCGGGTTCCTAGAATATTGAAGTAAGGTGTGCCTTGCACTACTGCCTAATTGCAAACTTTGACTTGTCTCCTTGAGAATAGTCATTAATTATCCAAGAATTATTTATTGCAATTTTAGTACTTGTAAAATCTAAGTATAGATTTATGAAAATCCTTAAATTTCATTATCATTCTTTAAGGATCTAATCCTTGGTTCTGATTCAGAAATTAAGGAGTTTATATGACAAGTATAATGGATTAAGCACTAAAGTTATCATTACATGAATATTCCAAATATCATGTTCCACTTATTTGCTTAACTCCGAGCTTTAGGCATAATACGTTATTTTATCAAATAAAGTAACTTATTATTTTTCCAAGACCGTCTTGAAATTATTCCCAATTTGAAAAATCATAGTCCTTTTAAATACATTTTCACCCAGGATTATGTTTAAAAAACACTAATATTTCAATTATCTTGATTCTAATAGTCCAACTATTTAATCAACGATTTGTGGTACTATGTATTATATTGATTATTATAGTCCAACTATACATCAAATATAATTTAAATAATTAACCTCAATTACATTGATTACTATATCTAATTATAAAATCAACTGTAAATCGAAATTAATTAATTCAAATATATTGATTACTATAATCCAATTATATATCAACCATAATACAGTCCAACTGCTTATTAAAAAACAACAATTTAATATTGTCTAACTAACATTTAATCAAACGACGAAATAATTTGAATGAGCGCGTATGGCAAGTAATTGAACGAGTATTGCTAATTCAATTCTTGCCTCCCACTATTTTTCGGCGAGCCTCTAACCCTCTGTCGAGTACTCGGTAAACCGTGTTTCCTAATAGGCTAGGATCTCGTTAAATTTCATACAATCTTGACTTTGGCCAACAAATTGTATGATAATTAACTAGGTAAATCTCTAAGATCAATTGGATCCAATCCAATTCCTAGATCCGGTAGGAGGACGTCTAAGTCCGAAACATATATCTTATATATGCCAATACATCCAATGTATTACCTAACCTTTTTCCTCTGAATCAACTAAGCCTTGGCTTTGGCACAACAAGCTTAATGATCCCAGTTAAGCGGAACCCATTGACCATGGAAAGCTTCGTAATCGATGTCAATGGACAAGAAGTGGTCTTGACTTTGGCCAACAAACCACAACTTGGACAAGAAACCGATATGGAACAAAACTCTCGTGATTCAAACACATCTTCGACGGACAAATGGCTTGACTTTGGCCAACAACCCAATGCCAATCTTGGATCTTGAGTAAGAATCACTCAATGGAATGAAAAACATTTGATATTAAGTGAGGGTTTTCCGCGTGCAAATTGGCAACCAATTTATTATCTTTGTTAAGGTCTTATCATCATACACCCTTAAACATGCATTCTAAACACATAATAAAGCGTAAATGAAATAAAATAATAATGATATGCGGATGGATAATTTACATTGATCCAAGATCAAATCTCTCATTTTCTCTTTCCAAAGCTAGCATATGTATTTACTTACTTCTACCCGTTACAACTTACACTTTCAAAGAAACCTCATTTACATTGAGGGGAATAAGTGAGAAGAGAATACAAAGAGTAAATAGGTGATAAGGCTGGACCGCATGTCCAATAATAAATCAAATTTATTACAATTTCCAAAATTATCCCATCCGACTAATATCCATCCGATATACATATTCATGCATCGCAACCATGGATTCCATACAAGCATGTTATCAATCAATGTAATCCAATTAATTAATCTGATAATTAGTGATCATCCAATGTTCAAACAACGATTTGATTTTTGCTCGAGTCAAACTCGTTTTGCGATAAGTACTCAAAGTACGAATTCTCGAATTAAATTAAACTACATAATTAAATCCAATTTAATACGCATTTAATTCTAATTCACTATTTAATTCCAATTAAATATTACACTTTATATAATAAACCTTTACGATTTAATGTTCCAAATTCAATCATTATGGGTCTCAAAGCCCGATTAATGTCCAATATTTATTTAATTAAAGTCCAATGGGCTTTTAATTAATTTCTTAAGGCGTGGACTTTTGGTCAACTCGGGTCAAACCGATAACCAAAGTCCAATCCGGGAATTACCCCGTAAGCCTTTAAATTAATTTTGGCCCATTAGGCTCAATTAAATAATTAAGGTCCTTTAAGTCATAATTGGACTTTATGGATGCGGTTTTGGGCCTAATTGGATCCAACCAATTTTACATAAACCCAACTTTGTACACAACAAAGCCCAAAAGCCCAATTACAACTTATAAGGCCCAATTTCCAAAAACAAGCCCAATTAATTAACTTATAAAATTCCAAATTCCATAATTAATTAACCAAAGTGTAATCACAATTAATCACCCAATTAACATTTCTAAAACATCAATTAGCATAATTAATCATGCACTTTACAACAAATACTGTCCAACAACAAATTTATTAAAATCAAACCCATTTAACATGCTTTAAAGTCTCAGTAATTAGGGGTTTTTTCAATCCGATTCGGTTTCAATCCAATTGAATCCACAATCTTTATTTCCTAAATCAATTCAACTCATCCAATGAATTAAAATACAAAAACACAATGAATTTCATATTTCAAGAATTCGGCCAAGCCACTTTCAAAGGGAAAAATGTTCCAAATCAAAATTCATCCAATTGAACTTCAAAACGACATTACCCAATGTTTTAAAGTCATCCAATGATCAAACAAACAAAAATTACCAAGACTAATTAGGGTTCATATTTTCGCCCATGACCAAAATTTGGGGAAAAATGGATCCAACCAATTTCATGAAATTGAACATACACAACTTCAATTAATCAACATACAAGCATACTTAATCAATCAAATCAACCAAATCATGCTTCAATTGATTTTACCCAATTTTTCATGCCCAAAATTTAGGGAAAAATGGATCCAACCAAATTTCTTGATATTGATCATGCACAACATCAATTCAACCTCATTCAAGCATACTATATCAAACAATTTAACCATTTGATGCTCAATTGAGTTTTACCCATTTTTAACCCTAACTTTTTCATGCTTGAACTAAGCTCATAGATACCATTGTTGGTTTCTAATATAGGTCCAAGATCATGAAATCAAGCAAGAAAAACGCATGAATACTTCAAGGAATAATGGCGGAAACTATACTCACAATGATTGGTTTGGATGCATCAAAGAACACACAAGCCTTCTCCTCCTTTTCAAGGTCACGCCAATGACTCTCCAAGGCAGTGGACTGATCGGTTTTGATGGTTGAAGCACCTCCAAGATTCGGCCATGGTCATCACCATTGAAGGTCCAAGCTCAAGCTTTTCCATGCTCATGGAAACACTTCCCTATCACCTTAGGATAACTCTATGTGTGTGCTAGCACTTTGTTTTGCCACAAAACACTCTCTTTTCTTCTTCTTAATACTTGGTCGAAACAAAAATGGAAGTAGGAAGAAGAAGGCTCAAAGCCGAAAATAAGAGGGGGAGAAGCTCAAAAACGTGAGCTTCACTTAGTCTAAGAGAGAGAAAATGTTTTGTATATACATATATAATTTTTATTCCATTTACCAAGTAAAAAAATAAATAAAATATATATATACAACAATTAATTCAAAAGTCAAAAAGGTACAAGTCCTATCAACTTTCAAACCATCACCTTTCACTATTCACATCAAGTCACTTTAATAAAGTGACTACATGTCAAATCCAATCACTCAAAGTGACAAGTGATTTGACGCTTGATGTGACTAGTGATTTGACGCTTGATGTGACTTGCGTGCCGTGCTCGGATTTGAAATGCGAATGCACTCGTAATCGGGCTCGGGTTCGTGTTCGCTAATTCCAAATTAACGAATTTTCCGTCGTGTCGTAATTAAATAATTACGCCTAGCGAAATCACTATTCACGTCGCTAACGAATTAATTCGTTCGCCTGAATTAAAATCCAATTTCAATTCCGCGTCGAAATCTAATTTCGCATAATATATCGAATATATTATTTATCGATTAATTCCAAATTAATCGTTCTCTCTCTTTTATTAATATTTTATCCTAGATAAAATATCTCCGTAATTAATCTCAGATTAATTTTCTCTCTCATCGAATTAATCCCAGATAAATATAGTGCGAGTCATACATCATCGGTGAATCTTTGGGAAGTGACCAATGAGATCCCCGGATATGTTGGCAGTAAATACGATCGTCGGACTATCTGAACACGTAAGTACCTCGTACTACGTTTATACCGATTTACGAGACAAGGTTGGCTTCTAGCAAAGCGCCATGCCTACCCATTCTCCGGAAATATCTATATAGGAATATATAATCTTTATCAAGCGTAGTTATACCGTAGTATTGCGTATTTCTGTCCAGTATAGGATGATCACGTGCTAGGCCTGGGGCTGGAATTATGTCTGCCCCGTACGAAGCACATAATGGATGTCTGGTAACTAGTCTCTATAACCGGATATACATGACCTAGTCATAATATCCCGATAGCTCGAGCATTTAAGAGAACGAGTTTCGTATCCTACGTGACCATCATCTCCACTATGACTGGAGTGATACTTCCGTCTTGACATCACAGCTAACACACTATGATTCTCAATATACCCAGCATTGGCGTACACAGAACCGGTTAAAGCCCTGGACGACCTCAACTAAAGTATATCGATTGTCGTAAGTATTAGTAGTGCAAGTCTCAGGTTAAGACCAAATACACCTACCCTGATTTCAGACTTCCATAGACACATAGTCATACTACCAATGGAGTTCCGAGGGGGTCTATCCAGAGCGAAGCTGTTTCCCGTACCATCGGAGAAACAAAACCTCATATTACACTTGCATGAGTATCCTATACCCAAATATATGAGAACTATGCCGTTGTGTCCTCACAAACGCGCACAAGTGCAATACTAGTCTTTTACATATTTATCGATGTCCAATCTCGATAATACTCTGACTAGGGATATTTAATGATTTATCCTTCGTGGACTGATACTGTCTCATATCATTCTCCGTCCAGGAACAAATCCTATGGACCTCTCATCATTTATACATCTAGGTGATCTAATCACAAATGATAAGAGTGTAATCTCCTTTTTCACATAGTTATTTTGTACAACAACACTGTGATATGTACAAATAGTGACGCTATGGGTCATAATTGTCCAACAAGTTATATTTGGTCTTAACCTGAGACTTACACCGCTAATACTTGCGAAAATCAATAAACTTTGGTTGTAGTCGTCCAGGGCTTTCACAGGTTCTGTGTACACCTATACTGGGTATATCGAGAATCATAGTGTATTGGGTGTGATGTCAAGACGGAAGTATCACTCCAGTCATAGTGGAGATTATGATCGCGCAGGGATACAGAACTGGTTCTCTATAAAGGTTGCAACCATTGGGATAATATGCCTTGGTCATGATTATCCGATTATAAAGTGACTAGTTGCTTGTCATCCGATATATGCTTCGTACGGGGCAGACACTGTACCAGCCGCAGGTCTCGCATGTGATCATCCGATAGTGAATCGAAATACGCAATACTATGTATACTACGTCTGATACAGATTTAATATTCCTGTAAGGATATTCTGGAGAATTGGGTAGGCATGGCGCTTTGCTAGAGGCCAACCTTGTCTTGTAAATCGGTAAAACGTAGCACTTGGTACGTACGTGTTTGGATAGTCCGACGACCGTATTTACTGCCAACATATCTGGGGATCTCATGGGTCGCTTCCCAAAGATTCACCGATGATGTATGACTCACACTTTAATTAATCTGTGATTAATTAGATGAGAGAGGAAATTAATCTGGGATTAATTACGGAGATATTTTATCTAGGATAAAATATCATTTAAATAGAGAGAACGATTAATTTGGAATTAATCGGAAAATTAATATATTTGATATAATAAACGAATTGGATTTCGACGCGGAATTAAAATTGGATTTTAATTCATGCAAATGAATTAATTCAGAATTAATTCGTTAGGGATGTGAATAGTAATTATGCTTGGCATGATTATTTAATTAAATTAGATTTAATTACGACGCAACGGAGAAATCATTAATTTAGAATTAACGAACCCGAGCCCGAGATTATTTACGAGCGCATTCGCATTTCAAATTCGAGTGCGGCACGCAAGTTAAATCAAGCGCTAAATCATTAGTTGCATCAAGCGTCAAATCGCTAGTCGTTTCAAGCGTCAAATTACTTATCACTTTGAGTGATGTGACTTGACAACTTGATTGATTGAGTGATGTGACAAGTTGTCACTTGATTGATAGATGTGACTTGATGGAAGTGGTTGAAAGCATTTTGAAAGCTTGATAGACATAAACTATTATTTTAATATTTGGTATATGTTGAATTGATTTAAGAAATCAATAATCACTTTTATTTTTCAACTTTCATCTCTCTTTCCTTTCATCTTCCTCACGCATATGGAGGGTAAAATTCTTCACTATTTTCACTGCAGAAACTGTGAATGAGGGAACCAAGTGCTTGGTTTTTGTGGCAAAAATCAAGTGAGCTAGCACTCCGAGAGACATGCGAAGGTGATAAGGAAGTCCACCCATGAGCCGGGAATCATCTCGTGAAGCTTGAAGCTTGATGGAGGACCAAAGCCGACCCTTGGAGAGCAAAATAGTGGACTGTTCCAGTTCACTGCCGTGAGCAGTACAAGGGCATAAAATGAGTTTTGTTGCTTCCCGCGTCGCTCAACCGATCGATGTGAGTATTCCGTAACTCCCTCGTTGTATTCACACTTAAATCATGCTTGTTTATTGATCCTTTGGACCTTAGCAAACTCCAACAATATGATAGTACAGATGATACGATGATATGTTAAGATTGATATATGTATGTATGTAATTATTTCAAATGAACAAGCTAGGCAGCATGAAACAAGAAAATAGAAAGATATGTTTATGTGGATGTTCACATAAGAGGAATATAAGAAATGAAATGTTTGCAAATCGTCTAGGAAACAGATAGTATGAACAGTTGGTAATTTAGAGAATGTGTGAATCACTTAGAAATCCCATGAATAATATGTAAACTGGAATTTAAACCTTGCATGTGTATAATGCTTAAGGTAGGAGTATAGTTACTTACTGAGTCTTATGACTCACTATACTACAGTGTTTATGTTTTGTAGGTTGGCGACCTGAACGGTGTGCTATGGATTTAAGAGTTGCAGAGCAACCAGATAGTAGTGTTGCAGTCAGCCAGTCACTAGGTCTTGGGGATAAGAGTCAAATTGTATAAGTCATAGTTTGTATATGTTGTAACATGCCGAACATGAGTTTATCTTAAAGTTTTTTTTTGTATATGCGTAATTTCGGGCACGGAGCCTTGGTTATATTGTGTTTATATGTCTGTATTACATATTAGATGGGCCCTTAGATTGTATTGATGTTAAGATACCAGCCTGAGGCCTAGATTTTATTTTCATGCTGCAAATGAATGCTGGCTATAGGCCAGTTGCATGATGTTATAAATACATCATATCGAAATTTTTCCAGAATCAGAGGCTTATGAAGATGCATTTAGTCTGTCTCCTGCCCGGGTAACATCGCTGCTAAGGCGGGATGTTACAATGTTTTCTTGATCTTGAAGCTAGTGTCAATTTGATTACAATTTTAGTTTACCAATAACTTAATATTAGCGAGTAAAAACCAACATCAACTACTCTTTTACTTACCGATAGATCAGTCAAGGTACCGAAAGGAATTATGAAAGACGTGTTATTACAAGTGGATAAATTCATATATCCTTTGGATTTTATAATCTTGGAAACATAATATATAGCAGTCAATTATAAGGTAAAACTGTTACGGTTGGTGCTCTAAGCGCTAATCCGGATCATATTTATGTCTGATCATAAAAACAAGCAATATCTTTTTCCATAATATTATTAATTTAAATGGTAGCTCCTCTTTTCTTTTATATATCTAATCGATCTAATTTCAATTAGATTGAAACTAAAACTTGTTTAGTGATATGTATATATATTAGACAAAGACCCCAGGATTTTTATATAGTAGGATGTTTGTAATTGACATTGGGAAGTGTCACTACAAGTTTTATGTCCTTATAAAAGTTCCTGGTCAAGATTTACTAACACAGGTTGGTTAGTAAAATCCGTTCAAACTTGTATATGTCGTATATCGGACTTGGTCCTATGGTTTACCCCAATGAACCATGAGTATTGGGAGACTCATATAGACGTGTAGGTGTTTATTTGAGAAACACTGCATGACTCACCGAATATTTCCTAATAGATAGTACACTAATATCAATAGGAATCTTCTTGTAACATCCTAGATTTTCGGAACTGTTCTAGAGGATTCCCGGACTGACGTTATAGTCTCGGAGCATGTTGATAACAGAGAATAAGAGATCAAGTGATGTCATATAGGTCGGAATGATATAAAGTGAAGAGTTGTCGCATTAGAAGACTCGGCGTTTCAAGGAATCAGTTACGCGATATTTTTTATAGACGTAAAGTTTACAGTTTTGGTCAATAAATTAGGAAACGAACTCTGATTGAGTTGATTCTTGAACCATCAGACTCTTTTCTCTGAGACGAACAACTTTCGCGTTGAATAGTTTTCAAAAATCGTGCCAGAAAGGCTTCAAAAGTGAAGATTTCCGAAAATACCCTTATAAGTGAGGGCGTTTTAGTAATTTCTGGAACAAGATATTATTATTATATATTATTATTAGCATATACAGAAATTAAAAACAAAAAAAAAAAAGACAGAGGTTGCGTCGCACGAGAGAGAGAAAGGAAGAGGGCCTGCACCGGAGGCCAGCCGGTGCACCGACGCAGGGGAACTCGTCCGGCCACCACGCATCTGGCGGTGTCCGGCGACAGTCCAGAAAGCCACCGGAACGGCGAGAAATGGAGGGGGAAAGAGGCGCAAATGGGTTTGACGGATCTGACTCGTCGGTTCATTTCATAACCCAAGCCACCTACCAAATCGAAGCCCTCGACAAGTACTATGAGGTGCGGAGTCGGTTTTACCGAACAGCAGTCGGTTGCACGCGAAATAAGGAAAGAAACATCGGATGAATAGTAACCCATGATGAACAGTAACTCTGATCGAAATTCCGATCACACCAGCGAGTTTGTATGGCCGATGAGAGTCCGAAT
Source organism: Zanthoxylum bungeanum (assembly GCA_019454045.1). Classification (NCBI taxonomy): domain Eukaryota; kingdom Viridiplantae; phylum Streptophyta; class Magnoliopsida; order Sapindales; family Rutaceae; genus Zanthoxylum; species Zanthoxylum bungeanum. The sequence goes on from SKCR01026316.1 coordinate 252,526, forward strand.
ATGGCCTCGGAATTTCAGTACGACTCTCCGTTTAGAATTTGTCATTTTAAAGTTTACAGCTTTATATTCGGATGTTTCCAGTAGTTCTGTAGTATAGCGAATTAGCATAAAATGAATTGGATATGTTTTAATATGTTAAAACGATAAATGTGGTAGAATCCGGGGAGAAACAGATTAAATTTGATCGATCCGGTAGAATTAGCAAGTTTCCGGTAAAACAGAGTTTCTCGCGCGATTGAGCGTAGATGACCGTAGCCATGGTTGAGATATAAATATGATATTACGATAGTAATTAAGTCATTTTGGATAGGTTCGGAGGGTTCGAGACCCTTCCATAGTGTTTGCGGAAATTTTTCTTTAAGATTTGCCGCAAACGCGTAATATGAGAATATGAGCTATTTACTTAATTCAGAATAGTACAAAAAGCATATTAGAGTAATAAAGCTTAAACCGTAGAGTCGGGGAAGATTCGTGTGTTCCGGGAAAGTTCGGAAGTTTATATAGATGAGTAGAAAGTTCCGTAAATAGCAGTTTTGACATATGTTGTGATTTGTTTTGACAGATCGGGTCCAGGTTCGGAGTGTCCGCCAAGCCAGGTAAGAAACTCATGCTACAAATACTTAAAAGATTTCACATTGTTCGTAATTAGTTATATAATAAAGTTGTATATAGTTACATGCATGGAACTTGTATATATATAAAGAAACTTTATATGTATATGTGTAAACATGAAACCAGATATATTTATATATATATGTATACGTATGTAAGTATTAAGAGATCAGTAAACTTGAGTTTGAAAAGTATAAGAATGAAAAGTTTATCTACACACATAAAGCGTGAGGAAATTTTTATAAATACTATATTATAAGACTTGGGTTTGGGGGTTGTAGAAAACTACACCCTAGGGAATGGGACTAGTGATATAAATGGAAGCTTGTAACTTATGCAATATATAAGAATATTAATATGCATGAGTAAATAGGAACTAGTAAGTATATAAGACTGGTGTGAATGTGGTGTGTGTGTTTGTGTGTGTGTATATATATATATATGTGTTTAGCACCATGAGTATAGATACATGTATATAAGATGATAGAGAGCATAAATGAGTAGTATACACATGACATGCAATATATGTAAGTTTATGATATGAGACTCTTGAGCACAAGTCGATAGTTAGGAAATGGTGAATAAGTTTAAGAACTAAGGATTTGAAACTCGTATATGTTTGAGTCCGATATAGTAAAAGAGTTTCGATATCGTATGTGTAAGTATAGCTATGGAGTTAGTAGATAGGTATGAGAAATGTTTGTATATACATTCTTGTGGTCATGAGTTTGCATAACATTGATGCATATGAGAAAGTAAGAAAGTAATAGTATGAGTAACAATGTTTATGGGAAAACATGTTACAATGATATGTATACTAATGTGAAATACATATATTTCACGAATGAAATGTTTCAGGATATGATAGTGAAAGATGAGCATATAGTAAGACATGGTTAAGTAGAAATGATTTTGAGAAAGCATCTGCAAGTGTGTGTGTGCGCTTAAGTTTTCAGTGGTTGAGCAAAAGATAAGAATATTTTCAAAGATTTCAAATGTTTCAAAGAAAAGCTTCAAACGTTTTGGAAGATAAAATAGTTTTCAGAAAAAGTTTCTTTTCAGTTTTGAGATACAATATATGATTTTATGGTTTTCGGGGCATGAGGTAAAACCTCACCCCAGTATGTAACTATTACAAAGATATAACTGGAATTGACGGATTCAGAGATATATGCACATATGGAGAGTCAGAATGACGGCTTAGGTTCGTTTACCTGTACTCTAGTGGTGGTTATGTCCAGTTGAGTCGTTTTCCTGGACATGGAGCTCTACGTTCAGTCGAGTCGTGCGTAGGGCACCACCAGTTTCAGAGATGCCCAGTTGAGTCGTTTTCCTGGGCATGGAGCATACCCAGTTGAGTCATTTTCCTGGGTGTAGAGAGAGGTCCAGTTGAGTCGGTTTCCTGGACGTAGAGTAGTTTTCAGTTTTCAGATTTTCAGTTTTGGATTTTAGCTTTTAGTGCAAGATTTCATAAATAAAATTTGAAAATCAGTTTTTCAGTTTTCAGTTATAGCTGTTTCAGATATGCCCAATTAAGTTGTTTTCCTGGGCATATAGCAGTTGTCATTTTTCAGTTTTTAGATTACAGTTTCAAATACAATTTTCAGTTTTCAGTTACAGTTTTCAGATAGAGCTTTTCCAGAAAGAAAAAGTAAGATAAAGTTTTCAGCAAGGAGTTCCTCAGAAAGTATTCTCTAAAAGCAAAGTATATTAAGTGTAGTAAAGTTTACAAATCATACATATTCATCATGTATTCAAGTAAATTTATCCGAGATGCATATAGTGGATATTAATGCATGATGGAAAGATTACACTTAGTTGTATTTACGGTCGATGAATGCATGAGTTATATATACTTAGATAGAAGAAACCTTTTTCTATAAATCCTATTGTATGTTAAGTGTGGTTATTTATTTACGTATTCATGATTGATGATGGTGTGATAAATTTTTGAAATAAAGAATAGTTAATAATTTCGATTTGATGACATTTCAAGATAATAAAAGAAAGAAAGTTATTATAATTGCCAAATCTAGAATAGCTCAATGTATGCAGAAAGGTAAAGAGAAGAATCAGAGAAGCTCAGCAAGGAGTGTAATGGATCTTAATATGTTAGTTAGTAAAGTAGAACTTGATATATATTTGATATGAAGGATTAATACGGAAGTAATTAATAGAGGTTAAAGTATTAAGTGTGCGTTCAGATGAAATGACTAGTAGTAAGTAATGTGGAAATAAAATGAATATAAGTTATAAAATTTAAATCAGATTTATTTATGTTTACATGGTCACTTAACCCTTGAGGTTAATCCATAAACTTGATTTAGCTTTTGTTTGAGCTTGATGCACAAGTTTTAAGCATGGTTACTTACTGAGCCATTATGACTCACACCGTAATAGTTTGTTGGTTTTGCAGGTTAGGAGCTGCCATACTGATTCAGCAGGAGTTCAGTGAAGACTTTGAAGACAGTGGATTGCCCCAATTACAGTCGAGGAAGTCATTGAGTCATGGGTCGAGTTATGGGTCATCACGACTCTTTATTTTGTATTTGTACTATATTGCATATGTAATAGTATAGTATTATTTTGAGCTCAGGCCTGAGGCCTTGATGTTGAGATACCAACCTGAGGTCGAGATTTGATGATTATGTTGTTTTTATGTTAAGTTTGTTGAGTAGTTTGTCTCAGGGTGCTGGCTATAAGCCAGGTTGCATGATGCTCTGCATACATCATGCTGAATTTTCGTCAGATTCAGAGGCTTATGGAGATGGTTTTCCTGTCTCCTGCCGGTAGCATCCTGGCATAGGCGGGATGTTATACTTCTCGAGTTGAGTAGCATAGTGATTCTTTGACTTGATGTACCACTGTGGATATATGACTTATCCTCCACACTTAGATGGAAGTCATGTCACCGATCTGTTTAGGTCAGACCTCTGCCAATTCGTTGACTGTGGACTCATGCTTATGATATCTTGTGAGTATCAAGAAAATATCCGTCAACTCTGTGTACAGAGCATAGGTAATCCATAGATGATTAGCAATCTGTTAAATCTATGGCCATATTATACTTCGAAAATGAGTTCCGAATGTTATTTAAGGATTGTTAATAGATACATTGACGGGATTATTCGTATAGAGATTGACGTTTATCTCTATATCTCTAGGATAATCCGGATACTTGTGAAGGAGAGATTATACTTATGCAATGACCTCGATCTGTATGATTTGGCGAGTTATCTGTGGTCGTCAAAATTTACGGGTGGGTGAATTATGGACACGAAATTGGATTTCGTGACGGATATGCTTAAATATAGAGAGTCTTACTAATGAGATAAGCACATAGAGCACTAGGGAAACTGTTATGAATAATAATGATTATTTATAACTCGTTTAATGGGTAAACGAAAAATACATGCAATCGGGACCTAACGGTCATTTCCAAATTAATATATATTTATATTTAATACTTGATTTTATTGATATAAACATAAATAAAAATATCAAATTGTGATATTTGACATATATTATTAATATATGTATTTGAGATATTTAATGTAAAAATAATACATATATTTATGATATTTATATTTAATTATTTAATTGTTAAATAATTAAACTAATTAATAAAATAAATATCTTTGATAATGTTTTTTTCTTTTCAATGGCATGAAACCATTGGTCCATTTGTTTGATCACTTTATTAAAGATAAGAGTTACTTTATTAAAGTAAAATGTGGACTAATGGAATTGTCACAAAAATAAAGTAATTGTTATTATTATTTTGGTTCAAATATTCGACCATTTGGTTTTTTGTTAACAAAAATTGTAATTGTTTTCAATTAAAACACTTAGAAAAGTTTAACAAATTTTTTTTACCAAGAGAGCTGAGATCATTTTTTGAAGAAAGAAAGGAAAATCAAAGCAAAAACTTGGGGATTTTGTAAGTTTTTCAAACTTTCTTCTACATGAAAATTATTTCAATTAACCTTAGCTTAAATTTGTGTGGCTAAGGTTTGTAATTATATATGTTTGAAGCTTGTTGGATGTGATTAGTATGTATGATTAAATAATAAGCTTATTAGGAGTAATTAAGCTTTTTTGATTAAATAGTAATCAAAGTTGTCATTCTGGAATTGCTTATCCATTCATATATACCTAGAATTATTCTTGAATTTTTTCATGATGGTGAGACTTGATTAGTGTGGTATTGGATTAATTAAAGTGTTTAATTTTATCAATTTAGTGTAAATTGAATAATTGGAGTAATTTGATAAATTAGGGTTCTTAACCTAATCCAATTTTGGGGATTTTCATCTATGTTGTATATTCTGATTTATATATGATGTATATAAAATTTGGGATTAATTGCATTTGATCTTGACATATTTTCAATATTTGGGGCTAAATCATAATTAATGAAAAGTTTGGACCCTCTCGGCAATTTGAAGAAATTGAGAGGTTTAAGTTGTAAATTGTATTTTCATATTTTGAACATGTTAAGAATCATTTTAGAAATTATTTAGAATCATCTAAAATTATATTTGACAATTTTAGGACTAAAATATAAAATTTGCAAAGTTTAATGGTCTCACGGTAATTAATGATAAATCTGATTTTTCAGATAAAAAATTATTTTTTTATTGATTAATTAGAATAAATTGGTTTATTTTTAATTTCCCAAAAAATATTTATCGAAAATTATTTCGGAGTGAAAATACGCGAAAACGGTGAAAAACGGCGTTGTCGGGTAACAACTGCCCAAACAGTGAACTGGATACTTTTCGGGTAGCCCACGAACAGTCCAAATATTTTGGGCCTGACCTGGGTAGTCCCCATGTGCATTGGTTGGTCGGTTTGACCAGAAACGCGTTTTATGCTATTTTACGAAAATATATTTTTGTAAAAGTTTTTCGGTATTTTTATATTATTTATGTCATTATATGATATCGAATAAATATGTTTAGGTGAAATTTGAATGAATTATTAATATTGGATATTAAATAATTTATTTGTAAGTTTAAAATTTTTAAACTACGATGCGCTTCTTCCACTATGCCTTCCTATTTTGACCCCAAAAAAATGGTATCAGAGCGAGTTGAATCCTAGATGCCTGATATGATTAGCCCTTTAAAATTCAATGTTTAATTTAATCATTACTTAATACATGCATGTGTTTATTTAATTTGATTAAATAATTAAAAGCATCTTTTGTTAGAAAATCCTCGTTTAAATGAGGTTTTAAGAAAGTGACTAGTATTAGGAATACTTGTTTCTTCGCCCCCCTGTGACATAAGGGGCAGCATAAGCGAAGTATAGTGTTGAACAAATAGGTGTAACTGTTGAGCGGTAAACTTGGCATCATAAGATGTTTGAAAGGTTGGAGGAATGACCCACTCAACTACTATTATACCTCTATTTTTTGGGCATCCGCTTAAACCAACCCTGCAGGCCTGAAGTCTATTTGTCCAATCATTCCCTTCCGGTAGACTGGAATATTTATACGGCCGACAACCAAGTAAATTCCCTCTCCGTAATCTTTCAATTCAGTTGCTGTAGCGCCTGGCCTCTTTCTTTTGCTGACTCGGGAATCAACCCGAAAAGACTAACCCGAACATACGGTCCGCCTTGTCAATATAGATGTAAATATTTTCATGATGCTATTGTTGTAATTTTCCAAAGTTGTGCAGTTATGGTTGAAGGTAGTTCATTTGCTCCAATAGAACTTCTATGATAAGAGAAAAATTCAAGTGAAAATGGAAATCCTGAACTTGCGAAAGCTGTCAGGACTACATCGGTAGCTTGAGTTTGTCTTTGACAAGTATAACCTTGTGAACGTGCCAAAGCTGTCATAATGAGAAATGATCAGGACCGAACCCATGAGTTACAATGAGTGTGATTGACAATAAGTTGTCTACCTAATGAATATACATAGGCAAGAACGTGTCAAAGCTATGAGTCGAAATATATTCATGGGGTCCACTTCCCATTATGGAATTTGATTTAACTATTAAATTTTCATTTTCTGTTGGGGATTACGGTATTACGTAAAGAAATGAGAGGCACTGCTAGGTAAAAAATTCTTAACTAATACAGTGTGTAATATTATGTAAATTATCACTTATGTTGTCCTCATTCTATTAGTTTGATAGAATTAAACTTTCATCCACTACATGCATATTATATATGTTTCTGACTTCAATTATGGTTGCAGATTTCTAGAATAAGCTCTAGATTATAATAGATATTGAAATAATCCTACTGGAGATAATAATTTCTTATGCAGTAAATATCGACATAAATAGGTTCATGTCTCGAGACTCTTCACTGGCATTAAGAAAACCCTATTAGATATTTATTTATCTAATAATGACATTTCTTGGCTTTAGTGACATTCAGAGGTCACGTGTTAGACACTATTTATTTTTCGATTATTTTCAAAAGTTGTAATTAATTTGAAAGTAAATAATAAAGTTAAAGAAAGAAGATGCGTATAGTTGTGTATAGAAAATATTTATTTTCATAGTATGACAACTATAGATATTTGATTTTAGATCTGTCGTCTAGTTATTTAAAATATTTTTGAATGATTGTTTGATATTTGATGTCAGAACTTGCGACTATTTGATAGTTACTTGTTCTTTGTAAATAGTTATTACATATTTTAAAACGATTGGTAGTGTCATTAACGAATAGATAAACATTAAGAAAAATATTCGGTTAAGTAAATAACTTAGAACATTATTTTATGAGATTTTATCACTTAAGTATTTGATGCTTATTCCATATAGTAAAGGATAGTCTGATATGAGATCACACCACATATCATTATCCATTTAACAAATATTGTATTTGGGAAGATGGTTAAATCTCATTTAACCAATGACTGTCATTAGACTAGAAAATTTATTAAATTGATATATTGGTATAACACCAAATTTTTTTCGATCTAGTTAAATTAAAATTCTCGGTGGACCGGAAAATTTTTTTTTTTAAAAAGATGAAGAAAAGTAAATAAATGGAAAATGAAATTTGGTGTGGTGAGCTTAAGGACTTCGTATGAATTGGCAAACACATCGGGGTTATAAGGAAATAACTTAGGAATATTTATTAAGTACACGCCTCTAGATGATTAAACACACCTAGGCCAACTCAAGCCTAAATAAAACATGATTACTAGCCTAATTAATCCTAATAATAATAATTAATCAAGCCCAAGTCCTTCACATTTTTTGGCCCAAGGAAGAGAGAGTTGAAGACTAATCTAGACTTTTCTACATTTCTAAATTTTAAACACAAATAAATAAATATATAAAAACAAAGCCTAATGAAATAATAATACCATTTATTTTCCTTACTAGACTGAGAGAAAGAAAGAGAGAGAGGCAAGAACCCATTTCAACCGAGTGATGAAGAAGTCAAAAGGGGGGAAATTTTCTTCAAAGCTAGTTAACAACTTTGAAGAATGGTGAAGAAGATCAAAGCCCAACTAAGTCTAGAGTAATGAATTCAAGTTCTAGAGATCTTCAAGAGATAGAATCAAGACTTGTGTGGTAAGGGTGGTCTAATCTAGTAGTTTTTTAAATTTTTATAATTGTTGATTTTGTTGATATTTAATGCTTGTGATGGTAACAGTGATTATATTAAGTGATGAAATGAATGAAATAGTGTATTGGCTATGATGTTCATGTTCGACAGCAAGTAGGAGGATATTTTGATAAGATTTTCAATTTATGTTGATGCATGATTATTGAATAAGAGTGTGGGTTTGGATGGTTTTGTTGAGATTGGGTATGCTTAGAAGTATTGAGGAAGTGATAGTATTTTGTTGATGATGAATTCGATAATGAGGATTATGATGGAGGGTGTTCTGGATATTTGATAAAGGCTTGAAGCATTTTGGAGGTGCTAAAGGAGGAAGAACAAGTAGAGGTTGTAGAAGATAAAAAGTATATTCTTTGTGCACACCAAGTGTTGAAGAAATAAAGATTTTAATTATAACAGCCCGCCTAAGCCATGATGCTACTCGCAAGAGACAGGCTAATCCTGCCTCCATAAGGCTCTGATTCTGCTGAAATTTTGGCAAAACCTCTACTACAAGTCATACATCCTGGATGAAAGTCCAGCACCTCCATACAACATATAGGGCCCAAACACATAATATACACTAAAACAATAAATTCAAGACATAACACAATTGGGCTCCATGCCCGAAAATGCATACAAATAAAAATATTTATAATTAAACTTATACAACTCAAACTTTTTATTGGCTATTTATGACCCATAGCATCACTATTTATACAGATCATGGTGTTGTTGTACAAATTAACTATGTTACAAATGAAATTGCTCTTTTATCATTTGTGATTAGATCACCTAGATGAATAAATGATGAAAGGTCCTTATGATTAGTTCCTGGATTGAGATGATATGAGACAGTATCAACCTACGAATGTTTAATCATTAAGTATCCCTAGTCGTAGTATTATCGAGATTGGACATCGATAATACAGAATAGACAAGTATTACACTTGTGCACGTTGTGAGGGAATAACGTTATAGTTCTCATATATTTGGGTATTGGATACTCATGCAAGTGTAATAGGAGGTTGTGTTTTACCGATGGTACGGAAATCAGCTTCGCTCTGGATAGACTCCTTCGGAGTTCCATTGGTAGTATAACTATGTGTCTATGGAAGTCCAAATTCAGGGTAGGTATATTTAGTCTTAACTTGAGACTTGCACCGCTAATACTTGCGACAATCAATATACTTTGGTTTTGGTCATCCAGGGCTTTAACTGGTTCTGTGTACACCTCTTCTGGGTATATTGAGAATCGTAGTGTATTGGGTGTGATGTCAAGACGGAAGTATAACTTTAGTTATAGTGGAGATGATGATCACGTAGGATACAAAACTTGTTCTCTTATATGCTGCAGCTATCGGGATATTATGACTAGGTCATGTATATCCGATTATAGAGACTAGTTGCCAGAGATCTGATATGTGCTTCGTACGGGGCAGACACATTTCCATCCCCAGACCTTGCACGTGAATATCCGATACTGGATCGATATACATGATACTACGTATACTACGACTAATATAGATCTCTTATTCCTGTAAGCATGTTTCTGGAGAATTGGGTAGGCATGGCGTTTTGCTAGAAGCAAACCTTGTCTTGTAAATCGGTAAAAATGTAGTACTAGGTACGTACGTATTCAGATAGTCCGATAACCGTATTTACTACCAACATATCCGGGGATCTCATGGGTCGCTTCCCGAAGATTCACCGATGATGTATGACTCGCACTTTATTAATCTGGGATTAATTAGATGAGAGAGAAAATTAATCTGAGATTTATTTCGGAGATATTTTATCTCGGATAAAATACTATTTAAATAGAGAGAACGACTAATTTGGAATTAATCGATAAAATTAATATATTCGATATATTAAATGAAATTGGATTTCGACGCGGAATTGAAATTAAATTTTAATTTGGACGAATGAGTTAGTTTAGAATTAATTCGTTAGCGACGAGAATAGTAATTTTGCTAGGCATAATTATTTAATTAAATTAGATTTAATTACAACACAAAGGAAAATTCGTTAATTCGAAATTAGCGAATCCAAGCCCGGGAGCGTTTACAGAACCATTCGCATTTAGAATCGAATTGGGACCCACAAGTCACATCTAGCGTCACATCATTCGTCAATATAGTGATAGATGTCTTTCACTTTGAGTGATTGACACCAGTCACTATTCATAAGTGATGTGAATAGTAATAGATGTTGATGTGTTGAAAGACATAAATCATTATTTTATGTTTTGGTATTTGACTTTTCATTATTTGATTTTTGGAAATTCAAATAAGTGTATTAGATACACTTAACCAACAAAACAACACACTCCTCTCTCCCTCTCCCTAGCTCTCGGCCATGGAGGCCTTTTCTCTCTTCTTTCATTTTGGTTTTTAAAACCATTTTTCTTCAAGATCTTGGCTTGGCCGAGAGAAGTAATGAAGAAAACCTTGTACTAGCACACCAAAAGGGTTATACAAGGTGATAGGGATACTTGTGAGCTTGGAATCACCATTGATAAAGCTATGAGCTTGAAGATGAAGATGGAGTCCAAACACACCCTTGGCCGTGAGCTTCAACAATAAAGAGAAAAAGATTTTTCTTCGTAGCATCCAATCTGTTCATTGTGAGTATGATTCCGCCATATTTCTTTGATTATTCACATGTGTTTCATGACTTGAAAATGATCCTTGGGACTTAATAGAAACCCAACAATGGTATCAGAGCCATTTTGAGCATGAAATGAACTTAGGGTCTATTCCTTATTAAGGAGATGTCACCATCAATAGAAATCATACTCCTAGTCGTATAAGGAAAGCCTTCACCCTTTTCCTATAAAAAGAGACCTTCACCCCCCTTCACAACCCTAGCTCACATACCTCTCTCACACACCTAAAGAATTCATTCAATCCCTCGTGTTCACGCCCAAGCATCCCCCTGAAGCCTTCATTACCGCACCTTCAAGCCAAAGCATCTCTCTTTGCCGGCTCTCCCCTTCATCCCTACACCCTTGACACCCAACACCCTAAACAAAGCCTCATTTACCCCATCTTTTGCCAATCTTCACAGCCCCAAAACACACCACAACAAGCCTCAATACAGCCCCAAAGTGCCGCAAATCACCCTCCAAACACAGCCCCCATTCAACGCCCAAAATAGTCCAGAAAACACTCACTGCACTGCACTTTTACTGCCACAAATCAGCCCACTGTTCTGCCAGTTTTTGTAGTGATTTTAGCCCTCAAAATAGTCTCCGAAATACCTAAAAACTGCACAAAAAACTGCACAATACCCCCCTAAAAAAATACCAAAAACCGCACCCATTTGGCCTCATAAATCACCCAAAACAGTCCACTAATCGACCAAAACAGTGACCTGAAATGCAGCAGCAAAATAGCAGCAAAACGGACCTAAAATAGCAGCCCGAGCATCAAAACAACGAAGAAAAACATTGAGCAAACAAATCAGAAAAGTATCGGATCATTCGCCCTTCCAACGGACGTGTAACACCCTTTCTTTAGACGACAAAAGAGGTTAGACCTGAGGGCACCTTTTTTCTTATCTTCTTTCATTTTATTTTATTTATTTTTGATATATATTCGCATGAGAGTCGTTTGAGGCATGATTTGATTGTTGGATGAGCGGGACATGTGTTCCCTTTTGTGGTATATCGGATGGAAACCCGGACGTAAATTCCATAGCCGATTCCGAATCGACGGTAGTATGGTCTGCACTCGGGTACAATGCTACGTACCACTTAAGATACACGTATCTCGTCTCATCCAAATTTGTATTTGATCATGTCATAGTTCTAGGCTGTTTATTTACTATTTTAAGCATGATATAATTTAGTTTTGTTAGTTAATTTTAAAGCATGATTATGTTCTTTTTTACGCATGATATTTAGTTTAGTTTATATTCATGTTTAAGTAATTATTTGTTTATGTTGGTTTGATGGCTCAATATGTTCGATGTGTAATATTGCGTGTTTGCTGTTTAAAGACTTACTTTCAAGCATGCAAACTTAGATTAGGATTTATTTAGCGGAAGCTTATTAGATCTAAGTGACCTTTGAACACGATTATGGAGTAGATGCGATCGATTTATTGCACAAATTATATCATCACAATGACGTAAGTAAGGGACCATTCCGAACCCAACGGTTTGAGGTCTTCCCTTGCGAGGGGTGAGTGCGGCCTTAAATCTTTGTCCCAGTTCACACCGGGTGGCGACTCCATTATTCTCCGGTTTAGTTCCCCGCGGACTATTCCGTACTCTCAACTAGGCCCTGAGTCTAGAACAGCATGCGTCGCCCAAGTTCTGTGTCCTACACCTATAGATCTTTATTCCTAGAATAAAGGCTGCTTCTCCCAGATCTTTCATGGAGAATTTTAATGAAAGCCATGCTTTCACCGATCATTTCCCATAAGCAATACATCTTCAACATAAAGGACAATGAATGTCAGTGCGCTCCCACTAACCTTCTTATATACACAAGGATCAACCTCGTTTTGAATGAAATTATATTCTTTTATGATCTCATCAAAATGTTGGTTCCATGACCGCGATGATTGCTTCAGTCCATAAATGGACCGATTCAACTTACAAACCTTGTTTGCAAGTCTAGGCACGATAAAACCATCAGGCTGTTTCAAATAAACATCCTCCAAAAGGTTTCCGTTAAGGAAAGCAGTTTTGACGTCCATATGCCATATCTCGTAATCGAAATATGCAGCAATAGCAAGCATTATCCGAATGGATTTAATCATGGCAACGGGAGAGAAAGTTTCGTCGTAATCGACACCATGTCGTTGACGATACCCCTTTGCTACAAGCCTAGCTTTGTACGTTTGTAAGTTGCCATCCATGTCGGTCTTCTTCTTGAAGACTCATTTGCATCCAATAGGCTTTATGCCTTCTGGTGCATCAACCAGTGTCCAAACTTGGTTGGCGTACATGGAATCCATTTCGGACTTCCTGGCCTCTTGCCATAAAACGGAATCGATATCTTGTATCGCTTCCTCATACGTAGCCGGTTCATTATCCTCAATGAGATTAATATCTACATGAGGTGAGATCAGAAACCCATACCTCTCTGGTTGGTTCCTGACTCTCTCCGACCTACGCGGTCCTTGTGTAATAGAAGATTGTGGTACAGTCTCATCCCGGATGGACTGTTATTTTTCCGTTGAGGATTCTATTCCAGGAACAATATCACTCTTATTTTCATCGAGTTCTACTTTCCTCCCACTAACCACTGCATTTAGGAATTCCTTCTCAAGGAAAACCGCATGTAGAGCAACAAATACTTTGTTCTCTCGTGGGTGATAGAAGTAATATCCTTTGGTTTCCCAAGGATATCCTACGAATATGCATTTATCCGATTTGGGCTCAAGTTTGGTACCTTCCAAACGTTTAAAGTATGCCCACATCCCCAAACCTTTAGGAATGAGAAACACGGTTTCTTTCATGTCCATATCTCAAATGGAGTCTGTTGTACAGATTTTGACGGAACCTAATTCAAAATAAGAACTGCATTGTTTAATGTATATCCCCATAAGAAAATAGGTAGCTCAGTACGACTCATCATAGACCTTACCATGTCCAATAGAGTTCGGTTTCTCCATTCGGATACACCGTTTAATTGTGGCATTCCAGGAGGTGTCCACTGTGAAAGAATACCATATTCTTTCAAGTAATCTAGAAACTCATTGCTCAAGAATTCGCCACCACGGTCTGACCGTAATGTCTTTATACTCTTGCCGGTCTGTTTTTCAACTTCGTGTCGAAACTCTTTGAATTTCTCAAAAGTTTCCGACTTGTGTCTCATAAGATACACATAACCATAACGCGATGCATCATCGGTGAAGGTTACGAAGTATTCGTATCCACCTCTAGCCTGACTAGACATGGGCCCACAAACGTCACTATGAACGAGGGCTAACAGTTCGGTGGCGCGTACATCTTTACCGCTAAAAGGTGATTTAGGCATTTTGCCTAATAAGCAAGATTCGCAGACGTCATATGAATTTGGATCAAATTCGTCCAAGTACCCACTCTTCGAAAGTGTGGATATGCGAGTCTTATTAATGTGTCCCAGAAGACAGTGCCACATATCAGTTTCATCTTTGTTACTTGGTTTGAGCTTTTTGTTTGTTACATTATATGTTTGAGATTGATTTATATTCAAAATATAAAGACCATTATTAGCATCATCAGAACATATCTCAAAATCATCTTTACAAACAAAACACCCAGTCTTTCGGAATACAAAAGTGTACCCGCATTGGGTCAAACAAGATACAAAGATAATATTCCTAGTCAAACTAGGTACATAATAACAGTCTGAAATTTTAAGTACATGCCCCAAAGGTAGTTCTAAAACAAAAGTGCCAACGGCCAAAACGGCGACTGGTGCCCCATTTCCAATGCATAGATCAATCTCCCCTGAGGTCAGTCTCCTGCTAATCTGCAGATCCTGTACATCAGTACATATGTGAGTACCACAACCAGAATCAAAAAACCTAATTTTTAAAACTAGAAGTAGCCATGTTTATTTCAATAACAAACATACCTGAAGCCGGTGCCTTGCCCGATTTAATCTCCTTCTTAAGCGCCTTGTACTCACGGCAGTCATGCTTCCAGTGACCCCGCTTGTTGTACTGTAGGCATACATCCTGAGATTTTTCCTTTGGCTTCCCAGAAGCCTTTGACGATTTGGCCTTGCCCTTTCTGTTATGCATCTTCTTCTTCACGCCTCCAGTTGCCTTGGGCCCAGCCCTAGATGCCTGAGATGTCGATGTAAAGTGCGCCTCGCGCTTGTTGCCCTTTTGAAGCTCATTCTCAGCTTCCTTGAGAGTTGACAATAACTCTCCAAGAGTATCACTGTTGTTCATCAAATTATAATTTATGATGAACTGTCTCCAGGAATCGGGGAGAGATTGCAGGATCATATCCACAGTAATCTCAGCCTCAAAGACTATCCCCATGTTGGCCAGCTCATCAATATCAGCAATCATCTATGCCACATGGGACTAAACAGACACGCCTTCTTTCATGCATGAGCGAAAGAGCTTCTTTACTAACTCGTACCTCTGCATCCTCTTGTTAGAGCGATGCAGATCTTGCAACCTCGCTAACATGTTATAAGGATCCAAGTCCTTATTTTGTCTATGGAAATGCTGAGTCATCGAAGCAAGCATAATGGACTGAGTTGTGTCACAATCATCGCTGTGAGTCTTCCAAAGCTCCAGCTCAAGTGTCTCATTCGGTCCGGGCTTAGGCCCAAGAGGTCTTTGTAAAGTATACAACAGCCTTTCTGAACCTAGGACAATCATAAGGTTCATTTCCCAATCTGCAAAGTATGTGCCCTTAAAGACATTTTCTCCAATGATAATGTCGCGGACATTTCCCTTTCCTGTCATCTTGACTACGATAGTCCAACTATCCAGTCAACGATAATGGGTACAGTCTAACTGTTACAGAGAAAAATAACAATATATTAGTCCAACTAATAAAGTAATTTTGACGAAATTATTTGAAAGCGCGTAAAGCTAAGTGTCTGAATGAAATTACAAATTCAATACTAGCCTCCCACTATTTTTCGGCGAGTCTCTAACCCTCTGTTGAGTACTCGGGAAACCTAGTTTCCTAGTGGGCTAGGATCCCGTTAAATAACACACAACCTTGACTTTGGCCAACAAGCTGTATGAAACTTAACTAGGTAGATCTCGAAGATCAATTGGATCTCATCCAATTCCTAAATCCGGTAGGTGGACATCCAAGTCCGAAACATATATACAGTATATATGCCAATATATCCAATATATTTTCCTAACCTTTTTCCTCTGAATCAAATAAGCCTTGGCTTTGGCACAACAAGCTTAATGATTCCAGTTAAGCGGGACCCATTGACATGGAAATCTTCGTAATCAATGTCGATGGACAAGAAGTGATCTTGACTTTGGCCAACAAATCACAACTTGGACAAGACACTGATATAGAACAAAATTTCAGGATTGAAACACATCCGTAATTGAAAAAGGTCTTGACTTTAGCCAATAAACCAATGCCAACTTTGGATCTTGAGTAAGAATCACTCAACGGAAGAAAAACGCTTAATATGTTTTTTGAGGGTTTTTCGCGTAAATTGGCATCCAATTTATTATCTTTGATTAGGTCTCATCATACACCCTTAAGCATTCTTCTAAAACATCATAAGGCGCAAAAGTAAATTAATAACGATATGCGGATGGATATTTAAACAGATTGTTCTTAGAACAAATCGCTCCCTTTCCTCTCCCCGGCTAGAACTATTCTAACTCCTACCCAATTACAAAATACAATAAAGAAACCTCATTTACATTGAGGGGAATAGGTGAGAAGAGAATTACAAGGAGTAAAGAGATAAAAGGCTGGACACGCAGACCCAATTTAATAAATTCTAAATTTATTACAATTTCCAAAATTACCCTTGCCCTTTTAATATCCATCTGATATACATTATTCATACAACACATTTATGTATTCAAACAAAGCATGTTATTCAATCAATCTAATCCAATTAATTAATCTTTGATTAATGACCATCCAATGTTCAAACAATGATTTGATTTGCGCGAGTCCAACTCGTTTAAGAATAAATACTTTTAAGTACGTATTCTTGAATTATATCGAACTACAACTTTAAATCTAATTTATTTGTATTCAATACTAATTCTAATTTAATTCCAAATTAAATATTTACACTTATTTATTTGCCTTAAAGACTTGGATTCCAAATCCAATCTTGATGGGTCTCAAAGGCCCAATAACATCTAATGTCATTTTAATTAAAGTCCAATGGGCTTTTAATTGATTCTTAAGGCATGGGCTTTGACCATAATGGATCAAACCCAAAATGCCAAGGCCCAATAGGAATCACCATATTGCCATCAAATCAATTTAGGCCCATTAGGCCCAATTAAATTCTTTAAAGGGCCAAGTGATGTATTTGGACTTTATGGAATTTATTTTTGGGCCCAATTGGATCCAATCCAAAAGTCCAAAATCAAACTTGGTCAAACCAAGCCCATTAAACCCAAATACACACTTTTAGCGCAATAAACTTTAAATGCCAATTATTACAATTTTAATATTCCAAATATTACAATTATTATAATTAAAGTGTATTAGTCATGATTAATTAATTAAACTCAATATTTCCAAAATACCAATTTACTTAATTAATCATGCTTAATCCAACAATTCATGCTCAACACAAATTGAGGCCAAAATACATCATTTCATGCTTAACACAAATTGAAGCCTAAATACATCATTTCATGCTCCACATGCTCTTTGATTTAACATAAACATTATTGACTTTGATTCTAATCCAATCAAACCAACAATCAACATTTAAACATGCATTTATACACATAATTTTATGTTACAAAAATCAAAAAACTACACAGTGGACTACCTTGTATATTCGGCCATGATAAGTTTTTTTTTTTAATTTTTGATTCATTCAATTTATTTCAAATGTAATCATGCATAACTCTAAGTTATCATAATCTAAACATGCTCAAAGCATCAATTTAAAAAAATCATGTTCAAAACACAAAAGCCCCAAATTTTATGCTCAAGAACCCTAAAATTTTTCATGCTTAAAATTGGCTCATGATACCATTGTTAGTGTTCCTAGAACATGGCAAGGATCTAATAAGCATGAAAAACATTGAATAAGAACATTATAAGTTGCGGAATACTTACAGCGAACGGATTTGAACTTTTAAAAAATTTGTGAAGATGATCTCCAAGATCCAAGCAAAGTGTTGGTTCCAACTCTTGAAGATGTTTCCCTATCACCTTTGTTGACTTGCTTAAGTGCTACCTTTTGATTTGAAGAACAAAATCAAAGAGAAAAAATGGATGAAGTTCACACCCAAGGGAGACTTCTCTAGGGTTTCTATTTTCCAACTTGTGTAAATGATGTGTAGAGATTTACTTTTGGTAAAACCCTTTTACCTTTTTCACCAAAACTTGGTAGTTGGGTAAATGGTTTTACCAAAACCATTACAAGGTGGTTGGGTGGTTGGTGGCTTGGCATAAATGCCAACTACCACCACCTACCACACATGTGAAGTGGGCCCCACTATTTGAATTCAAAATTCAAACATCTCCACAAATATTTACCGCGGCTCGGTTTCGTTTAATCCGATTAAACAAACTTTCATGGCTAAATAATTAAATCTAATTTAATTAAATAACGATGCCTCGCAAATATATTACGAACGTCGTTTATGAACTAATTCATAATTAATTCATTCGTTCGTATTAAAGTCCGACTTTAATTTCGTAATGAAATCCAATTCATATTAATATATCTGATATATTAATTTTAGCTCATTGAATAAATTAAATAGAAAAATCAAATTTAACTATTAAATTTATTTTACCGATTAATTCCAAATTAATCGCGTTCTCTCTCTACTGAACACATTTAATCCAAGATTAAATAAAGCCCCAATTAATCCCAGATTGATTTTCTCTCTCCAAATTAATCCTAGATTAATTCTAATTTATGTCAACTGTCATCGGTTAATCTTTGGGAAGCGACCCAAGAGATCTCTGGATATGTTGGCAGTAAATTCGGTTATCGAACCATCCGATAAAATGAGTACCTCGTACCACGTGCTTACCGATTACAAGACATGGTTGGCTTCTAGCAAAGCACCGTGCCTACCCAATTCTCCAGAAATATTATTACTGGAATATATAATCTATGTCAGGCGTAGAATAGGTAGTATTGCGTATTGTGATCCAGTATCAGATGTCACGTGCTAGGCCTGAGGCTGAAATATTGTCTGCCCCGTACGAAGCACATATCGGATATCAAACAACTAGTCTCTTTGAATCGGATAATCATGACCTTGTCATATTATCCCGATGGTTGCAACACAATAGAGAACTAGTTATGAATCCCTGCGTGATCATCATCTCCATATGTCTGGAGTGATACTTCCGTCTTGATATCACATCCAATACACTATAATTCTCGGTAAACCCAATAGAGGCGTACAAGAACTTTTTAAAGCCATGGACGACCAAAACCAAAGTTTACCGATTGTCGTAAGTACCAGCGATGCAAGTCTCAGGTTAAGACCAAATACATCTACCCTGACGTGGACTCCCATAGACTCATATACATACTACCAATGGGATTCCACGGGGTCTATCCAGAGCGCAGCTGTTTTCCGTACCATCGGTAAAACACAACCTCCTATCGCACTTGCATAAGTATCATATACTTAAACATATGAGAACTATGACGTTATGCCTTCACAACGAGCACAAGTGCAATACTAGTCTATTCCGCAATATTGATGTCCAGTCTCGATAATACTACGACTAGGGATATTTAATGATTAAACCTTTATGGATTGATACTGTCTATTGTCATCTCAATCCGGAACTAATCATATGGACTTTTACTATTTATATATCAAAGTAAATAAATTACGAAATGATAAAAGGCAATTTCATTACTACATAGTCAATTTTGTACAAAACACAATGTCTTTTACAAACAGTGACGCTATGGGTCATAATTGTCTAACATGTACAACAGACTCCGTATGAGATATGGATAGGAAAGAAACTGGGTTTCTCATTCCTGAAGATTTGGGGATGCTGGGCATACATCAAATATTTGGAAGGTACCATACTTGAGCCCAAATCGGATAAATGCCTATTCGTAGGATATCATAGGGAAACAAAGATATTACTTCTATCACCCACGAGAGAACAAAGTATTTGTTAATCTACATGCGGTTTTCCTTGAGAAGGAATTCTTAAATGCAGTGGTAAGTGGGAGGAAAGTAGAACTCGATGAAAATTAGAGTGATACTATTCCTGGCATAAAATCCTCAACGGACCAAGAACATTCCATCCGGGATGAGACTGTACCACATTCTTCTATCACACAAGAACCGCGTAAGTCGGAGAGAATCAGGAAACAACATGAGAGGTATGGGTTTCTGATCTCACCTCATCTAGATATTAATCTCATTGAGGATAACAAACCGCTACAATGAGGAAGCGATACAAGATATCGATTCCGCTTTATGGCAAGAAGCCATGAAGTCCGAAATGGATTCCTTGTAAACCAACCAAGTTTGGACACTGGTTGATGCACAAGAAGGCGTAAAGCCTATTAGATGAAAATGGGTCTTCAAGAGGAAGACCGATATGGATGGCAACGTACAAATGTACAAAGCTAAGCTTGTAACGAAGGGGTATCGTCAACGATATGGTGTTGATTATGACGAAACTTTCTCACCTGTTGCCATGATTAAATCCATTCGGATAATTCTTGCTATTACTGCATATTTCGATTATGAGATATGGCAGATGGATGTTAAAACCACTTTCCTTAATGGAAACCTTTTGAAGGATGTTTATATGCAACAATCTCACGATTTTATCGTGCCTAGACTTGCAAACAAGGTTTGTAAGTTAAATCGGTCCATTTATGGACTGAAGTAAGCATCGCAGTCATGGAACCAACGTTTTGATGAGATCATAAAATAATATGATTTCATTCAAAACAAAGATGATCCTTTTGTATATAAGAAGGTTTGTGGGAGCTCACTGACTTTTATTGTCCTTTACATTGACGTTGTATTGCTTATGGGCAATGACATTCCCATGTTAACATCGGTGAAAGATTGGCTTTCATTAAAATTCTCCATGAAAGATCAGGGAGAAGCAGCATATATTATAGGAATAAAGATCTACCGGGATAGATCTAGAAAGCTACTTGGACTCTCCCAAAGCACGTATATTGACAAAGTGTTGAAAAGATTCAACATGGATCAGTCCAAGAGGGGACTGTTACCCCTGTCACATGGCATCACTCTATCTGAGGACATGTGTCCTAAAACTCAAGATGAGAGAAACAACATGAGTCGGATACCGTTCGCCTTGGTAGTTGGATCGATCATGTATGCCATGATATATACGCGACCTGATGTCTCGTATGCTTTGAGCATGTGTAGTCGCTATCAGGCCGATCCAGGTGATGGTCACTGGATGGCGGTTAAGAACATCCTTAAGTATCTTAGACGAACTAAGGATGCTTTCTTAATTTATGGAGATGGAGAACTTGAGGTAACTGGGTATATCGATGCAAGTTTCCAAACTGATAAAGACGACTCTAAGTCGCAGTCCGGGTACATATTTTGTTTGAACAACGGAGCAGTAAGCTGGAAATCTTCCAAGCAAGAGACTGTTGCCGATTCAACAAAAGAAGCGGAGTATATTGCTGCAGCTGAAGCAGCAAAAGAGGTAGTTTGGATCCGTAAATTCCTAATTGGATTAGGAGTGGTTCCGTTAGCAGCTGAGCCCGTTCCATTGTATTGTGACAATAACGGTGCTATAGCACAGGCTAAGGAACCGCGGTCTCATCAACGATCCAAGCATGTTCTTCGACGTTTCAATCTTATTCGTGAGATCATACATCGTGGCGATGTGAAGATCGAGAAGGTCGCATCAGATGACAATATTGCAGATCCGCTGACGAAAGCTATTGCACAGTAAAAATTTGAGAAACATATACATAGTTCAGGTGTTAGATGCTTGAGTGACTGACTATAGGCCAAGTGGGAGATTGTTTGACAATTATGACCCATAGCGTCACTGTTTGTAAAAGACATTGTGTTTTTTTACAAAATTAACTATGTATTAATGAAATTGCCTTTTACGTTTCGTAATTTATTTAGTTTGATATATAAATAGTAAAAGTCCATATAATTAGTTTCGGATTGAGATGATATGAGACAGTATCAATCCATAAAGGTTTAATCATTAAATATCCCTAGTCGTAGTATTATCGAGACTGGACATCGATAATACGTAATAGACTAGTATTGCACTTGTGCGCGTTGTGATGGCTTAACGACATAGTTCTCATATGTTTAAGTATAAGATACTTATGTAAGTGCGATAGGAGGTTGTGGATTACTGATGGTATGGAAAACAGCTTCGCTCTGGATAGACCCCGCGGAATCCCATTGGTAGTATGTATATGTGTCTATAGGAGTCTGCTTCAGGGTAGATGTATTTGGTCTTAACCTGAGACTTGCATCGCTAGTACTTGCGACAATCGATAAACTTTGGTTTTGGTCGTCCAGGGCTTTAATAGGTTCTGTGTACGCCTCTATTGGGTTTATTGAGAATCGTAGTGTATTGGATGTGATGTCAAGACGGAAGTATCACTTCAGACATATGGAGATGATGATCACGTAGGGATTCGTAACTAGTTCTCTATTGTGTTGCAACCATCGGGATAATATGACAAGGTCATGATTATCCGATTCAAAGAGACTAGTTGCTTGATATACGATATATGCTTCATACGGGGCAGACACTATTCCAGCCTAAGCCTTGCACGTGACATCTGATACTAGATCGTAATACGCTATAATACGTATTCTACGCTTGACATAGATTATATATTCCAGTAAGAATATTTCTGGAGAATTTGGTAGGCACGGTGCTTTGCTATAAGCCAACCATGTCTTGTAAATCGGTAAGCACGTGGTACGAGGTACTCACTTTATCGGATTGTCCGATAACCGGATTTACTACCAACATATCCAGAGATCTCTTGGGTCACTTCCCAATGATTCACCGATGACAGTTGACTCGACTAGAATTAATCTGGGATTAATTTAGAGAGAGAAAATTAATCTGGGATAAATTGAGGCTTTATTTAATCTGGGATTAAATGTGTTCTAAAGAGAGATAACGTGATTAATTTTGAATTAATCGGTAAAATAAATTTAATAGTTAAATTTGATTTTTCTATTTAATTTATTTGAATGGGCTAAAATTAATATATCGGATATATTAATATGAATTGGATTTCATTACGAAATTAAAGTCGGACTTTAATACAAACAAATGAATTAATTTAGAATTAATTCGTAAACGATGTTCGTAATATATTGTGAGGCATCATTATTTAATTAAATTAGATTTAATTATTTAGAGATGAAAGTTCGTTTAATCGGATTAAACGGAACCGAGCCGCGGCAAATGTTTGTAGAGACATTTGAATTTTGAATTCAATATGGGGCCCACTTCACATGTGGTAGTTGGCATTTATTCCAAGCCACATACCACTCAACCACCTTGTAATGGTTTTGGTAAAACCATTTACCCAACTACCAAGTTTAGGTGAAAAGGGTAAAAGCCTTTTACCAAAACCAATTCTCTCTCTCTTTTGTAACACTAGAACCAAAAACAAACCCTAGGAGAACAATCCTTGGGCGTCAGCTTCCTCCCTCTCTTCACTTTGATTTTCTTGAAAACTCAAAGAAGCTAGCACTTCAAAGATTAACAAATGTGATAGGGAAACATCTTCAAGAGTTAGAATCAACACTTTAAGCTTGGAACTTGGAGTTCTCTTCTCAAATTTTTAAAAGCTCAAAATCCGTTCATTGTAAGTATTTCGCAACTTATAATGATTTTAATCACATCTTTTCATGCTTATTAGATCATTGGCATGTTGTAGGAATACTAACACTACGACAGACAAAGATTGTATATTCCATTAAGAATATTTCTGGAGAATTGGGTAGGCACGGTGCTTTGTTAGAAGCAAACCATTTCTCGTAAATCGGTAAAAACGTAGTACGAGGTATGTACGTGTTCGGATAGTCCGAAGACCGGATTCACTGCCAACATATCTATGGATCTCTTGGGTCACTTCCCGAAGATTCACCCATGACGTATCATTCGAACTTTATTAATCTGAGATTAATTACGGAGAGATTTTATCTAAGATAAAATACTATTTGAAGAGAGAGAAACAATTAATTTGGAATTAATCGATAAATTATATATTTGATACATTAAACGAAATTAGATTTCGACGCAGAATTAAAATTGGATTTTAATTCGGGCAAACGAGTTAATTTAGAATTAATTCGCTAGCGATGTGAATAGTAATTTTGCTTGGCATAATTATTTTATTAAATTTGATTTAATTCTGTCGCAAAGAAAAATTTGTTAATTCGGAATTAGCGAACCCGCGCCCAGGAGTGTTTGCGGGCCCACTCGGATTTCGAATCAAGTGGGGCCCACATATCACATCACATGTCACATCATTTGTAACTTTAAAGTTGCTTTGAGTGATGGGTTTAGGTGAAGGCATGGTGATAACTTGTTTAACACACAAGTTGACTTGATGTCATGGTTGACATATACTAACTTTGGTATATGATTATTTTAATTTTTGAAATTGAAATACATGTAAACAAAACCAAATCACTATCTCTCTCATTCATATCATTCACGCGCATTGGTAAAATAAAACACTCTCAATTTATTTTCTTCTCTTGGCCGAATATAGAGGAAGAAGATAAGAATTTTTGTTGAAAAAATTCTAAAGGCTAGCACCTTTAAGGAATCATCACAAGGTGATAGGGAAACCTACTCTAAGAGTTTGGAATCAAAGGAAAATCTTGGAGATTCTACTTCCACCTTGGCCGAATCATATAAGGAGTTCTTGGAGTTCATTTTGTTGTTCTTCGCACTCAAAATCCGATCTTTGTAAGTATGATTCTATCATACTTCTTAAATGTATTCATTCCATTTTCTATGCTTGAATGATCTTGGGACTAATCTAGAAACCCAACACCTTATGGTTATATGATAAAGATAATTTATTGAAATGAGATTGTTCTTTATCAAACAGTCACTTTGGAAACATTGAGAGATGTATAGGCACTATATTTTTGCATATAAGTCTCGATGATCAGCCTTGTACGGAGGCACTATTCTTTTAGTTACGGAAGTCACGGGAAACAGAAGTCGGAAGGAAAAAAAATCAGAAATTGATACCTTGTTGGCCTTAATTCGTTTACATAGCTTTGGGTTTGCTCGTTGGATCTCTGTTTTAAAATTTATCCTCAGCCCAAAACCCCCGCAACCTACACCAAGCCACATACCCAAGCCCACACATCACCAACCACACGCCCAAGCACACAAAAAGGACAAGCTACACGTCCAAATCCCTCCAAAATAATAAATCCGCACATTAAACACAGTTGAATTCCTAACAAATCACCTTCCTGAATTATAATAATCAAATCAAATCACCTTCCCGAATTAAAAGAATCAAATCAAATCTCATAAATCACATTCCTAATTAAATTAACTCAAATCCCATAAATTACCTTCCTAAAGTGAATAGATTTTTCCTTATGACACACTAATTAGAGATACCCCCATAATTGCATAATACTTTCCCTTTCCGTACATGGAGAACCTCAACATTCTCCTATAAAAAGAGACGTAACGAACCAATCATCCCCCTCACTAAGACACTCACGCCCAACTCAAAGAAATTCCCCTGCAATTGTTGTGGCCAGCCAACCAGAAACAACCCCTTTTTTCCATCGGAAAACTAAAGAAATTTCCCCTACAATTACCGAAAACACAACCTAAAATCAGCCCCATATTACCATAAGACATAGCCAAAAAAACCAGCCCTTCATTCTCGCCACACAGTAATAAAAAAACCACGCCAAACAGCTCTAAGAATTTCCCCCTAAATTGTCCGCCTAAACAGCCTTATTCCTTAACTGAAACTGTCACCGAAACTACCTTAATCATCACTAAAAAAAACCCTGAAATCTGCCCTTGTAATCACCAAAAAAAGCCTGGAAATCTGCCTCTGCAATCACCAAAAACAGTCCCAGAAATATGCCATATTACCACCGAAAACAGTCTTAGAAATCTGCACCCTTTCACCAAAAATTCTGCCCAGAAAATCTGCAACCTTTCACCGAAAAACTTCCCAGTAAACTTCCTGAAAACACCAAAAATACTGCCCAAATAACCCTAAGAAAACGTAGCCCCAACACACCTGAACAACCGTAAAACAGTAAACTGAAATAGTCTGTAATTACCGCAAAAATAACGACAAAAACCACAGTAAAATAGAGCAAACAGCAGCCCAAAACAGTGAGGCAACGAAGGAAAAAAATGAACTAATAAATCAGAAAAGTTACGGAGCATCAACCCTTCCGACAACCGCGTAACGCACTTATAAGAGACGACTTAAGAAGTTAGACCTGAGGGCATCCTTTTATTATTCCCGTTCTTTTTTCTATTATCTCTCACGGTATATCGAATGGAAATCCAGACGTAAATTCCGTAGCCGAATCTGAATGGATTGTAGTACAGTCTGTAGTTGGGATATAATTTCTCGTACTGTTTGAGAAACACACATATTTCGTTTCATCTAATCTTGTGTTCATCTAGTGTTTATTAGGAATAATATGTTATTTTCATGAATGATTTAGTCCTTTCTTTAATATTAGGAATTTGATTATCTCTCTTTAATTTTTATGCTTAGAAAATTGCTATTTATTTATGTTTACGCATGTATTAATCTAAAATATTCGTGAAATTGTGTGCTTGCCGTTATTCCGACTTACTTTCATGCATGCAAACTTAGATTTAGGTTTTATTTTTATCCATGCAAAATTAGATATAGGTTCTATGCAAACTGAGATGTAGGCTATTCTCGCGTATGTATATTGTGAAGACTTGGTTAGATTATTACGCAAATCCTTTCATTACAAGTGGCATAAGTGAGAGACCATTCTGAACCCAACGGTTTGAGGTCTTCCCTTGTGAGGGGTGAGTGCGGCCTTAAATCATTTCCCAGTTTACACTGGGTGGCGACTCCATTATTCTCCGGTCTAGTCTTCCAGGGCTATTCCATACTCCTGATCGGGCCGCGAGCCTGGAAAAGTGTCGTCGATTTCTGTGTCCTACGAGATGTCTTTAATATAGAGAAAAATACAAGTATGAAGTATGAACTAAATAATATTGAATTATGGCATATGTGATTGGTCCGCATAGGTGTTAGATGTCAATCCAAATTGGTAAAGGATTATTTGATTGAAAATCTTACCTTAGATCCTTATCCGATTTGTGAGTCATTTATCCAGTGAGAGATGACAAAGGCCCTATTTCAAGGTGTTGGATCCCCTGCTGGAGATTTACTGGAGCTAATACACAACTGTAGGCATTGCATTTTTGCATGTGAAACCCGATGATGAGTCTCAGTTGGAGGCACTACCTTTTAAGTTGCGAAACCCGTGAGAAACGGACATCTGAATGGAAGAGTCAAGAATTGACTCAATGACGGATTAAGTTCACTAGTTTAGCTTCAAGTAACTCGTTTGATTTCTGTTTTAAAAATTAAACCCGGCCCACACACATCTAGCCCACACGAATTTAGCTCACACACCCATCTAACCCACACAAATTTAGCCCAAACACCTAACCAAGCCCACACACAACATCAAAACACCTAGCCAAGGCCCACATGCCCATAGCCCCCTAATACACACCCAAATTAAATAATTATTAATTAAATTAAAACATTAACTAGACAAAATATTAAATAAATAAATAAAATAATTACATACCTAATTAACACTAATCAAATATAATTATTCCTAACTAAATTAAATTATATACCAATCTAAAATATTGACTTCCTAATCTAACAAATTAAAAGCCTAATCAACACCAATTAAATATATCATCTCCCTAATTTAAAATAATTTATCCCCCCCCTCAATCTTGTGTATACCTTTCTTGGAAATCCTAATTGAATACCAAAATCTTTTCCTTGTGAGACATGGGTGAACCCTAGCCATTCTCTATATAAACAACCCCTAGCAAAAGCCAACCTCTCTCCACTCTCCCCATACACACGCCCATCACAAGAAAAAGAAGCAAAAAATTCTCTCCAATATCTTACAAGTTCACGCAAATTACACCAAAAAACCACACTCCATAAAGCACCTCACTGCACCGAAAAACACAGCCCTATACAGTAGCCATATAACCGAAAAACACAACACTGAACAGCCCCTTAACACAAAAAACAGCAGACCCTGCACCCCCCAAACACGCCTAAAACAGTGAGCAAAAACACCTGAACAGCAGCCCTCTTTCCACCGAAAATAGCAGCCCATGCACCCCCCAAACACGCCTAAAATAGTGAGCAATACACACCTGAAAAGCAGCCCTCTTTCCACCAAAAACAGCAGCCCCTACACCCC
The DNA here is from genome assembly GCA_019454045.1 of Zanthoxylum bungeanum. Taxonomy (NCBI): domain Eukaryota; kingdom Viridiplantae; phylum Streptophyta; class Magnoliopsida; order Sapindales; family Rutaceae; genus Zanthoxylum; species Zanthoxylum bungeanum. Next base: position 280,860 of record SKCR01026316.1, read on the forward strand.
CAAACACGCCTAAAATAGTGAGCAAAACACACCTGAACATCAGCCCTCTTTCCACCGAAAACAGCAGCCTCTGCACCCCCCAAACACGCCTAAAACAGTGAGCAAAATAAACCTGAACAGCAGCCATCTTTCCACCGAAAATAACAGCCCCCTAAAACACTAAAAGACTGCACTTTTAACCCTTAAGATATCACAAAAAAACTGCACTTAAAACCTTTAAAAAACACTCAAAATAGTCCACCTAAACACCAAAACAGTGACCTGAAATAGTGAGCAGAAAACATGCCCAAACAGCAGCAAAACGAAGCCTAAACAGCAAGAAAAATAGTAGAACGACGAGTTAAGACGCTAAGCTAAAGAACCGAAAGAGCAAGGAGCTTTTACCCCTTCCGATCTCCGTGAAACGCAAGTCCGAAGACGACTTAAACGGTTAGACCTGAGGGTACTTTTCACACTTATTTTTTCTGTTTTATTTTTTATTTTTTATTGAGTTTTATTCGCATGATTATTATGTTAAAATACAAGTTGTGGCACATGAGTAGATAAATATGCATGTATTATGGATTGATGCATGATTGTGGCCTTTGAGTAAAATGAAAAATGTGTCGCCTCCCGTGGTATATAGGATGGAAACCCGGACGTAAATTTCATAGCCGATTTCGAATGGACGGTAGTATGATCTGCACTCGGGATACAACTCCACGTACCACTTGAGCAAACGATGCATATTTTGTTTTATGTTGTTTGATGTGTTTATTATTCGTTATTTGATTTCCGCATATTATTTATTCGTGTAATGATATGATCGAGCGCATGGGCTTAGTAAGTGTGATGAAAGGTCCTCTAATTGAAGGGGTTAAAATCCTTTACCACGATGCTTCACCGCGCCGGTCAATGTATATTCGATTGGATGTGAGATATGTTCAATCGGGTATATGAAATCCGATATTTTTTACATTTACCTTTTTGTTTCATATATATGCATTGAGATAAGCGCATGGGCTTAGTAAGTGCGATGAAAGGTCCTCTAATTGAAGAGGTTAAAATCCTTTACCACGATGCTTCACCGCGCTGGACGATGTGTATTCGATTGGATGTAAGACATGTTCAATCGGGTATACGAAATCCGATATCTTTGTATTTACTTTTGTTTCACATATATATGCATTGAGATAAGCGCATGGGCTTAATAAGTGCAGTGAAAGGTCCTCTAATTGAAGAGGTTAAAATCCTTTACCACGATGCTTCACCGCGCCGGATATCTTTGTATTCACCTTTGTTTCATATGTATGCATTGTGTTGTGTGCGCATGGGCCTAGTAAGTCGGATTAAAGGTCATCCACTTGGAGGGATAAAAAGCCTACGGTCTACCTTTACCGCAATACTTCGCCGAGCTTTGTTATTTACTTTTCGTTATGTGTTATTTATTTATCATTCGAACAATATCATTTCATTCTTGCATTTTTATTTATTGCACGTTATTATGTATGCATGCACATGGGCTTAACTAGGGTGGGTTAAAGGTCCTCGATTCGAGGGAAAATGCCTTAAGGCTATCTTACCACGATGTTTTGCCGCGCTGTTTATTACGTGATTTATCGCTGTTTTTTACAAAACACCATTTGTTCATACATTTTATTTGTTGCACGTTATTATGTATGCATGCGCATGGGCTTAACTAGGGTGGGTTAAAGGTCCTCGATTCGAGGGAAAATGCCTTAGGGCTACCTTACCACGATGTTTTGCCGCGCTGTTTATTACGCGATTTATCGCTGTTTTGTAAAATATCATTTTATTCATGCATTTTATTTCTGTTTATTATGTAATGTTCTGTCGTGCTTTCTTTTCCATATTATTCATTCATATGACATCTCATTTCATAATCTTGCATCACATATAACATGCTTAATTGAAAATTTGTAGTAGTTACATGAGTATAGGCACACATTGCACTTCTCTCCTTCTTGGTATTCCTTTCTTTCACTCATGTTAGCCACATTCTTTGGCATTACATCATGGTACGTTTATCTTTAATATAAAGTTGCATCTTTAATTGTTCCTCTTTCGCGTATTTGAATTTGCATCTTTTATCCCTTCATGTCATGCGCTTGTTTTGACTCCGTTTATTATGTGGTTATTTTGATCTTATTTCATATGCTTTTATAATGCGCTTACAACATGATATGTTCGCCGTTATTTTGATTTCCTTTATATTGCATGCCAATATTGCTATGGTTGTCATGTGTTTATGTTTGCATGAATATTGAATTCTAATGATGTAATATGTTTGCTATTGAAAAAGACTTACCTTTTAAGCATGCGAACTTAGTAATAGGATTTGATTTCATGAATATTTAGATGTAAACTTTATCTTTTGCGCATATGAACTTAGAAGCATGATACCCATGTAAATAAGTGTTACTCAGGCTTGATTAAATTATTACACAAATCCTTTCATTACAAGTGACATAAGTAAGGGACCATTCCGAACCCAACGGTTTGAGGTCTTCCCTTGCGAGGGGTGAGTGTGGCCTTAAATCTCATTTTCCCGGTTCACACCGGGTGGCGACTCCATCATTCTCCGATTTAGTCCCCCGTGGCTACTCCGTACTCCCAACTGGGCCGCGAGCCCGAACAGCATGCGTCACCCAGGTTTTCCTGTGTCACCACAGTTTGGCGACTCCACTGGGGATTGAGAATCGGCCCCGAAATATTGTCTTGTAATATTTGGATTTTTGTTTTAATTGACCATGTCTATAGTGGATGAAATGAGGGTGTGATCAAAGACAATTTAAGGCTAGGTAATGGTTTGGTGTCTTCCTTCATTCACTACCTTTCGAGGAAAATCTGTGGAGGACCTAAATAGTCACTACCCTGGGTCTGTTGTGACAGACTAATTTGGAGGACTTGTTGCTTATTCCTGTCACCAAGCGATAAGAGCCTAAGAGGCTTGGGTATTTAAGAGAGTTCGCTCCACCCTCCCTCTGGGGAATCTGCAACAAGAAATCCATTTGACAGTTAGTCACACACCATAACTTGTTGGCACGTACCGTAAGGTATAAAAAAGGTGCACTTGCTTGGTCGCACGAACCCTTGAGTGGGGAGACCTAGTTGTGGGCAATCCTTCGCCAGCAAGAGTCTTTGTTTATACTCTCACGAACCCACCCATAGACTGGGGTTGTATGGCTAAAGTAACAATTTTTTCCTTGAGTATGTGCTTGTGGACCATTCTCATTTGGATGCAGTTGGACTTTTTGTCAGAAATGCGAACTTGCTGGGCCATTTAAATTGAGGCGAGAGTTCGTATCCTATGACCATTAGGCCCAAAGCTTCTGAAATGTTGATGGGCCACCTTGTAGAATTTACTATTTTATGCTTGAATTATCTGTATGCCTGTGTGGGAACATCGTCGTTTGGATCCATCTGGACCATTTGTCATGAGATATGGGCTTGTTGGGCTATTTAAACTGGGACAAGAAAGTATCTTATGGCGATTGGGCCGAAGGCCTCTAAATGTTGATGGGCCATTTTGTGCTTGTGTTCGGAACATTACCATTTGGATGTAGTTGGCTCCTTGCCATGAGATGCGAACTCGTTGGGCCATTTAAACTGGGGCGATTCACTCCTATAACATTTAGCCAAAAAGCTTCTAAAATGATAATGGGCCGATTTGTTTTAAAATTTTAATTAATTTATTATGTCCTATATGTTATATGCATCTTATGCACCTCATACATGCATACATCATGTTAACACCCTTTATGTCTCATAGAGGACAACATAGATACCGTTTGGGTTAGAGAAGGGACGAGACTCACCAAAATACCGAGAACATATATGAGTACATCCGATAATGAGGTATCCCATATGGATCAGTTGGAAAACAGTCTCACCAAGATCACTGAACAGTTGCAAGCCCTGACTACTGCTGTAGCTGGTATTGCTATGCCCCGTCTGGGGGGAATTCTGAGAATGTGAGGCATGAGGAGCCTCCGAATGGTCGGGGGATGAGATTCCCTCTTTTGATGACGACGTGGCAGAATATGCAATAGGCAGAATGATTGGGTCTCCGGCAGAATTTCAGAATCTTCGGGATCAGGCTGAAATAGTTACCCGCAAGATGAGGGGTAAATATGAAGAGATGTTGGATTATGAGGCAATGACATTTGAAGAACAGTTGCCGGCTCAGTTCAAGATGCCGGACATGGCTAAGTTTAACGGAATGGGGATCCGAGGGTCCATCTCCGTCAGTATGTTTCAGTCATGAGTTCAGTGGGTCTGTCCAAGCGTCAGGCGCAGAAGATGTTGGGATGTCACTTGAAGGGGCACCGGTAGTTGGTTGATCACAGCCTTGAGAAGAAGGTTAGGGAAGATTGGAGGGAGTTGGCTGATGCTTTTCTGAAGCAATACGTCACGGACTTGGAGATTGATTTGTCACTCCGTGATTTGGAGAACACTAAGCAGAAGCCGAAGGAAAGCTTCAAGGAGTATGTGGACCGATGGAGAAGTCAGTTGTTGAAAATACAGACTAGGCCCTCTGAGAAGGACCAAATTAAGATGATTATCAAGGGCACCAAGCCCTCCATCTATGGGAAACTGAGAAGGATGACCTCGATGATTACAGACTTTTGGTAGTTGAGGGAAACTGTCATGGACATTGAAGAGGAAGAGGCGGAAAATAGGAAGTCTTATGGCCTAAGTATGAGGCCTATTGGGGAGACATCGGGCACCAAACCTGTTTCTACGGAGATTGCTGCCATCCGGAACCGGAGATTCTCCAACTTGGGGAGACCCTTATCTAAGGTGTTGGAGAAATTAAAAAGACAAGGACTTCTGAAACCCTTGGAGGCCAAACCATTACCCAATCCCCCACCATCACATTACAACAAAAACCTTTACTGTCACTTCCACCAACAGAAAGGCCATGACACTGATAATTGCACCCGACTCCACCATGAAATCCAAGACCTGATAGATTCCAAGAAAATACCCGACCCAGAAATAGAACAGCCTGACACACACAGAAACCCCTTACCCAACTATCGTGTCGTACCACCACCAACCTATATGATCAATTCAGGCCTCCCAGAAGACCTTGTCCTAAAATCCTTTCACCCTCAAGCCTTTTGCATGGGAATCTGGGATAGTAATAGTGAAGATGAGACTGAGCAGGGGAAGAACTTTTGGCTTGATTTCTCTAGTGGTGATGAGGAAGAAGTGAGGGGAATGACCCGCAGCGACCGCTTTATAATGATATGGTGGAAAAGGGTAAGGAAGCCTTGACCGATGGTAGAAAAATGGTGGAAAGTACAGAGAATGCTGAGGGGGATATTGTTGGACAGTTATGACCCATAGCGTCACTATTTCTACAGATAACAGTGTTGTTGTACAAATTAACTATGTAACAAAGGAGATTGCACTCTTATCATTTGTGATTACATTTGTTTTATTGTTTTTTAAAAGCATAAAATAAATGGTAAATACTTTAGTAATTTTTGGAAAATATATAAGTGAAGTGTTGGACACATTTTCGCTTAACCTAATTCATTTTCTCCATCTCTCTTTCCTCTCGACAAGGTCACGCCCAAGGCAGAAAACTGCCCTTGGTTGGCCGAAAATGGTGATCCATTTTTTAGGGTTTTGTGGCAAAATCCAAGTTCTAGCACACTCCTAAGAGGTATACGAAGGTGTTAGGGAAACTCACCCACGAGCCAGGAATCGTTTGACGCAAATTCGAGGCTCAAATCTCAGCTCAAAATTGAAATTCTTGGACAAACATCTGCTGCAGTGGGTGCTTAAACCAGTGAGCATTTTTGAAGTTTTGTTCGTCGTTTCGTCTTAACCGATCAATGTAAGTATTCCGCAACTTCTTTGATATGTATTTCACACATCTTCATGCTTGTTTGATGATCTTGGGACCTAGAATAAAACTAAAAATGGCATCAAGAGCCTAGGTTCAAGCATGAAAGTTTAGGGCTTAAAATTTGGGTATTTTGTATTTGAGCATGATTTGAATAAATTGGATGTTTAAGTATGCTTAATACATGTTTAATTGAATATTGATTAGATCAATTTCATGAATTAATGTTTGAAACATTTTTCCCCAAATATTAAAGTTGGCCTAAAATGATAAATTGGGTATTTTGAATTTGAGAATGATTTTATGAAATTGGATGATTAAGTATGCTTAAATATGGTTGAATTGAAGATTGATTGGATCAATTTCATGAAAATGTGATTGGATCATTTTTCCCCAATTTGCTTAAGGTGGCCGAATATAATAAGCCCTAATTGTCTTGGAATTGTGATTTTTTGTTCATTAGATGAATTGGAAATCATTTGGGTATATGATTTAATGTCGATTGTGTAATTGATTGGATTGAATTTGAATCGGACATAAAATCCTCAAATTGCCAAGACTTTGAAGCATGGAAATGGGTTTGATTTTTCATTAAATGTGTGGGCATGTGATAATGAAATTGTGCATGATTAATTGTATAAATTAATGTTTTAGAAATGTTAATTTGGGTAATTAATCATGTAATACACTTTAGGTTAATTGAATGTGAAATTGGATTTTTGTATTTAATTAATTGAGCCTTAAAATTGGATTTTGGCTTTTAAAGTTGTCATTGGGCTTGTTGGGCTTTGTTGTACAAAGTTAGGTTTAGGCAAATTGGATTGGATCCAATTGGGCCCAAAACCGCTTCCATAAAGCCCAAATGCGATTTAATGAACCGTTAAAGTTTAATTGGGCCTAATGGGCCAAGATTGATTTATGGGCTTATGGGGTAAATCCCGGATTGGATTTTGGTTATTCGGTTTGACCCGAGTTGACCAAAGTCCACGCCTTAAGAAATCAATTAAAAGCCCATTGGACTTTAATTGAATTGACGTTGGACGTTAATCGGTCTTTGAGACGTGTTGCGATTAAATTTGGAATTTAAGTCGTAAAAGGTTTATTATTAAAGTGTAATATTTAATTTGGAATTAAAAAGCGAATTAGAATTGAATGCATATTAAATTGGATTTAATGACGTAGTTTAATTTAATTCGAGAATTCGTACTTTGAGTACTTATTCGCAAAACGAGTTTGACTCGATCAAAATCAAATCGTTGTTTGAACATTGGATGATCACTAATTATCAGATTAATTAATTTGATTAGATTGATTGATAACATGCTTATGTGAATACTTGGTTGTGATGAATGAATAGTGTATATCAGATAGATATTACTCTGGTGGGGGCAATTTTGGAAATTGTTGTAATAAATTTGATTTATTAAATTGGACCTGCGTGTCCAGCCTTATCACCTCTATTCTATTTGTATTCTTGAGCAAACGACACATATTTTATTTTACGTTATTTTGATGTGTTTATTATTCGTTATTTAATTTCTACATATTATTTGTTTGTGTAATGATGTGATCGAGCGCATGGGCTTAGTAAGTGGGACTGAAGGTCCTCTATTTTGATGGGTTAAAATCCTTTACCACGATGCTTTGCCGTGCCGATCAATGTATCTTCGATTGGATGTGAGATATGTTCAATCGGGTATACGAAATCTGATATCTTTATATTTACTTTTGTTTCATATATATGCATTGTGTTAATTGTGCATGGGCTTAGTAAGTGCGACGAAAGGTCCTCTAATTGAAGGGGTTAAAATCCTTTACCACGATGCTTCACCGCGTCGGACGATGTATATTCGATTGGATGTGAGATATGTTCAATCGGGTATACGAAATCTGATATCTTTGTATTTACTTTTGTTTCATATATATGCATTGTGTTAATCGCGCATGGGCTTAGTAAGTGCGACGAAAGGTCCTCTAATTAAAGAGGTTAAAATCCTTTACCACGATGCTTCGCCGCGCCTTTTACTTCGTTATTTGCTTTTCTTTATGTGTTATTTATTTCTTATTCATATATCATCATTTTATTTGTTGCACATCATCATTCTAATGCGCATGGGCTAACTAGGGTGGATTAAAGGTCCTCTATTCGATGGAAAATGCCTTAAGGCTACCTTTACCATGATGTTTTGCCACGCCTTCTTTTCTCGTTATTCATTTTATATGACATCTTAATGTATGATCATACATTAATTATATCATGTTGCGCATGGGCTTAGTATGTTAGACTAAAGGTCTTCTATTCGAAGGAAAAAAGCCTAAAAGGCTACCTTTGTGACGATACTTCGCCGCGCCTGTTGTTATTTATTTTGTGTATGACATTTCATTGCATGATCATGCATCACGTATAATATGTTTAACCGGAAATTTAAAGTATTACATAGATATAGGTGCATGTTGCATTTTCTTTCTTTTTGCATTCCTCTTCTTCCACTCTCATTAACCATCTTCTTTACCATCGCATCATAGCACGTTTGTTCTTAACGTATGATTGCATCTTTAATTATCTCCCTATTATGTATTTGAATTTGCATCTTTCGTTGTCCCTTCGCGTTATGTCCTTATTTTGATTCTGTTCAACATATGGTTACTTTGATTTCTTTTAATATGTTTCTATAATGGGATTATTAAATTGTAGCATGCCGTCATTTTGACCTTTCGTCATTTTGCATGCCAATACTACTATGGTTACTTGCGTTTATGTTTGCATGAATGTTGAATCCTTATGATGTTATATGCTTGCCGTTGAAAGAGACTTATTTTTTTAAAGCATGCGAACTTAGTTATAGGATTTAATTTCATATATATTTAGATGCAAACTTTATCTTCATGCATGTGAATTTAGGATTGGTGTACACTTGGAAATATATGTTGATAGGCTTGGTTAGATTATTGCACAAATCATACCATTACAATGACATAAGTAAGGGACCATTCTGAACCCAACGGTTTGAGGTCTTCCCTTGTGAGGGGTGAGTGAGGCCTTAAATCTTTGTCCCGGTTCACACCGGGTGGCGACTCCATTATTCTCCGATTTAGTCCCCCGCGGGCTACTCCGTGATCCCAATCGGGCCGCGAGCCCGGAACAGCATGCGTCGCCCAGTTCTGTGTCCTACAGTTAGGAAGCTTATAGGGTTGTCATAATCGACGTACATAGAAAAGATGTTAGAAGATACAACTTTACCAAATGTAAGGTAGCAAATGTACCTTTTCGATGCGGCATAAATTTTTTAAAGAAAACGACACCTCAAGCTGAGGAAGAGAGAGTTAGGATGTCTAACTTGCCATATGCTTCTTGTATTGGAAGCATAATGTATGTTATGTTATGTACTAGACCTGACGTTTGTTTCGACGTTACTGTGACTAGCCGATATCAATCTGATTCGGGTAATGATCATTGGAGAGCCGTAAAACATATCCTGAAATATCTTAAGGGTACTAAGAATAAGTTTCTGATATATAGAGAAGATGAGTTACAAGTTAAGGGTTATACAGACTCCGACTTCCAAAGAGATCCAAATGATAGAAAATCTACATTATGATACATATTTGCCCTTAATAACGGTGCAATTAGTTGGTGTTGTTTAAAGCAAGACTCAACAGGTGATTCCATCACTGAGGTGGAATTCATAGTGGCTTCAGAAGCTACTAAAAAAGCTGTTTGGATTAGAAAATTTATCGTATAACTTGGCATTGTGCCTAGTATTGCAGATTTAATCTCATTGTACTGTGATAATAATGGAGCCATTGCGCTGGCTATGGAGCCGAGGGTGTATTCCAAGTCTAAACATGTGGAAAGGAAATACCGTGTAATTAGAGAGATAACTGAATGAAAAGAAATTGTGGTATTGAAGGTTCATAGACAAGACAACATAGCAGACACGCTTACAAAGGCTTTACCTCCTAAATTATTTGATAAACATTTGGAGGAGATAGGACTGGGGTACCATCCAGGTTTGCACTAAGCCAGTAGGAGTTTGATGAAGTTAGTGCATAGAGTGTTTATCCAAATTGTATATTTTATTATTTATTAATAAAATAACTACATTTTTAATTCCATACCTCATTAATGGTATTGTCATTATGCGTATTAGATTGATGAATAGATATATTGGAATGACAACGGCCTTAGAATAGTCTTGACACTAGGTGTAAACTATTCTTAAAGTAAATATTCCTAGTTTTTGGTTTTGGAATACGGTCGAATTCCTATAACCTAGAAGACTAGCACATGTCATATATTGGAATTAGAGTTCCAATGGTTTAACCGGATGTACCATGAGTTTTGGAAACTTGTTTAGACATGTGGATATTCGTTGAAGCGAACACTAAATGACTAATAGGAAATTCCTAATATTTGAAATTACACACCACAATCAATAGAATCTCCTCGAGTAGAGTGGCATATGTAATACTTTGACTCTATGATAGCGTTGATTTTGTGTGAGATCCACCACACTTTGATGCAATGTATGTTAGAAACCTTTCATGGTCTGGCTTTTAGATGTTCGTTGGGTGTGGACCGATGCACTCAGTAATCAAGTGCGAAGCAAGATAAGATCCGTCGGCCTGTATATGTACCATAAAGGGGTTTAGGTATCTATGTGAGTAAAGTCACGATTCTTAAATCTTTGGCCAAAGTCGATCACTTAGGGTGGATCGCATCATTTGTAAAGAATAGTGGAACATGTCGACATGAGATGTGCGCCTCAGAATCTTGATGATATATTCTATATTTCCTAAGCACAACTCGGATAGCCTACGGCGGAGGGATTGTTAAAGAGATATGATGACCTCGACTTGTATAGTTTAGAAAGTTTGTTCATGTTCTTTGCAAATTCGGAGGTAGCTGAATTGCGTACATATTTACTAGGCTTATATTACAAACTTGTCTGAACATAGAGAGTCCCAATATGAAGTGAATTCTTTGTGCACTTGGGTAGCCGATTAATTTTGATAAAAGATAATATTCGATATTATAATTATTAACTAAGATAATCAAGTGTTATTGGATAACATTGATTTTTTTACTTTGACCTAATTGGATTAATTCAATAATTACACAAGGGCTTAATTGTAAAATCATATTATCTCTACCATTTGAGGATATTATGGTAATTGTAAGTATGTAATAATATGTGGTTTTGTTTTTATTTAATTGGATTAAATCAAAGTGGGAGACAATGGAGATTAATCAAACCTAATTATACATATTTAGACAAATTAGATTAACCCCATTTAAAAGTTTATTACAACTTTTATTAATTAAAAATTACCTAAGTTTTGCTATAAATAGCAAGCTTAAGGAAGGTTTTAATTACAAGTACAAGAATAAGTTTAAACATAAGCAAAAGCTTGAGTAAGCTATACAAAATTTGTTTTTAGGAGATTAGCCTAAGTTAGAGAAGTGTTTAGAGAAGCTTGAGAGGTCTCTAAAATATTTCATTAAGGAGAAATCAAGATTAGATCTTGAAGTGAAGCTTGCTTGTATTTGAAATCGAGATTGGATCTTGAAGTTGAGCTTGCACACCTTGGAGGTTCTCCGATAATTTCAACAAATGAGAAGTAGATTGGATATTACATCTAGCTTACGAGTTAATGTTTTATATTCTCCTAAGCTATGTTCATTTGTGTATTAGATGTATGATCACATAACTTAATATTGAAATAATGGTAATCAATTGTGTCAATATAGTTTAGAAGTATAAACATGTTGGATTTGGTGCTCGGCGAGCCAAATTTTATTGTATTTATTGTAAATACGATGTACATTTTTATTTTATTATGAATAAAATCAAGTAATTTTCATCAATATAATCTTATATATGGTAACAGCGTAAATGACCATAGAATGAATAGTTGTGACATAAAGCAAAAGAGTCACAATTGTTACAGAGAAATGTCGTAATACAATTCATTCTTAAATTTTTCCTAGTCAAGGTTTACATACTTGGTCAGTTATTAAAACCGTGAGACCGGTAAGTGTCGTATATTAGAATTGTTCTAATTGTTAATCCTAGTAAACCATGAGTCTTGGGAGACTCATATAGACACGTAGGTATTTATTGGATAAATACTGAATGACTCATTTAAAGATTCATAATAGATGGTACACCAGCGCCAATAGGAATCTTTATGGGTCGAATAACATATTAGCTCCTTTAACTTGAGATACCGCTGTGGATATGCGAGATATCCTTCATACTTTGATGACAGTCACGTCAATGATTTCTTAAAATCAGACCTCCGCCTGTTTTTTGGGTATAGACTGATACTCACGATATCTTGTGATATATCCGGAGAGGATCTGTTAGTCCCGTGTACGGGATTTATGTGTCCAATTTGTGATTCTTTGAAATCATTGGCCGAGGTATGATTCGAAAACGAGTTCCAAATATTTATTGAAGAATCATAATTATGTCGTGACATATAAATTGTTCATAGCAGAGATTTGACGTTTAATCTATATCTCCAGAACATTTCGGATAACCTATGACAAAAGGATTATATATGCAATGACTTCGACTTGGATGGTTCAACTTGATTATCCGTGGTCGTCGTAATTTGTGAATGGACAAATTACGGACATGGAAATAGTTTTTGTTACAGATAAACTTAAACTTAGAGAGTCTCATAATATAAAGTGTACTCGTTGAGCACTTAGGAAATTAATTATGGATAATTCAGATTATTCATAATATACACTTGTGTATTAAATAAGTTGTATTTGTATACAGTACATAATTTAGAATAGATACACATTATTAGCAAATTAAATTTTGACACTTGTTTTATTATTATTAATTAATTAATTAATAATGATAAATTGAAAGAATATTATTGTAATCTTTTTCCATGTATTTATTTTATCTTTTTGTTAATAATAAAATGAATTAATTAATTGGTTAATTAATTTATTTTAATTAAGAATATTACATTGAATATTTTTTTATTTTGGTAAATTTTGATTTGCTAAACCATGTGATTTTGACACATGGATGTTTCTTAACAAAAATCGAAATAATTACATTTTCATAAGATGAAAACTTGTGACAAAATAATTGGTTAAATAAAAAATTAATTTTGACCAAATTTCTTCTAGGAAATTCGGCAAAATGGGTTATTTTGTATATAAATGAAGTTATTTAATTTTTTACAAGTTTTCAACCACTTTCTCATATGTTGAGATCAAAAAGGAAAAAAGGATTAGGGTTCCAAAATTAATCAACACCAAAGGAGATAAATTGACGGAATTGGAAACGAAAATTAAGGTAACATTGAATTTCCAATTTCTAATTTTCTTGTTTTTGTTTCTTGAGCATGAAAAATATATATTGGATATGTATTTTACATGTCTTGATAATATGTGTATCTTGGATATGTGTTTGAAGTAAAAATTAAGTGTTGATTGATTTGGTAACCTTAATTGTTTTCTTTGTTTAGCATGTGTAAATGATTAATCAGTGAATTAATCTAAAAAATTAAAATTACTATTCTATAGTGATGTTACCATTCTAATATTGCCTAGAATTCATCTTGATGCTTTATACTGTGGTGATTTAATTTTGTGTAAATTAATTGGATTAATTTGTGAATAAATTGAATTTTTGATTGAAAAATTGACGAAAACAAAAACTGGATCTGTTCTATTTTTGGTTGTTAAATCAGAATTTTTTTTCCTAAAAAAATATGTTATTTGGATGATGTTGGATGTGTATTGGGTGGTTGATAAATTTCGGAAATTGTTCTGGAGAAAAAACTTGAGAAAACGGTGAAATTTGCATCGAAACAGGCTCGTTGAGTTGAGGCAGTAAACCCAGCGAATTAAGCACTGTTCGCGCAGCCCAAGGGCTGACCGAACACTGCCCAAGTGTACAGGTTGCCCCGGGTCGGCTGTTGGTCCATCGGTTTGACCGTTGACCCATTACTCGTAGACTTATCGAAAAATATTTATTAAAAAATTCATCGTATAACGAAATATATTATGTTATTAAATATTAATAAATAATATATTTAAACTTATTTGGGTGAATTAAAAATATTTGATATTTATTAATTCGCTCGAAAATATTTAAAATGTTTGAAAACCATTTTCGTCTTTCATCGCACCCTTCTACTGCTTATTGTATCAGAGCGTCTGATCCCACATCCATAATAATTTTTCATGCCTTAAATATTTTATATTTAATTCAATTTATTTTCCACATGCTTGAGAATTAATTGATTGGATCAATTATTCTGGTTGTTTGATCGTGTTTGTAAAATCCCCACGTCTCGTCAATACGGATATAAATATTTTTCTTGATACTGTGATTGTATCTGCCCAAGCAGTGCGGCTATGGTTAATGGAAATTTGTTTATATCGGTAAAACTTATTTGAAAAAGAAACAAATTCGAGCAAACGTGCATACCAATAAATGCCAAAGCAGTTAGGTGATGCATTAGTACCTTAGATATGTACATTGACGAGTATTTCCTTTAATACTGCTCATCCAATAAATGCCAAAATAGTGAGGATCGGAAATGGTTCAGGACCTATTTTAATGAATCACATTAGATGTGATTGATAATTGTTATCTACTTTCAAATATATTTGGGCACAATATGCTAAAGCTGTGTGTTCAAATATATTTGTCAGGTCTACTTCTTGCTATAGAATTTAATTTAATTATTGAATTCTTATATTTTTTTTGGGGATTATCGATTTATGTAAAATAGTAGGAAGGCATCCTTATATTAAAAATCCATGATATGTTGGATGTTTTGTGATATTGATGAAATTACTTTTATCTGCTAACTTCTTTTTTCTGTAAAGTTTGTGATGGCAGCTACTACTTCCTCTAATCTGTTTGCTCATGTCCTGGATGCAAAAAAATTGACTGATCCTGAGAAATTTAGTTAATGGGAATTAGATCTTAAGATAGTCTTGAGATCGGAGCAGTTGGGTTATGTGCTCGATAATCTAGTGCCGCTGGATATTGTACCAGAGTCTTTACCTAAAGAGATGGAGGTATTTGAGAAGTGGAAGGATGATGATCTAAGATTCAGGTAAGTCATTCTCTGTTCTATATCTCATGATCTAAAGAGGCAATATGCCGATAAGCCTGACTCCTATAGCATTATAACTTAACTTCGGGAGCTTTTTCTAAACTAAGCGCAAACCTTGGTATATAATATATCTGTGGAATTTTTCCATACTCATTTGGCTGATGGCAAGCTCGTGAGTCCACATGTCTTGCCCATGATAGATCTTATGGAGCAGATTCGAAAGTTCGACTTTCAGCTGAATGAGAGTTTGGGCAGGAATTTGATTCTTAGCTTACTCCCACCGGCGTATTCATGAACTTCAACATGCATGGTATTCGTTGTTCCTATAGTCAGTTGCATAGGATACTTCAGACTACAGAGGATGATATCAAGAAAGGTGTGTCGACACTCATCTCAAAGTCCTCTTTGCCTAGTTCTTCTTCTTCTCAATCTACAAGATCGGGTAAGAAGAAGAAGAAGAAAACAAAAGGCAAAGAATACTGATTCTGGTATTCCTCCCAAAGGAAAAGTTGAAAAGCCAAGGAACTTGAAGAAAAAGAAAGCAGCTGAGGACAAGTGCCACCACTATGGCAAGATTGGACATTAGAGGTGCATTTGTCCGGACTACATAGCTTATATTAGACGGAGATAGCCTCCGTATCAGGTATGTTTATTTTCCCTTTCATCTCTTTGGCTTGTGAAGCCATTGGTTTTGGATTGGTTTTAGATTCTGCTAGTCCGACTCACATCTGCAATTCATTGTAGGGGCTGAGGGTCAGTACGATGCTAAATCCAGGTGAAATACGGCTGTGTTTTAGGAATGAAGATTCTTTATCTGCAACGGTCGTTGGTGAATGCGGGATTCGTGTATCCAGAGGTAGCATCATTTTGACAAATTATGTTTTTGTGTCTAGTTCTGTAGCTAATATTATCTCCCTCTTTGTATTAGATACAAAAGGATATCATGTATATATTAACAATCATTCTATGTATATATATGATATGAATGTTGTTTTGTTAAATATATGTTAAAATTCGCAATGCCATTATATTTTGCATGCCATTAGAGATGTTTATGAAATTGGGGATAATATACGTAAAAGATCTGAAATGACAGATACTGAATTGTGGCATATGCGGTTAGGTCATATAGGTGTACGTCTCCTAACGGAGTTAGTTAAGAATGGTTTGATTGAGAATCTAACCATACAATCTTTATTCAACTTGTGAATCTTGTATTCAGGGTAAAATAACCAAATCCCCATTTACTGGTGTCGGACATTGGGCCACTGACTTATTGGAACTCGTGCATAGTGATGTATATGGTCCTATAAGTCACACTGCTCATAGTGGTGTTTCTTACTTCGTAACATTTACCGATGATTTGTCACGGTATGGTTATGTTTATTTGATGAAACATAAATCAAAAACCTTTGAGAAGTTCAAAGAATTTCGAAATGAAGTAGAAAAGGAAACTGGTAAATTCATCAAATGCCTTCGATCAGATGAAGTGGTGAATATGTGAGTAGTGAATTCATTGAGTATCTTAAAGATAATGAGATTCTCGCTCAATATACTACTCCGGATACTCCACAACAAAATGGAGTATCTGAATTGAGAAATGAGACTTTATTAGATATGGTATGATCGATGTTGTGTTTTACAGATCTACCTTACTTTTTGTGGGGGTATGCTCTTCTGACTTTTGCACATCTACTGAATAGGGTTCCTTCTAAAGCTATTCCCACTACTCCATATGAGATATGGGTTGGTAGGAAACCGAACATTAATTATATTAAGATTTGGGGTTGTCCTACATACTTCAAAGTGACGTAGTATGATAAAATTTTGCCTCGACGGTGAAAGGTTAGGTTTTTTGGATATATTTCAAATTCCAAAGGATATCAATTCTATAAACCTGAGCATCGAAATATGTTCGTAGCTCATTTTTCCAGATCTTTTAAAGAAGAATTTTTGGTAGAATATGGTAATCATATAAGTATTGAGCTTGATGAAGTCCGACCTATAGATGATAGACCAATAGAGGAATCATATCTTCAGACAGAAGCAGAACCTTCTAGTTCCACTCTTCGTACTAGGATATCGAGACCTTCTGAGCGCTGGTATTTGATACAGGACAAGAGTCTCGATGTGCTACTTGTTAAGGAGACTGATCTGTATACCTACAGAGAAATAATGTTAGACATTTATTCTGCTAAATTGCAGGAAGCCATGAATTCTGAAAATGGACTCTATGCATCAGAATCAAGTATGGGACCTGATTTCGCTTCATGATAAAATTGTTCCCGTAGGTTGTAATTGGGTTTACAAAAGGAAGCGCGGGCCAGATGGGAAGGTTGAAACCTTTAAAGTCAGACTGGTTGCTAAAGTTTACATTCAAAGGCCAGATGTGGACTATAATGAAATCTTTTCACCAATAGCGATGCTAAAGTCTATTATGATTTTATTAGCTATCTCTGCTTACATGTTTATAATATTTGGTAAATGGATATGAAAACGACTTTCATTAATGGATTTCTTGATGAAGAAATCTATATGCAAAAGCCGAATTTTATCTCCAGCTAAAATTCTAGCATGGTATATAAGCTTAAGAAATCCATTTATTGGCTTAAACAAGCTTCGCGGAGTTCGAATCTTTATTTTGATGAGGTAATCAAATTGTCTGGTTTTCTCAAAAATGAAAAAGAATCTTCTGTTTATAAGAAGGTTAGTGGGAGTATGATTATTTTCTTGGTACTTTATGTTGACGACATCCTGATCATAGGAAATGATTTTGGAATAATATAGGGTGTTAAAACATATCTCTGTAAAAACTTCTCCATGAACGACTTGGGTGAAGATTCCTATATACTTGGTATAAAACTCTATAAAGATAGAGAAAGGAAGCTGATTAGGTTATCTCAATCTTTGTAGATAGATAAGATCCTAGAAAGGTACAACTTTAGTAATTATAAAGTTGCTAATATACATTTTCGACATAACATTCATCTTTCGAAGAAGATGTGTGTAGGACGCAATTGTGGACGATGTTGTTCTAGACTGGCGGCCTAATTGGGAGTACGGAATAGCCTATGTAACATCCCGCCAAGGCCAGGATGTTACCGGCAGGAGACAGGCTAAACCCATCTCCATAAGCCTCTGAATCTAACAAAATTTCGGCATGATGTATTCGTAACATCATGCAACCTGGCCCGTAGCCAGCACTATACAACAAAACCAAACACCTCGGCCTTAGGCCAGAATATTAATATCAAGGCCTCAGGCCTGAACTCAATAAATAAAATGCATGTACTTGGCCTCTGGCCAGAACTCAAAATAATCTAAGTTATTACATATCCTTTACTCATAAAATACAAACGTAAAATACAAAAAAAAAACTATACAAAGGGCCGTGAGGACCCATAACTCGACCCAGGACTCCCATGACTGCAATTGGGGCAATCCACCGTCTTCAAAGTCTTCACCGAGCATCTGCTGATCCCATAAGACAGCTACTAACCTGCAAAACTACAAACTGCGGTGGTGTGAGTTATAATGACTCAGTAAGTAACTATGCTTCTAGATTAAACATACAAACATCATACCAGACTTATTTCTTAAAACATTGTTGATTTAAATTGTCTATGTGGTCTCACATAATTCTCAAAACTAAGTTAACTGCAAAACTCTCATTCAAGATTAGATGTTACCACTTATTACAAGATTTATGTTTCAACTCACGTACTCTCACATCCTGTTTCAAACTTAAACTTTGAATATCTAAGCTATGGTCATTTAGCTCTATATATTTATCTATTGAACCAAGATTCATTACGTATCCATTACGTTACTGTAGGCATTGCTTTTTACATGTGAAACCCGATGAGGAGTCTTATTTAGAGTCAACTACCTTTTAAGTTACGGAGACCGCGAGAAACGGACGTCGGAAGGGAATAGTCAAGAATTGACTCATTGACGGATTAAGTTCACTAGTTTGGCTTCAAGTAACTCATTTGTTTTCTGTTTTAAAATTTATGCTCGGCCCAAGACAACTAAACCCGGCCCACACATACCTAGTCCACATGAATTTAGCCCACACACCCACCTAGCCCACACACCCACCTAGCTTAAACACTTAACTAGACCAACACACACCTAACCAAGCCCACCCACACACACCAAAGCCTACACGCCCAAAGCCTTAATATACACCACAAATTAAATAAATATTAATTAAATTAAAACATTAATTAAATAAGATATTTACCAAACATAAACAAACATTTACCAAGTTAAACTAAAATCATGCCTAATTAAAATCAATCCTAACCAATCAAAGCTAATTAAATATTTGACTTCCTAATCTAATAAGACATCTGCCAATTTAAAATATTTGACTTCCTAATTCAATAAGATATCCACCAATTTAGATTAGTTGACTTCCTAATTTAAAATATTTTCCCCCCCTCAATCTTGTGTATATCATTACTATCACTCCTAATTTGGAAACAAATCTCTTCCTTGTGAGACAAGGGCAAACCCTAGCTCTATTCTATATAAACATGCACTAACCTAGCCTCCCCTTCTCTGGACTCTCTCTAATTCACGCCCAAGACATCAAGACATCACTCCTCTCACACGTGATTTACAAGGGACAAACCAGCAACCTTTCTCTTCATCTCACTCCCTCTTGGCCGAGAACAACACATCCACCATCCCCCATCCTTGGCCGATTAACAACAACCCATACCACCACCATCACAGCCCCTAATCACCACCAAAATAACATCAAAAACAGCAGCAACATTCACATGAAAAACAACCAGAACAGCAGCCCCTTTTCACGCCTAAACAGCAACCAGAAAAACAGCCCTTTTTCACGCACAAACAGCAGCCCTCTTGCGCAATTTTACCCTTCCAACAGCCCCTAAAATACCCTAAAACAGTGGGCAAAATACTGCACATCTGACCCTTAAAGAATCACAAAAAATCTACATAAATAATCCCCCCCAAGTGCGCATAACAGTCCACCAAAACAGAAGAACAAGACCTGAAACAGTGAGCAGAAAACACGTCAAAAACAACAACAAAACGAAGCCAAAATAGTGGAGAAAGCAGTGGAACAGCGAACCAAAACGTCAGGCTAGTGAACCGGAAGAGTAAGGAGCTTTTATCCCTTCCGATCTCCGCAAAACGCAAGTCCGAGGACAACTGAAAAGGTTAGACCTGAGGGTATTTTTCACACTTATTTCTATTTAATTTCTGGTCATTTATTTATTTTACATTTTCTATATTTGTGGCTTTTGTTGTGTATATGATGTTTGTTGTGGACTTTGGATGAATGGAAGTGTCGTCTCTTGTGGTATATAGGATGGAAACTCAGACGTAAATTCCGGAGCTGAATCCGAATGGACGGTAGTGCGGTCTGTACTTGGGGAACAATTCCACGTACCATTTGAGCAAACGACACTTGTTGATTTTATGTTATCTTGCTCATTTGATTATTTGCCGTTTAATTTTTCTGTCTTTTAATTTCCGCATATCATTCATTTATGTCATATGGAGATGATGCGCATGGGCTTAGCAAGTGTGATGAAAGGTCCCCTTAAAGGGGTTAAAATCCTTTACCCGAGGCTTCGCCGCGCTGGATGATGTATACTTGATTGGACGAGAGATGTGTTCAATCGGGTATATGAAATCCGATATTCTTTATTTATTTGTTCTATTTTTTTTATGCATTATGTAACATGTGCGCATGGGTTTAACTAGGGTGGTTTTAAGGTCCTCCATTCGAGGGAAAACGCCATAAGGCTACCTTTGCCATGATGTTTTGCCGCGCTGTATATTACATGATTTATCACTGTTTTTTCAAAAATCTTTTTTTTTATGCTTCTTTATTTATTGCATTTGATTATGTAATATATGCGCATGGGCTTAACTAGGGTGGTTTTAAGGTCCTCCATTCGAGGGTAAACGCCATAAGGCTACCTTTGCCATGATGTTTTGCAGCGCTGTTTATTACACGAGTCATCACTGTTTTTTCAAAAATCATTTTTTATGCTTCTTTATTTATTGCATTTGATTATGCCTTGTGTGTGCATGGGCTTAACTAGGGTGGTTTAAAGGTCCTCAATTCGAGGGAAAATGCTTAAGGCTACCTTTGCCATGATGTTTTGTCGCGCCGTTATTTACGTGATTCATTGTTGTTTTTGCAAAATGTCATTTTAACCACGCACTTTATTTCTTTTTTTTGTCGCGCAATGTTGTGTCATGCTTTCTTTTCCATATCATTCACCCATATGACATATCATTGCATAATCTTGCATCACATCTAACATGATTAATGGAAAATTGGTAGTAATTGCACGAACATTGGCGCATATTGCATTTCTCTTCTTCTCGGTATTCCTTTCTTTCATTCATGTTAATTGCATCCTTTAGGATCACATTATGGCATGTTCATCTTTAATGTAAAATTGCATCTTTGATTGGAATATTTAAATTCATGTCTTTCTTCATCTTTTCAAGTTATGTGTTTGTATTAATTTCATTTATCATGCGGTTATTTTGACCATAGTTTATATGCTTCTTTGCATAATGCGCCTATTACACTACTTGTTGTCATTTTGATTTCCTTTATATTACATGTAAATGTTACCATGACTGTTTGTGTTTATGTTTACATGAATGATTGAATTCTTATGACGTTATGTGCTTGTTGTTGCAAAGGCCTACCTTCAAGCATGTGAATTTGGCAATAAGATTTGATTTCATGTATGTTAGATATAAACTTTACTTTTAACCATGTGAATTTAGGATTGTGATGCAATTGGAAATATATGTCATAGGCTTGGATGGATTATTGCATAAATCTTTACATTACAAGTGACATAAGTAAGGGACCATTCTGAACCAATTGGTTTGAGGTCTTCCATTGCGAGGGGTGAGTGCGGCCTTAAATCTTTGTCCTGGTTCACACCGGGTGGCGACTCCCTTATTCTCCGGTTTAGTCCTCCGTTGGCTACTCCGTACTCCCAACTAGGCCCCCGAGCCTAGAACAGCATGCGTCGCCCAGTTCCACTGTGTTCCCACAGTTCTGGCGACTCCATTGGGGATAGAGAATCGGCCCCGAAATAATTCCTTGTAATGTATAGATTTATGCTTTAATTAACCGTGTCTACAAATGTGCGAAATGGGGGTTGTGATAAAAGACATTTTTGAGGCTTGTTAATGGTTTGGTGTCTTCCTTCACTCACTACCTTTCGGGGAAAAGCTGTGAAGGCACCTACCGTAAGGTATAAAAAAAGGTGTGTTTGCTTGGTCGCTCAGACCCTTGAGTGGGAGACCTAGTTGTTGGCAATCCTTCGCCGGCAAGAGTCTTTGTCCATACTCCCATGAACCCATGCGTGGACCGGGTTATATAGCCTATAACAAATATTTCCTTGTGCTTTAGGACCATTATCATTTCGATGAATTGTACTCTTTGTCAAAAATGCGAACTTGCTGGGCCATTTAAACTGGGGCAGGTTCGTATCTTATGACAATTAGGCCCAAAGCTTCTGAAATGATGGTGGGCCACTCGGTAGAATTTACTTTTTTATTTTTATGATATCTTCCTTGTATGCTTATGTTTGGGAACATTGCTATTTGAATCCATCTGGATCTTTTGTCATGAGATATGGGCTTGTTGGGCCATTTAAACTGGGACAAGAACGTATCTTATGACGATTGGGCCAAAGGCTTCTAAATAACAATGGGCCATTTTATGATTGTGTTCAGGATATTATCATTTGGATTTAGTTGGGCTCTTTGCCATAAGACATGAACTCGTTGGGCCATTTAAATTGGGACGGGTTCACTATTATGACAGTTAGCCCAAAAGCTTCTAAAATGATAATAGGCCGATTTGTTTGAGAATTTTACTTGATTTAGTATATGTTATATGCTTCTTATGCACCTCATGCATACATATACCTTGTTAACACCCTCTGTGTCTTAAAAAGACACGATAGATACCGTTTGGGTTAGGGAAGGAACCAGACTCACTAAGAGAACAGTTGGAACCATGAGTGAATCAGATAACGAAGTGTCCCAAATGGATTAGTTAGAGAACAGTCTTGCAAAGATCACTGAACAGTTACAGGCATTGACTACTGCTGTGGCTGGTATAGCTGGGTCCCGTACTGGGGGAAGTTCAGAAAATGCAAGGCAGGAAGTGCCTCCGGTGAGATTGGGGGATGATCTCCCCATTTTTGAGGATGATATGGCAGAATATGCAGTGGGTAGAATATCAGGGTCTCAGGCAGAGATACAGAAACTCAGGGATCAGGTTGAATCAGTTACCCGTAAGATGAGGGGTAAGAATGAAGATTTGCTAGATTATGGGACAATGACGTTTGAGGAGCAGTTGCCGGCACAGATTAAGATGCCGGATTTGGCTAAGTTCAATGGGAACGGGGATCCGAGGGTGCATCTCCGTCAGTATGTGTCTGTTATGAGTTTAGTTGGCCTGTCTCAGCGCCAAGTACAAACGATGTTTGGGATGTCGCTCGAGGGGGATCAGTATAAGTTTGAGTTCCCATATGAAGAAATCAGTGCTATAGCAGTTCAGGGATGGAAAGTGTACTTCGACGGAGCAGTTAATTACAAAGGAGCCGGAATTGGAATTATGATAGTGACCCCCGAGGGAGAAACTTTGCCCATGTCCAAGAGGTTGACATTCAGAGTAACAAACAACATGGCCGAATATGAAGCATGTGCTTTTGGGTTGACTGCATTGATAGCCTTGAAAGCTGAAAGTGTGGAGGTCTACGGAGATTCGATGCTGGTAATCCGTCAGTTGCAAGGGGAATGGGAATTGAAAGAGGAACGGTTGAAGCCCTATCTTTTTCCACCTCAGAGAGTTGGCACAAGCCATCCCCAATTGTAAGTTTCAGCACTTGCCGCGAGAAGAGAATCAGATGGTAGATGCACTGGCCATACTTGCAGCTACTTGGGAAAATCCAGAGATGTTAGTGATGAGATCGTTGGTATTGACTACAGCAAACAGGCCGATTTATGAGACATAGAAAGTTCTGGAAGTGGAAATTGACGACGGTAAACCTTGGTACCATGACATTCAGAGGTATCTAGAGCACGGGGAATTCCCAGAAGGGGCAGGCAGAAAAGATAGATTGGCCATCCAGAAGTTGGCCTCTCAGTATGTGATCTTGAAAGGAGAACTGTACAAAAGGCAAGCAAACGACATTCAGTTGAAATGTTTGAGAAAAGAAGAAGCTCAGAAAGTGATGGAAAAGGTACATGCCGGGGTATGTGGTCCGCACATGAATGGGTTGAACTTGTCCCGCAAGATAGTGAGACAGGGGTTTTATTGGTCGACTATGGAGGCAGACTGCGCAAGGATGGTAAAGCACAGTCACGACTGTCAGGTACATGGTAATCTGAGTCATCTGCCACATACAGAGTTGCACGGTCTATCAGAGCCATGGCCATTCTCAGCATGGGGGATTGACATGATCGGGGAAATCTGACCAAATGCATCTAATGGGCTTCGCTTCATAGCAGTAGCAGTGGATTACTTCTCAAAGTGGGAGAAGTTGAGTCGTTCCGGAACGTTACAGCAAAGTAGATGGCCAAGTTCATAGCACGGAACCTCATCTGTCGCTATGGTATGCCGCACCACGTGGTCACGGACAATGGGGTACAGTTTCAAAGAGAGACGAAGACAATGCTACAGAGGTACGAGATAGGCCATCATAAGTCATCACCTTACAGGCCACAGGCGAATGGGGCAGTTGAGGCAGCCAACAAGACTGTAAAGACAATTCTGGCTAAGATGATGGAGAACTGCAGGGATTGGGCTGAGAAACTACCATATGCCTTGTGGGGGTATAGAACGTCAGTCAGAACAGCAACGGGTGCAACACCTTACTCCTTGGTGTATGGAATGGAAGCGGTACTACCAGTGGAAGTGGAAATACAGTCTATGAGGGTACTAGCAGAGACAGAGTTACCTGAGTCAGAATGGGCTGCACAGAGATTTGATCAATTAGCACTGTTAGATGAGAAGAGGATGAGATCTTTACATCACATGCAGTTGTGCCAGAAGAGACTAGCCCGGGCCTTCAAAAAGAAAGTACGTCCTACAAAGATCAGAAAAGGGTGATTTGGTACTTAAAGAGTCGAGGCCGTCGACGACAGATCCGAGAGGGAAGTTCAGACTGAACTGGGAAGGACCCTACATTGTTCAGAAAGTCATGGGAAATGGAGCAGTGAAGCTGTCAGACCTTGAGGGAAATGAATTCACAGAACCAATCAATCTTGACAGGTTGAAGCTGTACTTTGCTTGAGAAGACTTGGTCGCCAGCGGAAGACCTAACCCAACGGAATAAGAAAACTTCTGCATACATGCATACACGTAACCCATATTGCATCTTTTTGTGTTTGTTCTGTTTTGTGTAAACATGTGGTGAAGACGAAAAAGAGAAAGTGGCAAGCCAATCAGAGATAGTGAAAGCACAGTATTTGATCTGGGTAGTAATCTGAGGATTGAGGTCCCAATGAAGTTAAGTTCCGGGTATGGGTCTCGGAGGGCGAAGTCCATATCAACATCTACAAAAGGGGAGAATTCCTTAAAGTGAGTGAAAAAAAAAAACAGAGAGAGAATCTTTGGCGGTTAGACATATGTTCGGTGATGACATTGTGTGCTGTAGCAAGGAGCTTTAGAAACGACAAGTGCGAGACATACTCTTGTCCGGTACTCTGAAGGGATCGATCTCGGCTAGACTCACAGACACTCGATTATGGGATCGCAACAGTGGAAGCCTGAGCGGTTAGCGAGGTGATTAGTTGAAGAGATTTCGGATTAGTGAGTGACCGTTTGCCTGAATGTCCACTTTGGTTTACTAAGTCTACGATATATGATATGGTCGGAAGCAAGAAAAAAACGAGAGAGAAATGGACCACCTATAACCGATAAGCGTGGAGCTACCCATGGGCGAGTATTAGGACCACCATGAGGAGAAATGCTACCTTAAAGGGTAGGTGTGTCAAAAAAAAAAAGAGAAGAGAGAGATAAAGAAAAATGGGAAAAATGAGAAAAGTGAAAAAGAGAGATAAGGTAGAAGACTATATCATGTTGAGTATGACGAAGTAATCATCGAGCGTGATCGAGACATTCAGATTGGTTAGACCCCATCATTCCGACTCTCCGAAGCGAAGTCATTAAGCCAACCTACTTAAGGATTAAGCTGCGAAAGAGCCTTGGCACACACGCACTAGAAGTCTAGCTTGGATCACCTATTCAGATGATTGGATTTCAGTATGTTAAGTACTTGGAAGATTCTTCGGTTTTGACGCAAATCATTCGTTGAGGACGAAAATATGTCTAGCTGCCAAGATTATCCCACGAGAAGTAATAATGTGTGAGATAGAACATCAGAAATCAGCTTGGGGGCAAGGCCCATATTAGCTTTGGAGCGAGACTCCACATCACATCATATCAGCTTGGGGGCGAGGCCTATATCAGTTTTGGAGCGAGACTCCACATCACATCATATCAGCTTGGGGGTGAGGCCCATATCAGCTTTGGAGCGAGGCTCCACATCACATCATATCAGCTTGGGGGCGAGGCCCATATCAGCTTGGGAGCGAGACTCCACATCACATCATATCAGCTTGGGGGCGAGGCCCATATCAACTTTGGAGCGAGGCTCCACATCACATCAGAATCAGCTTGGGGGCGAGACCCATATCGGCTGGGGAGCGAGGCTCCACATCACATCATATCAACTTGGGGGCGAGGCCAATATCGGCTGGGGAGCGAGGCTCCACATCACATCATCAGCAGTATCGAGATGCGTCTCAGGATTGAGGTCCACTGCCGTATCAGCTCAGCTCGAGACAGCTAGCTAGCTAGGTAAGTAAAAATGCATTGCATAGACTTTGATAGGACTGTCACTGTCACACACTGCACAAGCCCCATCAAAGTGGGGGTGACTGTAGACATTGTATTTTTCCATGTGAAACCCGATGATGAGTCTTATTTGGAGACAACTACCTTTTAAGTTACGGAGACCGCGGGAAACGGACGTCGGATGGGAATAGTCAAGAATTGACTCATTGACGGATTAAGTTCACTAGTTTGGCTTCAGTAACTCGTTTGTTTTCTGTTTTAAAATTTATGCTCGGCCCAAGACACCTAAACCCGGCCCACACACACCTAGTCCACATGAATTTAGCCCACACACCCACCTAGCCCACACAAACATAGCCCAAACACTTAACTAGACCACACACACCTAACCAAGCCCACCCACACACACCAAAGCCCACGCCCAAAGCCTTAATATACACCCCAAATTAAATAAATATTAATTAAATTAAAACATTAATTAAATAAGATAATAATTAAATTAATTAAATAAGATATTTACCAAACATAAATAAACATTTACCAACTTAAACTAAAATCATGCCTAATTAAAATCAATCCTAACCAATCAAAGCTAATTAAATATTTGACTTCCTAATCTAATAAGACATCTACCAATTTAAAATATTTGACTTCCTAATTCAATAAGATATCCACCAATTTAGATTAGTTGACTTCCTAATTTAAAATATTTTGTCCCCCCTCAGTGTTGTGTATACCATTCCTATAACTCCTAATTTGGAAACAAATCTCTTCCTTGTGAGACAAGGGCAAACCCTAGCTCTCTTCTATATAAACATGCACTAAACTGGAGAATAATGGAGTCGCCACCCGGTGTGAACCGGGACAAAGGTTTAAGGCCGCACTCACCCCTCGCAAGGAAAGACCTCAAACCGTTGGGTTCGGAATGGTCCCTTACTTATGTCATTGTGATGATATAATTCGTGCAAAAAGTCAACCGCATCTAATCAATAATCATGTTCAAGTGTCACCTAGATCTAAGATGTTCCCATCTAACTAACTCCTAATCTAAGTTCGCATGTTTAAAAATAAGTCCTTAAACAATAAACACGCAATATCAAACATTGAACATACTAAGCCATCAAACCAACACAAACAAATAATGACTTAAACATAAATATAAACTATATTAAATATCATGCATAAAGAAGAAACATAATCATGCTTTGAAATTAATAACGAAACTAAGTTAAAACATGCTTAAAATAATAAATAAACAACCTAGAACTACATCATGCTCGAATACAAATTTGGATGAGACGAGATACATGTATCTTAAGTGGTACGTGGCATTGTATCCCGAGTGCAGACCATACGACCGTCCATTCGGAATCGGCTATGGAATTTACGTCCGAGTTTCCATTCGATATACCACAAAAGGGAACACATGTCCCGCTCATCCCACAATCAAATCATGCCTCAAACGACTCTTCATGCAATTGTATACCAAAAATAAATAAATAAAACGAAAAGAGATAAGTAAAAGGGTGCCCTCAGGTCTAACCTCTTTTGTCGTCTCAAGAAAGGGCGTTACACGTCCGTTGGAAGGGTGAATGATCCGATACTTTTTCGATTGGTTTGCTCACTGTTTTTCCTCGTTGTTTTGATGCTTGGGCTGCTGTTTTAAGTCCGTTTTACTGCTGTTTTGCTGCTGCGTTTCAGGTCACTGTTTTGGTCGATTAGTGGACTGTTTTGGGCGATTTTGAAGGCTAAAAGGGTTGCGGTTTTGAGGGGTTTTTTGGGTGTATTTGTGCAGTTTTTTTTACTGTAGTTTCAGTGTGTTTCGGGGACTGTTTTGATGGGTTAAAACCGCATAAAAACTGGGCAGAACAACGGGGTGAAATGCGGCAATTTTACGAGGCAGCACAGTGAGTTTCGGGACTGTTTTGGGCGTGTGATTGAGGGCTGTGTTTGAGGTGTTTTGCGGCAGTAAGAGGGTGTGTTAGGGGCTGTTTTAAGGCTTATTTAAGGGCTATGAAGGGTGGCTAAGGTACGGCATAAGGGGGGTGTATGGCAGGTTGTGCGGCAATGAGAGTGTAGGTGGTGATTCACGGCAATGCAGGGTTTCTTGGGGATTTGTGTATGCGGCAATGGAGGCTTGGAGGAGGTGCTTGGGCGTGAACGAGAGGGCTTGGGCGTGTGAGAGAGATATGTGAGCTAGGGTTGTGAATGGGGGGCGAAGGCTTTTTTTTTTAGGCAAAGGAGAGGAGGTTTCCCTTATACGACTAGGAGTAGGATTTCTATTGATGGTGACATCTTCTTAATAAGGAATAGATCTCCTAATTTGGATTTGTGATTGGATTTGATTTGGTAGGGATTTGATTTGATTTCTTTTATTTAGGTAAGGATTTCATTTGATTTAAACATGTGATTAATGTGCATATACCTAAATAAAGACACCTTGGGCGTGAATCCCTGTCCTTGGGCGTGGGCTTGGTTTGACTTGGGTGTTTTGGGTTTGGTTTGGGTTTGGTTTGGGTTTTGGGCCTTAGGTAAGCTTTAAAATGGAAGTCCAACAAGCAGCCGAAGCTAAACAATTCAGATAAAATCCAACAAAAATTCTAATTTCCATCTTTACCCTTCCAACATCCGTTTCCCGCGACTTTCATAACTAAAGAAGTAGTTGCCTCCATACGAGACTCATCATCGGGCTGATATGCAAAAATGCAATGCCTACAGTCGCCCCCATTTTGATGGGACTTGTGCAGTGTGTGACAATGACAATCCTATCAAAGTACGTGTAATGCATTTTTACTTACCTGGCTCGCCAGCTGCCACATGGTTCGCCTGCTGTGTTGAGTTGATAGTGCTAACCCCGTACCTAGGGTGTCACGGTTGCATCTCCGTACCTAGAGTGCCGTAATGATGTTGTTGTTGTCTGAGTGCTAACCCCGTACCTAGGGTGTCGCGGTAACGTCTCCGTACCTAGAGAGCCACAAGTGTCTGAATGCTAACCCCGTACCTAGGGTGTCGCGGTGACGTCTCCGTACCTAGAGAGCCACAAAGTCTGGATGCTAACCCCGTACCTAGGGTGTCGCGGTGATGTCTCCGTACCTAGAGAGCCACAAAGTCTGGATGCTAACCCCGTACCTAGGGTGTCGCGGTGACGTCTCCGTACCTAGAGAGCCACACAATGACTGAATGCTAACCTCGTACCTAGGGTGTCGCGGTGACGTCTCCGTACCTAGAGAGCCACAAAGTCTGGATACTAACCCCGTACCTAGGGTGTCGCGGTGACGTCTCCGTACCTAGAGAGCCACAAAGTCTGGATGCTAACCCCGTACCTAGGGTGTCGCGGTGACGTCTCCGTACCTAGAGAGCCACAAAGTCTGGATGCTAACCACGTACCTAGGGTGTCGCGGTGACTTCTCCCTACCCAGAGAGCCACAAGCCAAAACTGATCTGATATCTCCATACCCGGAGTGCCGTACCTGGCTGATATGATGTTGAACTGATGTGGGCTTCACCCCCAGCATGCCATACCCTGCAGAAACTGAGGCTGATACTCTTTTTCAACACACTGTAGTGCCTCTCTTCGAGATAATCGTGATAGCTAAACATATTTTTGTCCTCAGCGGGTGCTTTGCGTCAAAGCCGAAGAATCTTCAAAGTACTCGACATACTCAAACCCAATCCTCTGAACGGGTGATCTGAACTAGACTCTTGTGTGTGTGTGTGCTAAGGCTTTTTCGCAGCTTATTCCTTAAGTCAGCCAACTCGACAATTTCGCTTCGGGGAATCGGACCAGTGGGTCTAACCAACCTGGATGTCTGGGTCACGTTCTGTGATTACTGTAGCATACTCAACATGATATGGTCTTATTTTGTTGCATTGTCTCTTTCTTTTCATTTTGGACTTTTCTTTCTTTTTTCTTTTTTCTTTTTTCTTTTTTTTCTTTTTCTTTTTTCTTGACACACCTATCATTTAAGGTAGCATTTCTCCTCATGGTGGTCCTAATACTCGCCCATGGGTAGCTTCACGCTTATTGGTTATAGGCGGTCTATTTTTCTTTTCATCGCAGAGACCTTTCTTTCTTATTTCCCAACCATATCATGTATCGTAGCAAAAGTAAATCAGTGTGGACATCCAGGCAAACAATCATTCACCGATCCACCATCTCTTCAACTAGTCATCTCATCAACCGCTCAGGCTTCTACTGTTGAGATACCTTTACCAAGTGCTTTATGAGTCTAGCAGAGATCAATCCATTCCGAATATCAGATAAGAGCGCGTCTCGCACTTCTCGTTTCTAAGGCTTCTCCCTACAGCACACAATGTCATCACTGGACATATGTTTACCCATCAAAGATTTCCCTCTCACTCATTTTCATTTTCAATTTTTTTTTTCACTCACTCTAAGGAACTCTTCCTTTCTACAGCTGACCATGTGGGCTTCGCCCCCGGGATCCATGCCCGAAACTCAAACTCAAAATGGGCCTCGACCCTCAGATTACCATCTGAATCTTAACAACGATGTGGACCTCAGCCCTAGGATTTCTACCCAATTCTAATACAGTGCTTTTGATGTTTCTGATTGGCTTGTCTTTGCCGTTTTTTCTTTTCTTCTTCGAAACCTGTGAATACAAAGCACAAAACACAAAACACACAAAAAAGAATGCAATAATTGGTTACAGGTATGGATGCATGCATGAGTTTTCTTTATCCCGTCGGGTTAGGTCTTCTGCGGGTGACTATTCAGTCTTCTGTCCCTCAGGTAAAATACAGCTTCAATCTGTCAACGTTGATTGGCTCTGTGAACTCATTCCCTTCCAAGTCCGACAGTCTCACTGCTCCATTTCCCATTACCTTCTGAACGATGTATGGTCCTTCCCAATTCGGCCTGAACTTTCCTCTCGGGTCTGTAGTCGATGGCTTCGATTGCTTGAGTACCAAATCACCTTTCTTGATCTTGGTAGGACGCACCTTCTTATTGAATGCTCGAGCCAGCCTCTTCTGATAGATCTGCATGTGATGCAAGGACTTCATCCTCTTCTCATCCATCAGAGCCAACTGTTCAAACCTTTGCGAGGTCCACTCTTGTTCAGGCAACTCTGCTTCTGCTAACACACGCATGGACTGTATCTCAACTTCCACCGGCAGTAACGCTTCCATTCCATAAACCAAAGAATACGGCATGGCTCCTGTTGCCGATCTCACCGATGTTCTGTACCCCCACAAGGCGAATGGTAGCTTGTCGGCCCAGTCCTTGTAATTCTCAGTCATCTTTGCCAAGATCATCTTTATTGTCTTGTTGGCTGCCTCGATTGCCCCATTAGCCTGCGGCCTGTATGGTGATGACTTGTGATGGCTGATTCCATACTTCTGTAGCATCGCTTTGGTTTCTCCCTGAAATTGGACTCCATTGTCTGTGACCACATGGTGCGGCATACCATACCGGCAAATGAGATTCCGAGCTATAAACTTCGCCATCTGCTTTGCTGTAACATTTCGGAAAGATTCGGCTTCTACCCACTTTGAGAAGTAGTCTACGACCACTACTATAAAGCGATGCCCATTCGATGCATTCGGTCGAATCTCTCCGATCTTATCTATCCCCAAGCTGAGAAAGGCCATGGCTCCGACAGCACGTGTAATTCTATGTGTGGCAGGTGATTGAAATTGTCATGTGCTTGACAATCGTGACAGTGCTTTACCAGCTTCGCGCAGTCAGCTTCCATGGTCGACCAGTAAAAGCCTTGTCTCACAATCTTACGGGACAAGTTCAATCCGTTCATATGTGGTCCACATACACCAGCATGCACTTCTTCCATTATCTTCTGAGCTTCTTCTCTCTCCAAGCATTTCAGCTGAATACCATTGCCCTGCCTCTTATAGAGCTCTCCCTTCAGACTCACATACTGAGAGCCTAATTTCTGAATGGCCACTCGGTCTTTTCTGCTTGCTTCTTCTGGGAATTCCCCACGCTCCAAATACCTCTGTATATCATAATACCAAGGTTTCTCATCGTCGACCTCCACTTCTAAGATTCTACCTATCTCATAGACTGGCTTGCTTGCCGTTGTCAACACAAGCGGTCTCATCACCAGCTTCTTTGGATTTTCCCAAGTAGCGGCCAGTGTTGCCAATGCATCTGCCATCTGATTCTCCTCTCTCGGCAAATGCTGAAATTTACAATCGGGGATAGCATGTGCCAGACTTCTGAGATGGAACAAGTACGGCTTCAACCGTTCTTCTTTCAGTTCCCATTCTCCTTGGATCTGTCGGATCACCAACCTCGAGTCTTTGAAAACTTCAACATTCTTAGCCCTCAAGGCTATCAGTGCAGTCAATCCGAATGCACATGCTTCATACTCAGCCATGTTGTTAGTCACTCCAAATGTCAATCTCTTGGCCATAGGCAAAGTTTCTCCTTCAGGGGTGACTATTACAATCCCGATCCCGGCTCCTTTGCAGTTCACTGCTCCGTCAAAATACATCTTCCATCCCTGGACTGCTATAGCTTGGATTTCTTTGTCGGGGAACTCAAACTTGTACTGATCCCCTTCAATAGGTTGCAAGGCCAGGAATTCTGCCACGGTTCGCCCTTTGATTACTTTAGAGGTGAGGTATTCGATGTAAAATTCAGTCAGCAGCACTAACCATCTGCCCAACTTCCCAACCAGCGATGGTACTGAATGCAAGTACTTCAAAGGATTCTCCTTTGCGACCACTTAGATCTTGTAAGACTGGAAGTAGTGGCGCAACTTCTTGGATGCCCATACTACGGCTAGACAAATCTTCTCCACTTCCTGATAGCGAGCTTTGTATGGAAGCAGCTTCTTACTGAGGTAGTAGACAGAAT
Source organism: Zanthoxylum bungeanum (assembly GCA_019454045.1). Taxonomy (NCBI): domain Eukaryota; kingdom Viridiplantae; phylum Streptophyta; class Magnoliopsida; order Sapindales; family Rutaceae; genus Zanthoxylum; species Zanthoxylum bungeanum. Next base: position 314,559 of record SKCR01026316.1, read on the forward strand.
GCTCTACTCCTGTCTCATCGGCTTGTACCATCATCGCCCCCAGTGTTTCAGGTTCAATAGCCAAATAAAGTACCAAAGGCCTACCTTGTCTCGGAGGTTTCAATGCAGGAGGTTTTACCAAATATTCCCTTATTCTGTCAAATGCTTTCTAACACTGCTTGTTCCATTTCACTGGTTGATCTTTCCTCAACAACTTGAAGATGGGCTCACACACCGATGTCAGCTTAGCGATGAAACGGCTGATATACTGGATTTTCCCTAGGAAGGCGGCTCTGACTTCTTTCTCTGTCTTTGGTGTCGGCATCTCAGTAATAGCCTTAATATTCTCGGGTCCACTTCTATTCCGTCCATTCCAACTGTATGGCCGAGCAGCTTTCCTGATGTTACTCCGAAAACACACTTCTTGGGATTCAGCCGCAAGTTGTACTTATCCACTCGTTCAAGGAACTTTTCCAACGCTTCAATGTGCCCCTCCCTCGTTTCAGACTTGACCATCATGTCATCCACATACACCTGAATGTCCTTATGCATGAGGTCGTGAAACAAAGTAGTGGCCATCCGCTGATATTTGGCTCCGGCATTCTTAAGCCCAAACGGCATCACCTTATAGCAATAAGTACCTCATTCTGTAACAAAGGCGGTCTTGTGCTTATCTTCTTCGGCCATAAGCAGTTGGTTGTATCCTGAAAACCCATCTGCAAATGAGTACATGGAAGACAATGCTGCGCTATCCACAAGCACATCAATATGCGGCAAAGGAAAGTCATCCTTTGGGCATGCCTTGTTAAGATCTCTGTAGTCGACACACATTCTGACTTTTCCGTCTTTCTTCGATACAGGCACAATGTTGGCCAACCACTCGGGGTATTTTACTACTTCCAAGAATCCCACATCTATTTGCTTCTTGACCTATTCTCTGACCTTCTCGGCCCATTCGGGTCTCATCCTTCGAAGTTTCTGCTTTACTGGCTTCATGTTCAGATATGTCGGTATCGCATGCTGGGCAATACTTCTATCTACCCCAGGCATATCCTCATAAGACCAAGCGAACACTTTGGCATATTTAACCAATATCTCTTCTAAGTTCTTCCGCTCTTCGGCGGTAACTTCACTTGCAATCAAGATTTCCTTGGGATTTTCAGGCATACAAGGTTGAATGCGTTCGTTTTGACAGAGTTGATATCGAATATGCTTAAGTCATGCAAGTTAGAAAGCGGAGACTCAGTCAAGTAAGCAGAGTTATTGTCTTTATTGCCAACAACAAAAGGAGTACACTCAAACAAATCTGGAAGGAAAATATCCTCATCTTCTACAGATATTTCTCCCTTTACAATAGGATCTATCTCATGTTTCCTTTCTTCCCCGAGTGTTAGGGTCTCCAGCTTCATGAGCTATTCCTCCCACTTCTCATCCACTTTCTTTGCAACTTCTCCCGCCAGCGGCTTTTCCCCAAGCATATCTTGGAAAATCTCGAATCCGGGTACCACAACCCCGTTGACTTCCACCGGTTCAGGTTCTCATTGATACCCTGAGGCCTTAACAAAGCACTCCATCAGCTTCAACCCTTTCTTCTTGAACTTGGGCTTGTCCTCATCAGAACGATATCCCAAACCCTTCCGAGTGTTCCGCCCTTTGAAATCTGGTAGTGTTGAGCCTTGGCCCGGCTCGAATTTCATCTTCTCCATAATTCGGGCTACCTTGGGATCCACCCACTCCTCAAAAGTCGTAGACACTTGGAACCTTGGGAAGGTTGTATTTCCAAAGCGGCTACAGCATTATCCACCTCGGCTCGGATAGTGACAATTTTCCCGTCATAAGGGAACTTGATCATCTGATGCAAAGTAGAGGGCACACCCCCAAGCTTATGGAACCAGGGCCTTCCCAATAATAAGGCAAAAATTGCCGGGATGTCCTGCACAGTGAACTCCACTTCATCCTCAACTGGACCAACCTTGACTATTGCGGTAAAAGTACCTTCGACTCATCGCTTGCTATCATCATAGGCTTTGATAGTCATATTGGAAGGACTCAACTCAGTTGGCTTGATACTCAGCCTTGCCAGAATTTTCAATGGGCATACATTGATGGAAGAGCCATCATCCACCATCACACAAGAAGTTCTCTTGCCCCTCACCTCAGCTCGGATGAACAAAGGCTTGTTGTGGTTTCTCCCTTCAGCCGGGAGCTCCTCATCAGAGAAGGTTATCAATACGGCTTCCTTCTGCACTGAACCCATAAACATAGCTGGATTAGCATCTTCTGGTATTACTATCTTACTCAAGGCTTCCACCATAGCCCGCCGGTGTTCTCCAGATGCACAAAATGATTCCTAGATGCTCAGATGTGCCTGAGTCTTCTTCAACTGCTGCAGCACTATACCACCCTCGGCTTTCTCAGTATTCTCAGTTACCTCACGACCTTCCTCCAGGACTTCTTTTCCTTTCTCTTTCTCATTAGCATTATTGTAAAAGCGCCCACTCTGGGTCATGCCTTTCACTTCTTCTTCTCACCCCCACTTGAGAAGTCTTCCCAGAAATCCTTCTTCTGTTCTGCCTCATCTTCACTATTACTGTCCCAAATAGTGAGGCAAAAGGCTGTTTGGTCAAAGGTTTGGAGGACAAGGTCCTCAAGTAGGCCAGAGTTGATCATGTAGGTGAGGGAACAGAGTGATAATTGGGTAGAGGATTGCGGTGAGTGTTTGGTTGTTCTTTTTCAGGGTCGGGAATCTTGTGGGAGTCTATTAGGTCTTGGACTTCGTGGCGAAGCTGGGCACAATTATCGGTGTCATGACCAGGCTGTTGGTGGAAATGGTAGAAGCGGCTCATGTTTAGGTTTGATGGAGGAGGATTTGGTAGTGGTTTTGGTTCGAGGGGTTTTAACAGCCCTTGCATAAGTAGCTTCTCTAGTACCTTGGATAAGGTCTACCCAAGTTAGAAAAGCACCTATTCTTTATGGCTACAATCTCCGCAGTAACAGGCTTAGCTCCCGAGCATCCTCCGACAGTCCTCCTGTTCAAACTATAGAACTTTCTGTTCTCAGCCTCCTCCTCTTCAATATCCATTACAGTTTCTCTCAATTAGCGGAAATCTGCAATCATCGAAGTCATTCTCCTCAGTTTACTGTAGATCGAGGTTTAGTCCCTTTGATGATCATCTTGATCTGATCTTTCTCGGAAGGCCTGGTCTGCATCTTTAAGAGCTGGCTTCTCCAGCGCTCAACATACTCCTTAAAGCTCTCCTCAGGCTTCTGCTTAGTATTCTCTAAGTCGCGGAGCGACAGGTCGATCTCTAAGTCCGTCACATACTACTTTAAGAAGGCATCAGCCAACTCCCTCCAATCTTCTTTACCTTTTTCTCAAGGCTATGATACCAAACCACAGGTGCCCCCTCAAGTGACATTCCAAACATCAAGTTACATACTGGGGTGAGTTTTTACCTCATGCCCAAAACCATAAAATCATAATCTACAACTCAAGTTGTAAAACATTTTCTGAAATACGATTCTTTTCAAAAGTATTTAAAACCTTTCTTTAAAATAATTGAAATTGCTGAAAACATTGTTATCGTTTGCTTATCTGATGAAAACTTAAACACACACACACATGAACATGCATGTATGCATTCTCATGCTTCTCTCTACCCTATTTATGATATTCTCTATAATGATCTTACTATTATATGCTCAAATATCAACAGAACACTTGAACAAACTAAACATGCTAAATTCATCTTACATTCATACATATCTACGTTTATCTATATATATATGTACACATTCAACCATTATAATTAGCTTACCTCTATGACTTACCTTGCTGGCGGCTCACAACAATACATTGCATAATTCCTATTCATACTCACACAACCGAACTCTTCTACAATATCAAACATTAAAAGTATACGAGTTCCAAAGTCTTAGTTCTTAACCGGATTTTTCATTTTCTAACTATTAACTTATGCTTAAGAATTTCATGTCATAATCTCTTAGGTATACTCATGCTATGCATATACTACTCATTTATGCTCTTTATCACTTTATATGCTCGTATCAATACTCATGTTACTAATATCCTCATATAATGCTTAACTTACAACTTTCCTTCGTAACAGTAGTTCATATATGTTTATTTCATTTATAACTTTAGTCCATTTCCCTAGGGTGTAGATTCTACATCCCCCATACCCAAGTCTTATTAATTATATTATAAACATATCATCATGTATGTTCTATCTACTACTATATGAATACTCATACTTATTTACATCTAGTCATGCGTCTCTTTACTTCTATACACTCATGCTTACCTCTTGCTTATATGCATACTTATAATTGTTTATCTTCATCCATATTTGCATACAAGTACATCAGCCACTTGTCCTATATTCATCTTTATATATATATATTTACAAGTTATATGAATATATCTATATACTACCTTATTACTTTACTAATTCGAACATCATTAAATCTATCAAGGACTCAGAACATGAGTTACTTACCTGACTAGGCGAACGCCCGCGATCCGGGTCCGATCTGTCAAAACAAAATCACAACAAAAGTCAGAACCGCTATTTACGGAACTTCTAACTCACCTACGATAAACTACGGATTTTCCCCGGAACACCCGAAATGACTCTGATACTACAATCTAAACTTTATTACTCTAATACATGCTCGCATGCTATTCTGAAATAACTAGATAACTCAGATTCTTATTTTACACGTGTGCGGCAGAACTTGCGGAAAAGTCTCCGTAAACGCTACGGAAGGGTCTCGAACCCTCCGAACTAATCCAAATTACCCAATTACCCTCACAATACCATGATTACATCATAACTACATTTACGACCATCTAAGCTCAATCGCGCGAGAAACGTCGTTTTATCGGAATCTCACTAATACTACCGGATCGATCAAATCTCATCCGTTACACCCCCGATTCTATCACATTAATCGTTTTAACATATTAAGACATATACAATTCATTCCAAGACAATTTTCTAAACTACGAAGCTACCGGAAACATCCGAATATAAATCGATTCACTTGAAAATAACAAAATCTAAACGGAGAGTCGTACCGAAATTCCGAGGCCATATTCGGACTCCCCTCGGCCATACGAATGCGCTGGTGCGATCGGAATTCCGATCGGAGCAATCGTTGGACATGGGTTTACTGTTCATCGAATCTTCCTCTCTCAATTCGCGAGCCGTCGGCCGTTGTTCGGCGAAACCGATTCCGCACACTCGTAGTACTCTCCGAGGTCTTCGATTTGGTGAGTGGCTCGGGCCGTGAAACGAGCCGATGAGTCGGGATCGGAACCTCATAGGCGCGCCTTTTCCTCATTCGAAACTCTTTTTTCCGGCGTCTTGGTGTCGCCGCCGGCCACCACAGGACCACGGTGGCCGGCACTTCGTCCTGGCCGGTCGAGCCGGTCGGCGGTGGCCGGCAGGCCACCGTCCCAACCAGCAAACCAGAAACATGTTAATGGCGTTGGGGGGGTCGGGTGAGAGCTTTTGGTAGGTCTTGCCAGATTTTGCAATTTATGCAAACTTTGAGACTTTATATAATGCCCTGGAAAATATCAAATAGGTCCCTGTGAAAATAACAAATCAGCCCTAGTTATAGAACCTTCTGGAAATTCACAATTTCTGAGCCCTTCTAATGCGATTCTTGAAAAGTGTTCAGCACGAAAGTTATTCGTCTTGGAAAAATGAGTCCAATGGTCCAAAAAGCAGCTCAATTGGAGTTCGTTTGCTCTATTCCTGACCAAAACCACAAACTTTACGCGTTTTACGAAAATCACGTAACCGACTTTTGATCCCATGTGTTTTCCAACACGACTAAAATTCATAAAATAATAATCCAACTCATATAACTTCGCTTAAACTCTTATTCTCCGTTACCATTCCATTCCCGAGCCATAACGTCGGTCAGGGAATCCTCTATAACAGTCCCAAAAATCCGAGATGTTACAGCCTACGAGAGACTAAACCTGAGAGCAAAATGGATTCGCTGCCCAGTATGAACTGAGACAAAGATTTAAGGCCGCACACCCCCCGCAATGGAAGACCTCAAACCGTTGGGTTCGGAATGGTCCTTTACTCAGTCACTTGTAATAATATGATTTGTGCAATAAACTAACCAAATCTACTCAACATGTATGCTCAAAGGTAACTTAGATCTAGTCCGCATTCATCAAAAATAAATCCTACGATTAAGTTCGCATGCTTTAAAAGTAAGTCATCATAACGGCAAGCATACAATATCACACAACGAGCATGTCGAATCATCGAACACAAAGAACAAATAAATAACCTCTTAAGCATAAACGTAAACTAAATTCCTGATGCGAAATTAAAGAACTAAATCATGCATAAAGAAGTAACATAATCATGCTTAAAAATAAATGATATATTAGACTAAATCAAGCTTTAATAATAAATAATGTACTAGCAACCTAATCATGCTCAAATACATGGTTGGATGAAACGAAATACGTGTGTCTCTCAAGTGGTACGTGGCATTGTATCCTGAGTACAAATCGCACTACCGTCCATTCAGATTCGGCTACGAATTTACATTCAAGTTTCCATCCGATATACCACAAGAGAGAACACATATTTCGTTCATCCGAAATTCACATCATGCACCAATCCACAATACTCACATGAAATAAAGTACTAAAATAAATAAAAATAAAGGATGATAGATAAAGAAGGTGCCCTCAGGTCAAACTCTTTTTGTCATCTCTTGGAAGTGCATTACACGGCCGTCGGAAGGTTGATGCTCTGCAACTCCTCTGGTCCACTAGTCCAACATTTTCCTTCGCTGATTCGCTGTTTGGGCTACAATTTTTACTCCATTTTAATGCTGTTTTGCTGCTGTTTTTTATCACTATTTTTGCTGTATTAAGGGACTTTTTGGTAATTTTTAAGGGTTAGGGGGCTGCGGGTTTTGGTGATTTTTTAGGGGTGTTTTTTATGCAGTTTTTGGGGTGAATTCTAGGCTGTTTCAGGGGGAGAATATGCGGCAAAACAGGGCAGAAAAATGAGCAGTTCGTGAGGTAAAAATAGATGCAGTTCAGAGGGATATTTTTGCGTGCAGTGGAGAGACAGTTTTGGGACAGTTTTGGGCTTGTAGTAAGGGATTTATGCGATAGCTTGTGAGAAAGTTATGGGGTGTTTTCGGTGTGCAGTGAGGGCTAGACAGTGCATGATTGTAGGCACTGTATTTTTGCATATAAATCCCGATGAGGAGTCTCACACAGAGACATTACATTTTAAGTTGCGGAAGTCGCAGGAAACGGACGTCAGAAGGGAAAAGATGGAAATCAGTACTTTGTAGAATTTGACTCGCTTGTTTAGCTTCGGACTCGCTGGTAGACCTCCGTTTTAAAATTCGCCTAGCTTAAAATCCCCGCAAACCCATTTTCCTTGACCTAAAACCCTCGTAAGCCCACACACCACTAAGCTTACCACCAAATCCACCAAACAAAGCCAAGCCAAGCCCAAACATGGCCCACACGCCCAAGCCCCCTTAGTACACATCCAAATAATTAAAATGTATATTTAACATATGGATATGTAAATAAAAAAATAAAATCTAAATAATCACCTACCAAAATAATAAAAATACTTATACAAATAAAAGAAATTACATGCCTAATTAACATAAATCAAATATACTAACTTCCTAATCTAGCCAAGAAATGTCTCCAACCAAATAATTAATTTTCCTTGTGTGACACTAATTGTTCTCCTTCCTATTCAAGCACATGGAAACCCTACCCGTTTTCGACAAAAGAAACATTTTTCTCACCCTTGCCCCTCTCTCTCACTCACACATACACAAAAGAAAAGAAGCCATATGCCTCACGCCCAAAACAAGAACAAGCATTATAGAATTCTCCTATCATCCCTCACTCGCCATAACCGAAAACATCAAGCCCCTAAATACTCTCCATAGCAGAAAACATCAAGCCCCTAAACACTCTTCATAACTGAAAACATCAAGCCCCTAAACACCTCCCCTTAGCCGAGAATCATCACCCAAAATAGTCCCCTAACGCCACCAAAACTGCATTACCGAAACAGTCACAAAGCCCCACTGTAATCACCGCAAAGTACCCTCCCCGAAACTGCCTAACATCACCGAATAAACTGCCATAAAACCGTACTGCACCTATCAAGAAACTACAGCCCCATACAGCCCTATAACCACCGAAACTGCACTGTTTTTTACACCATATAACCATTGAAAAATAGCAACCCTGCACCCCTGAAACTACCAAAAAACACACCCAAAATAGCAGCCCAAAACACCTAAAACAGTGAACAAAAAACTACAATTTAAAACCCACAAATAACCACATAAAACAGCAGCCCCCTAAGCCTTTTAAAATCGTAAAAACGATGGCCTTATACAGAAAAAACAACCACAAAAAAATAGCAGTAAAAATAGTAGTGAAACGTTGGAAAATAGTAGCCCGAGCAGTGAAAATAGTGAGGAAAGACGCAAACCAGTGAACCAGAAAAGTTACGGAGCTTTAGCCCTTCCAATCACCGTGTAACGCGAGTCCTAGAGTCGATGTAAAAGGTTAGACCTGAGGGTACTTTTCACATCTATTTTCATTCGTATTTTTATTGTTTATTCAATTTTATTTCCATTAGTGTTGTGGAATGATGTGTGTTGTGGCCCTTGAATGAATGAAAAATGTGTTGCCTCTTGTGGTATATAGGATGGAAACCCATACGTAAATTCCGTAGCCGAATCTGAATGGACGGTAGTGCGGTCTGTACTTGGGAGACAATTTCACCTACCACTTGAGTATACGGTCATATTTTATTTCATGTTATCTTGATTTGTTTATTATCATTATTTAATTTATGCATGTTATTTGTTTATGTAATGATGAGATAAAGCGCATGGGATTAGTAAGTCGGATTAAAGGTCTTTCATTTCGAGAGGCTAAAGAACCTTTACCACGATGTTTTGTCGCGCCGGATGATGTATATTCGGTTGGGTGTAAAATATGTTTAATCGGGTATACGAAGTCTGATATTGTTGTCTTTATTTTTATATGCATTATGATATGATGCGCATGGTCTTAGTAAGTTGGATTAAAGGTCCTCCATTTCGAGAGGTTAAAGAACCTTTACCGCGAGGCTTTGCTGCGCCGGATGATGTATATTATGTTGGATGTAAAATGTGTTCAATCGTGTATAAGAAGTCCGATATTGTTGTCTTTATTTTTATATGCATTATGATGTTATGCGCATGGGTTTAGTAAGTCGGATTAAAGGTCCTCCAATTGGAGGGATAAAAAGCCTACGGTCTACCTTTACCACGATACTTCACCGTGCCTTTTATTTCGTTATTTTCTTTTCATTGTATGTCATCTTCTTGCATAATCATGCATCATGTTGCATTGCGCATGGCTTAGTAAGTTGGATTAAAGTCCTCTATTTCGAGGGAGAAAAATCCTACGGTCTACCTTTACCATAATACTTCGCCGCGCCGGACAAAGTACATTCAATTGAATGTGAGATCTGTTCAATCGGACACTTGAGGTCCTATATAGATGTGGGCATATGCCGCATCTTTTTCTTTCATCTCCATTATTTATCATTCAAATCGCATCATGGCACGTTTATTTTGATGTTCAATTGCCTCTTTAGTTATCTCTTTACATTATCTACCTTTGTCTTGGTTTGATCTATTATCGCTTGTACATCCATGTTATGATAGTATTAGGCGATTATTTCTCGTGGTATATTGGATGGAAACCCATATGTAAATTCTGTAGCCGATTCCGAATGGCGGTAGTGCGATCTGTACTTGGGATATAATTCCACGTACCACTTGGAAGAATTCCCACGTACGTGTTGGTGTCAATTTTAGATATTATTTTCTGTACCACATCATTGCATGTTTATTATGCATTCATAATTGCTTCTTTAGTTATTTATTTTCATTATGTGCGTAATTGCCTTTCCTTAATATGCATGCTTGTATAAATATTATTTTTCTGCGCTTTTGTGTCAATCAATGTATAATTATATATGTGCCGTCATTTTGATTTTCTTTATATCGCATGCTAGTACCGTTATGGTTTATTTGTGTTTCTATATTCATGAATATTATGTACTTATGAAATTATCGCTTGCCATTATTCCGATTCACTTTTATGTATGCTTGTATGATTATGGTTTGCTTGCGTTTCCGTGTCCATGAATGTAATGTGCTCGTGAAATTGTATGCTTATCGTATGTCAATTTATCTTTATGCATGCAAATTTGGACATAGATTATATGTAAAAGGTTGTATGCAAATATGAAAATATGTTACATGTGAACTTAGATGAATTTTTGATTTATGCATGCGAACTTAGAAATAGAATACCCTTTGGAGTATATATTGCTAGATTCGATTAAACTATTGCACAAATCATGTTATTACAAGTGCCATTAGTAAGGGACCATTCTAAACCCAGCGGTTTGAGATCTTCCCTTGCGAGGGATGAGTGCGGCCTTAAATCATTTTCACGATTCACACCAGGTGGCGACTCATTTATTCTCCGGTTTAGTCCCCCGCGGGATACTCCGTACTCCCAAGTTCCCAACCAGGCCACGAGCCCGGAACAGCATGCGTAGCCCAGTTCTGTGCCCCACAGTCTGGTGACTCCACTGGGGATAGAGAATCGACCCCGAAATAATGTCTTGTAATATTATGATTTATGCCTTAAGTTAACCGTTCCTGTAGTGGGTTGAAAGAGGTGTAATCAAAGGCATTGTTAAGGCTATGTGATGGTTCGATGTCTTCCTTCACTCACTATCTTTTTATAAGGAAAAGCTGTGAAGGCACCAAGAAAATCATTACTTATAGCTCATTATGATAGACTAGTTTGGAGGACTCGTTGTTTATTCTTGACACAAAACGATAAGAGCATAGGAGGCTTGGGTACTTAAGAGAGCCTCGCTCCACCCTCCCTCTAGGGAATCTACAATGGGAAATCCATTTGACAGTTAGTCACACACCATAACTCATTGACAAGTCCCGTAAGGTATAAAAAAAGGTATGCTCATTTGGTCGCTCGAACCATTGAGTAGGGAGTCCTAGTTATGGGAAATCCTTCGTCAGCGAGAGTCTTTGTCTACACTCCCGTAAATCCACACATGAACCATAGTTATATGACCATAGTAATTGTCCCTTTGTGCTTGTGTTTGGGAACATTGTCGTTTGGATCCATTCGGACCTTTTGTCATGAGGTATGGGCTTGTTGGGCCATTTAAACTGGGACAAGAACGTATCTTATGATGATTGGGCCAAAAGCTTCTAAAACGCCAATGAGCCATTATATGTTTGTGTATAGGAACATTATTATTTGGATACGATTGGACTTCTTGCCATGAGATGTGAACTTGTTGGGCCATTTAAACTGGGACGAGTTCACTCCTATGACAGTTAGCCCAAAAGCTTCTAAAATGATGATGGGCCGTTTTGTGTGGAAATTTTAATGAGTTGATATATTCCTTGTATCGCATGCATCTCATTCATCTCATGCATACATATATCTTGTTAACACCCTCTATGTCTATAAAAGACATCATAGATTCCTGTTGGGTTAGGGAATAAGGAAGACTCACTAAAAGACCGGTAACAAATATGAGTACATCCGATAACGAGGTATCCCGGATAGATCAGTTGGAATACAGTCTCGCCAAAATTGAACAATTGCAAGCCATGACTACCGCTGCGGCTGGTATGGTTGTGCCCCGTGCTGGGGGAAATTCTGAGAAAGTGAAGTGTGAGGAGCCTCCGAATGGGTTGGGAGATGATATTCCCGCTTTTGATGACGACATGGCAGAGAATGCAACAGGCATAATGATTGGGTCTCTTGTAGAATTTCAGAAGATTTGGGATCATGTTGAAATAGTTACCCGCAAAATGAGGGGTAAACATGAAGAGTTGTTAGATTATGAGGCAATGACCTTCGAAGAACAGTTGCCAGCTCAGTTCAAGATGCCGGATTTGGCTAAGTTCAACAGGAATGGGGATCCAAAGGTCTATCTCCGTCAGTATGTTTCAGTTATGAGTTCAGTGGGTTTGTCCAAGCGTCAAGTGCAGAAAATGTTTGGGATGTCGCTTGAAGGGGCGCAGGTAGTTTGGTATCACAGCCTTGAGAAGAAGATTATGGAAGATTGGAGGGAATTGGCCAATGCTTTTCTGAAGTAATACGTTATGGATTTGGAAATTGATTTGTCACTCCGTGATTTGGAGAACACTAAGTAGAAGCCGGAAGAATATTTCAAGGAGTATGTAGACTGTTGGAGAAGCCAGCTCCTAAAGATACAAACTAGGTCCTCAGAGAAAGACCAAATAAAAATGATCATCAATGGCACCAAACTCTCCATCTATCACAAACTATAAGGATGACCTCCATGATCAATTACTTCCGACAGTTGAGAGAAACTGTCATGGATATTGAAGAAGAAGAGGCAGAGAACATGATGTTTTATTGCCTAAGTATGAGGCCTATTGGGGGAACATCAGGTACCAAACCTGTTTCTGCGGAGATTGCTACCATCCAGAATCGGAGATTCTCCAACTTAGGGAGACCTTTATCTAAGGTGTTGGAGAAATTGAAAAGACAACGACTTCTGAAACCCCTGGAGACCAAACCACTTCCCAACCCTCCACCACCATATCTCAACCTGAGCCAATACTGTCACTTCCACAATCAGAAAGGCCATGACACTGATAATTATGCCCGCCTCCGCCATGAAATCTAAGACCTTATAGACTCCAAAAAGATACCCGACCCTGAAACAGAATGCCCCAACACACACCAAAATCCCCTACCAAATTACCACCCTATCCATCCACCCACCTACATGATAAACTCTGGCCTACCCGAAAGCCTTGTTCTCAAATCCTTTGACCACCAAGCATATTGCCTTGGAATTTGGGATAGTAACAGTGAAGATGAGACAGAACGGGGGCAGAATTTCTGGGAAGACTTCTCCAGTAGTGATGAAGAATAAGTGAGGGGAATGACACGCAGCGGTCGTTTCTATAATGATATGGCGAAAAAAGGCAAGGAATTATTAACAGATGGCAGAGAAATGGTTGAGAATGATGAGATTACTGAGGGAGATATAGTGCTAAGACAGTTGAAAAAGTCCCGGGCACAGGTTAGCATCTGGGAATTGTTGTGTTCATCACAGGAACACAGACGGGCCATGGTTGAGGGCTTAAGCAAGATAGTAGTGCCAGAAGATGCCAACCCCGCAATGTTTGTTGGGTCAGTCCAAAAGGAAACTCTGCCAATATCCTTTTCTGAGATAGAACTCCCGGCTGAGGGGAGAAATCATAAGAGACCCTTGTTTATTAGAGCTGAAGTGAGGGGTAAAAGGACCTCTTGTGTGATGATGGATGATGGCTTATCCATTAATGTGTGCCCGTTGAAGATTTTGGCCAAGATGGGTATGAAGACAACAAATATGGATCCCTCTAGTATGACTATCAAGGCATATAATGACAGTAAGCGATGAGTTGAGGGTACGTTTGTGGCAGCGGTCAAGGTTGGTCCTATTGAGGATGAAGTTGAGTTCACCGTGCTAGATCCCAGCCATTTTTGCCTTGTTATTGGGAAGGCCTTGGTTTCATAAGCTTGGGGGCGTGCCCTCTACTCTGCAACATACTATTAAGTTCCCATATGAGGGAGAGATTGTCACCATTCAAGCTGAGGTGGACAATGATGTAGCTGTTTTGGAGATACAGCCTTTCGCGAGGTTCCAAGTGTCGGTGACTTTTTAGGAGTGGGTGGATCTAGGGTGGCTAGGATCATGAAAAAAATGAAGTTCGAGCCGGGTGAAGGCTCAAAACTGCCAAACTTCAGAGGACAAACTACTCGGAGGGGTCTGGGATACTAGTCCAATGAAGAGAAGCCGAAGGTTAAAAAGAAAGGGTTGCAACTGGCAAATTGTTTTGTGAAGGCTTCAGGGTATCAAGGTGAGCCCGAACCAATAGAAGTTAACGGGATTGTGGTGCCTGGTTTTGAGATCTTCTAAGAGATGATGGGTAAGAAGCCGCTGACCGAAGAACTTGTGGAGGAAGATGATAAGTGGGAAGAAGAGCTGATGAAGTTGGAAAGCCTGACTCTCGAGGAGAATAATGAGGTTGAGAAGAACCCGGTTGTAGAGGAGGAAGTGTCTATAGATGATGAAGACATTTACCTTTCTGATTTGTTTGAATGTATTTCAACATTATCCAATAATAAAGACATTTCTTTTGCTTACTTACCTGAGTCATTTCCATTTGCTCTGCATGAATCAAGTATATTTGATATCAATTCGGCCAGAACTACTGCATTTAACTTGGGTACACCTGAGAACCCCAAGGAAATTCTGATTGCAAGTGAAGTTACCTCCGAGGAGAGGGAGAAATTAGAAGAAGTATTTGTCAAGTATGCAAGGTATTTGCTTGGTCCTATGAGGAATGCCTGGGGTAGATAGAAGTATTGTTCAGCATACAATACCAACTTATCCGAATGTGAGGCCAGTGTAATAGAAACTCTGACGGATGAGACCATAATGGGCTGAGAAAGTTAGAGAAGAAGTCAAGAAAAAGATAGATGTGGGATTCCTGGAATTGGTAAAGTATCCTTAATGGTTAGCAAATATTGTGCCAGTGCCGAAGAAAGACAGGAAAATCAGAATGTGTGTGGATTACAGAGATCTCAACAAGGCTTGTCCGAAGGACAATTTTCCTCGACCTCACATTGATGTACTAGTTGATAGTGCAACTTTATCTGGCATGTATTCATTTGCATATGGGTTTTCAGGGTACAATCAGGTTCTTATGGCTGAAGAAGACAAGCACAAAACTGCCTTTGTCACAGAATGAGGTACTTATTGTTACAAGGTAATACCGTTTGGGCTCAAGAATGCAGGAGCTACTTATCAGCGGATGGCCATTACATTATTCCATGATTTAATGCATAAAGAGATTGAAGTGTATGTGGATGACATGATGGTCAAATCAGAGACAAGAATCGGGCATTTAGAAGCACTGGAGAATTTTCTTCAGAGGGTCGATAAGTACAACATGCGGTTGAATCCTAAGAAATGTGTGTTTGGAGTGACATCTGGAAAATTATTGGGACATACAGTGGGGATGGGTGGAATAGAGGTAGACTCTGAGAAGATCAAAGCAATCACCAAGATGTCTGCACTGTTGGACAGTTATGACCCATAGCGTCACTATTTGTACAGATCATGATGTTGTTGTACAAATTAACTATATGACAAAGGAGACTGCTCTCTTATCATTTGTGATTAGATCACCAAGATGTATAAATGATAGGAGGTCCTTAGGATTTGTTCCTGGATTGAGAATGATATGAGACAGTATCAGTCCACGAAGGATAAATCATTAAATATCCCTAGTCAGAGTATTGTCGAGATTGGACATCGATGAATACGTAAGAGACTAGTATTACACTTTTACGCGTTATGAGGGCATAACGGCACAGTTCTCATATATTTCAGTATAAGATACTCATGCAAGTGTAATAAGACGTTGTGTTTTACCGATGGTACGAAAAACAGCTTCGCTCTGGATAGACCCCCTTAGAATTCCATTGGTAGTATGACTATATGTCTATGGAAGTCCGAAATCAGGGTAAGTGTATTTGGTCTTAACCTGAGACTTGCACCGCTAATACATACGACAATCAATATACTTTGGTTTTGGTCGTCCAGGGCTTTAATCGGTTCTGTGTACGCCTCTGCTGGGTATATTGAGAATCGTAGTGTGTTGGGTGTGATATCAAGACGAAAGTATCACTCTAGTCATATGGAGATGATGATCGCGCAGGGATACAGAACTGGTTCTCTAAAGGGTTGCAACCATCAGGATAATATGACTTGGTCATGATTATCCGATAATAAAGAGAATAGTTGCTCATTATCCGATATATGCTTCGTAAGGGGCTGACACTGTACCAGCCCTAGGCCTTGTATGTGATCATCCAATACTGGATAGAAATACACAATACCACGTATACTACGCTGATACAAATCCTATATTCTTGTAAGGATATTTCTGGAGAATTGGGGAGGCATGGTGCTTTGCTAGAAACAAACCTTGTCATGTAAATCAGTAAAACGTCGTACTTGGTACGCATGTGATCGGATAGTCTGACAACCGTATTTACTGCCAACATATCTGGGGATCTCATGGTTCACTTCCTGAAGATTCACCGATGATGTATGACTCGCACTTTTATTAATCTGGGATTAATTAGAAGAGAGAGAAAATTAATCTTGGATTAATTACAGAGATATTTTATCTGGGATAAAATATCATTTAAAGAGAGATAATGATTAATTTGGAATTAATCGATAAATTAATATATTCGATATATTAATGAAATTGGATTTCAATGCGTAATTAAATTAGATTTTAATTCGGGTGAACGAGTTAATTTAGAATTAATTCGTTAGCGACGTGAATAGTAATTATGCTAGGCATGATTATTTAATTAAATTAGATTTAATTACGACGGAACGGAAAATTCATTAATTTAGAATTAGTGAACCCGAGCCCGAGATTATTTCGAGCGCATTCGTATTTCGAATTCGAGTGCGGCACGTAAGTCAAATCTAGCGTCGAATCATTAGTCACATCAAGCGTCAATTCGTTAGTCACTTCAAGCGTCAAATCACTTGTCATTTTGGGTGATGTGACTTGACAACTTGATTGACTTGATGTAGAATGATGTGAATAGTGATTGAAGTGGTTGGCAAGTTGCTTTTTGACTTTTTGGGAAAAGAAAAAATGATATATATTTGTTTGTTTTTGAAAACAAATAATAAATACAATTTTTTGAAATTGAAAAGGAGTATTAGATACACTTTTCTCAACCACCATCTCATTCTCTCTCAAGGCTCACGAATTGGAGCCAAATTCCTCTCTTCACTCTCGGCCTTAGAGGCATTTTCTTGTTCTGTTTTCTGGGCAGAAACCGAGCTTGAATGGAAGCAAAGTGTTGTGATTTTGTGGCAAAATCATCAAGAGCTAGCACTCCGAGAGACATGCGAAGGTGATAGGGAAGTCCACCCATGAGCTTGGAATCATCTCACAAAGCTTGGAGCCTTTATAGAGGAAGATGAAGGCCAAATTGGAGGACTGTCCAGTAGGTCACTATCGAGAGGTTTAGAGGGCAGAAAATATTTTTTTCATTTCCGCGTCACTCAACTAATCGATGTGAGTATTCCGCAACTCCGTGATGTATTCACATGTTTATTTCTTGTTTTGTATTTGATCATTGGGACCGTAGAACTCATATAATGGTATCAGAGCGGAGTAAAAGCATGAAAATGAAATAAGGCTTAAAATTTGGGTGAAATGTGTTTGAGCATGATTTTATGAAATTGGATGAATGAGTATGCTTAAATATGTTTTAATTGCGGATTGATTGGATCAATTTGATAAAATATTGTTTGGAACAAATTTGCCCAAATATCTTTGCTTGGCCAAATTGATATTAGCCCTAAAAGTCTTGGATTTTTTTATTTTGATTTATTGGATGAGTTAGAATCAATGGTTATTGTTGATTTAATGTTCAATCAGATTTACTTGGATTGAATTCGAACCGAACATAAAATGCCCAACATGGCCGAGACTTCAAAGCATGTAATTTGGTTTGATTTTTGATCATTTCGTTGGACATGTGATAATGAAAATGAGCATGATTAATTAGGCTAATCGATGTTTTAGAAATGTTGATTTAGGTAATTAATTGTGCAATACACTTTAGAATTAATTAGATTATTAAATTGGACTTGTATGATTTAATTAATTGGGCTTGAATTGGATTTGGGCTTCAAATGTTGTAATTGGGCTTTAATGGGCTTGGTTGTACCAAGTTGGGTTTAGGCTAAATTGGTTGGATCCAATTGGGCCCAAAACCACTTCCGTAAAATCCAAATACTATTGGGCCTTTAAAGTTTAATTGGGCCTAATGGGCCGAAATTGATTTCTAGGCTTATGAGGTTACTCATTGATTGGGCTTTGGTTGCCGAAGCCCACGCCTTAAGAAATTAATTGAAAGACCATTAGACTTTAATTGGACGACAGTGGATGTCAATCGGGCTTTGAGACCCGTAACGATTAAATTTGGAATTTAAGTCGTAAAGGTTCGTTGATAAAATGTAGGATTTAATTTGGAATTAAATAGCGAATTAGTATTAAATACAAATTGAATTGGATTTGATCATGTAGTTTAATTTAATTCAAGAATTCGTACTTTGAGTACTTATTCGCAAAACGAGTTTGACTCGCACAAAATCAAATCATTGTTTGAACATTGGATGGTCATTAATTATCAGATTAATTAATTTGATTAGATTGATTCATAACATGCTTGTGTGAATACATGGTTGCGATGCATGAATAATGTATATCGGATGGATATTAGATGGGTGGGGCAATTTTAGAAATTGCTGTAATAAATTCGGAATTTATTAATTGGACTTGCGTGTCCAGCCTTATTACCTCCTCATTCTTTGTATTCTCTTCTCACCTATTCCCCGGAATTTATTAATTGGACTGTGTGTCCAGCCTTATTACCTCCTCATTCTTTGTATTCTCTTCTCACCTATTCCCCTCAATGTAAATGAGGTTTCTTTAGAAGTGTAGTGTAACAGGTAGAAGTAAATACTTATGTTAGCGGGAGAGAGAAAGAGAGAGATTTGATCTAGGATCAATGTGTAAAGTATCCATCCGCCTATCATTATTATTTATTCATATGTGCTTTATTATGTGTTTAAAATGCATGTTTAAGGGTGTATGATGATGAGACCTTAACAAAGATAATAAATTGGTTACCAATTTGCACGTGAAAAACCCTCATAAAAATTAAGCGTTTTTCCTTCCATTGAATGATTCTCACTCAAGATCCAAGACTGGCATTGGCTTGTTGGCCAAAGTCAAGGCCTTTGTCCATCGAGGATGTGTTTGAATCATGGGAGCTTTGTTCCATATTTGTGTCTTGTCCAAGTTGTGGTTTGTTGGCCAAAGTCAAGACCACTTCTTATCCATCGACATTGATTACGAAGCTTTCCATGGTCAATGGGTCGCGCTTAACTGTGATCACTAAGTTTGTTGTGCCAAAGCCAAGGCTTGGTTGATTCAGAGGAAAAATGTTCGGTAATATATTAGATATATTGGCATATATAAGATATATTTTTCGGACTTGGATATCCCTTACCGGATCTAGGAATTGGATGGGATCCAATCGATCTTAGAGATCTACCTACTTAATTATCATAAAATTTGTTGGCCAAAGTCAAGATTGTGTGATATTTAACGGGATCCTAGCCCACTAGGAAACATGATTTCCCGAGTACTCGACAAATGGTTAGAGGCTCGCCGAAAAATAGTGGGAGGCAAGAATTGAATTTGCAATATTCCTTTAATTACTTGCCATACGCGCTCAAACAAATATCATTCGTCAAATAAATTAAATGTTAGTTGGACTAATATTTAAATCGTTGTTTTAATAAAACAGTTGGACTGTATTTAAACTAATTCAATATATAGTTGATTTTATAATTGGATTATAGTAATCAATATAATTGAATTTAACCAATTAAAGTATAGTTGATTAATACAGTTGGACTATAATAATCATTATATTGAATAGTACCTAAATCGTTGATTAAATAGTTGGACTATTATAATCAATATATAAATGAAAGATTGACATTTAAAACATAATCCTAGGGAAAATGTATTTAAATGGTTTAATTTTCAAATTGGGAATAAAATTTCAAGATGGTCCTGGAATCTAATAAGTTACTTTATTTGATAAAATAACATATTAGGCCTAAGCCCGAAGTTGAGCAAATAGTATAGCATAATCTTTGGAAGATTCATGTGATGATAACTTAAGTGCTTAATCCATTAAGCTTGTCACAGTAGACTCCTTAATTTCTTATTCAGAACTAAGGATTAGATCCTTAAAGTATGATATTGAAATTGAAGGATATTTGTAGATCTATTGTTAGATCTTATAAGTATTAAATTGCAATTAATAACTCTTGGAGAGTTAATGGCTATTCTCAATGAGATAAAGTAAAACTTTGCAATAAGGCAAGTAGCACAAGGGGCACCTTACTTCGATATTATAGAAGGCCAAGGCTTGGCCAAAAGCTTATGGAGTTTTAAAAAGGGCAAAGGAAAAATCATTATAATCTTCTGGGAAGATAAATGACATATCCAAAAATTTCTGCCTAAATTGTGGCAAACAGGATCGCGGAAGTGTGACTGTCGTTTGGACAAAGCGGACATGAAGGAAATGAGGACGAGCAAGGCTCTAACTTCGAATATGTTTGTCAAAATTATGTTCACAACTAGTATTAAAATTGGATTTTAAATACTTAGTGTGGTACATAAAGTATGTACTGGTGTGCAGCATTTGCTATGAGCAGGATACTGACTTCAGTTGAGATTAATCTGCGAATTGGAAACGGGACGAAAGCCGCTGTTTTAACCGTAGATACCTAAGTTTAGGAATTACCTTCGGGTATGTACTTAAATTAGGAAACTGTTATAATGTAACTAGTTTGACTAGAAACATTATCTCTATATCGAGTATAACTCATTGCGTGTGAACCTTTATATTCTAGAACACTAAAGTGTTTTATTATATAAAGATGATATTGAGATAAACACATTAGATGTGAACAACAGTATTTACATTTTGAATATAAATAAATCTCGAACATATAACGTGACAAACAAATAGCTCAAACTGATTTGATCAAATGAAACTTATAAGAGGCATTGTTGTCTGGGACACAATTAAGCAAGACTCGTATATCCACACTTTTAAAGAGTGGGTACTTGGACTATTTTGATTCCATTCAAATAAAGTCTACGAATCTAATTTATTGGGCATAGTGCCTAAAACACTATTTACTTGGTAAAAGTATAAATGCCACCGATCTGTTAGCCCTAGTTCATAGTGAAGCAAGTGGGCCCATATCTAGCTAGGCTAGAGGTGAATATGAATATTTCATGACCTTACGGATGTGGCATCGCGTTATGGTTATGTGTCTCTTTTGAAACACAAATTGGAAACTTTTAAAGTTTCGACACAAAATAGATAAACAAATCGGCTATAGTATTATATCGTCATGGTAAGACCGAGATGGAAAATACTTAAGCAATAAGTTTCTCATATACTTGAAAGAGTATAGTATTCTTTAAAATGAGGACTCTTCCCAAAACACGTCAATTTGACGGTGTGTCTGAACAGGATAAACCAAATTTTGTTGGACATGATAAGGTTAATCATGAGTCGCTCTGAGCTACCATTTCCTTCAACGGATAAGCATAAACAATGCAGAACTTATTTTGAATAAGGTTCCATAATAATCTGTTTGACAGATTACATATTAGAAATGAACGGGAAAGAAACCGGGTTTCTCATTCCTGATAATTTGGGTATGCTGGGCATATGTTTGGATGATACCAAACTACAACCCAAATTGCATAAGTGCCAATTGTGGGTTATCCGAGGGATACCAAAGTATAGTACTTATACAACTCACAAGAGAACAATTAGATTATTGCTCGCCATATAGTTTTCCTAAGAGGAATACCGATATGCAGTGGAAAGTGGGAGAATAATAAAACTCAATGAAAATCGAAGTAATACTATTCCAGGCACCGATTCCTTAATGGAACATAAACAGTTCATCAAGGATGAAACTGTACCAGTAATCTTCGAATACACAAGAACCGCGTAAGTCGGAGAGAATCAGAAAACAACCTGGGGTATGGGTTTCTGATCTCACCTCATAAAGATAACAATCTTTTGGGGATACCAACTGACTACATATGAGGAAGTGATACAAGTTATCGACTCCCTATTGGGGCAAAGTTACATATAATCCGAAATAGATTCCATGTATATCAACTGTGTTTAGAATACTAGTTGATGTACCGCAAGGCATTGTGCCTATTGGTACTATATAAGTCTTCAAGGAAGACGTATATGGAAGGCAACATACGAATTTACTAAGCTAGGCTTGTAGCGGAAAGATATCGTTATCAACATTGTGATTGATTTGGATGAAACCTTTTACCTGTTGCCACGGTAAATCCATTTGGATAATGCTTGCTGATGCTGCATGTTTCATTTATGAAATATGGCAGCTGAACGGGAAAATCGCTTTCCTTAAACGGAATCCTTTTGGAGGATTTTAAAACATCCTGATGATTTTATCGTACCAAAACTAGCAAACAAGGTTTGCAGGTTATTAGATCCATGTTTGGATTGAAGCAAGCATTGATTTCTTGGAACTATCGCTTTGATGTAATCATAATAGTTTATGATTTAATTCAAAACAAAAATGACACTTGTGTATATAAAGAGGTTAGTGGGAGCACACTGACAGTGGCTGTCCTATAAATAATGATAATATGTCATTTCTTGGAAATGAAATTCCCATAAAATAATCGGTGAAAATATTTTTTGTTCATTGCCGCGTCGCTCAACCGATCGATGTGAGTATTCCGTAACTCCGTGATGTATTCACATGTTTATTTCTTGCTTTATATTCGATCTTTGGGACCGTAGAACTCATACATGCACCAAAGACAGAAAAAGAATTTAGAGCATTCCTTGAGAAAATCCAGTATATCATTCGGTTCATTGCCAAGTTGACATTAGTATGTGATCTTATCTTCAAGCTGTTGAGAAAAGACCAGCTAGTTAAGTGGAATGAGCTGTGTCAGGCGGTCTTCACTCAAATCAGAGAGTATTTGGTGAATTCTCCTATTTTGAAACCTCCTAGACCGGGCAGACCACTGATATTGTATCTTGCCATAGAATCAGAAGCACTGGGGGTAATGATGGTACAGGCAGATGAGCCAGGGGTAGAGCATGTAATCTACTATCTCAGTAAGAAGATGCTTCCGTACGAAGCCCGTTACCAAGAGGTAGAGATGATCTGTCTATCAGTGGTATGGGCTTCCCGAAAATTACGGCATTACTTCCAGTCCTACAGGATCTAGGTAGTGGCAAAGGAGAATCCTCTGAAATATCTGCATTCAATTCCTTCGCTAGTGGGACAATTGGGCAGATGGTTAGTGTTACTAACAGAGTTTGACATTGAGTACCTCACTTCCAAAGTGATCAAGGGGCGAGCCGTATCAGAGTTTCTGGCATTGCAACCTATTGAAGGGGTTCAATATAAGTTTGAATTTCCAGATGAAAAGATCCAGGCGATAACAATTCAGGGATGGAAAATGTACTTTGACGGAGCAGTGAATTATAAGGGAGTCGGAATTGGGATTTTGATAGTGACCCCGGAAGGAGAAACCTTGCCTATGGCCAAGAGGTTGACATTCGGAGTAACCAACAACATGGCCGAGTACAAAGCATGTGCTTTTGGGTTGACGGCACTGATAGCCTTGAAGGCTGAGAGCGTAGAGTTCTACAGGGATTCAATGTTAGTAATTCGATAGATTTAGGGAGAATGGGAACTGAAGGAAGAACGATTGAAACCTTACCTTTTTCACCTCAGAAAGTTGGCATAAGCTATCCCTGATTGTAAATTTCAGCACTTGTCACGATAAGAGACTCAGATGGCAGATGCATTGGCTATACTTGCAGTGACTTCGAAAAATCCAGATAAGTTAGTGATGAGACCATTGATACTGATAACAGAAAGCAAACCGATCTTTGAGACAGAAAGAGTTTCGGAAGTAGAGATCGACAATGGTAAACCTTGGTACCATGACATTCAGAGCTATCTGGAACACAGAGAAGTCCCATAGGAAGCAACCAGAAAAGACAGAATAATCATTTAGAAGTTGGCTTCCCAGTATGTGATTTTGAAAGGGGAACTGTACAAGAGGCAAGCAAACGGTATTTAGTTGAAATGTTTGAGAAAAGAAGAGGATCAGAAGATAATGGAAGAAATATATGCCGAGGTATGTGGACCACACATGAATGGGTTGAATTTTTCCCGCAAGGTTGCAAGACAAGGTTTCTATTGGTCGACCATGGAAGCCGATTGCTCCAAGTTGGTAAAGCACTGTCATGATTGTCAATCACACGGTAATTTGAATCATTTGCCACACACAGAGTTGCACGATTATCAGAGCCGTGGCCTTTCTCAACATGGGGAATTGATATGATTAGGGAGATTCGACCAAATCCATCGAATGGGAATCACTTTATAGTAGTGGCAATAGATTACTTAGGTCGAGTCATTCTGAAATGTTACAGCAAAGCAGATGGCAAAGTTTATAGCTCGGAATCTCATTTGTCGGTATGGTATGTCGTACCATATGGTTACGGACAACAGAATTCAGTTCCAAGAGGAAACAAAGGCAATGCTACTGAAGTACGGGATAGGCCATCACAAGTCATCACCTTACATACCACAAGTAAATAGGGCAGTTGAGGCAGCCAACAAGACCATAAAGAAAATATTAGCCAAGATGACAGATAACTATAGAGACTAGGTCGATAAATTGCCGTACGCCTTGTGGGGGTACATAATGTCTGTGAGAACAGCAACAGGAGCCACGCATTACTCTTTGGTTTATGGAATGGAAGTAGTACTGCCAGTGAAAGTTGAGATACAGTCAATAAGGGTATTAGCAGAAACAGAGTTACCTGAACAAGAATGGGCTGTACAGAGGTTTGAACAGTTAGCAATGCTAGATGAAAAGAGAATGAAGTCCTTGCATCACATGCAGATATATCAGAAGAGGTTGGCTCGGGCATTCAACAAGAAGGTGCGCCCTACTAAGATCAAAAAGGGTGATTTGGTACTTCAACAGTCAAGGCCGTCGACGACGGATCAGAGAGGAAAGTTTAGACCTAACTGGGAAGGACCTTACATAGTGTAGAAAGTAATGGGAAATGGGGTAGTGAGACTGTCAGACTTGGAAGGTAACGAGTTCACTGAGCCGATCAACGTGGACAGATTGAAGCAAAATTTTGCCTGAGAAATAGAAGACTTGGAAGAAGACCTAACCCGACGGGATAAGGAAACTCATGCATGCATGCATACATATAACACTTTTTGGCATTCCTTTGGTATTTGTTTTGTATTCACAGACTTTGAAGAAGAAAAAAGAAGGCGGTAAAGACAAGCCGATCAGAAGCATAACATACTAGCAGCAGTTTTGGAGATGCGCCCTAGGGGGTGAGGCCCACATCTATACCAGCTATAGTTTTGGGGATGCGTCCCAGGGTTGAGGCCCACGTCAACACATAATATACTAGTTGTAGTTATTGGATGCATCCCAGGATCGAGGTCTACTGCATCATCAATTTCGGGATGCGTCATAGGGTCGAGACCCACCTTTTGTCAGCAGCATTGGGATGCGTCCCAAGGTTGAGGTTCCCGTTGTCGGTTGAAGTTATTGGGATGCGTCCCAGAATCGAGGTCCACTACATTATTATTTTAGGATGCGTCCCAGGGTCGAGGCCCACTTTTTTCAGCGGTATTGGGATGCGTCCCAGGGTCGAGGCCCCCGTTGTCAGTTGCAGCTATTGGGATGCATCCCAGGATCAAGGTCCACTGCATCATCAACTCAGTTCGAGGTAGCAGGCAAGTTAGGTGGCGGCCGATGAGCCAGGTAAGTGAAAATACATTGCATAACTTTGATAAGATTATCACTGTTACACATTACACAAGTCTCATCAAAGTGGGGGCGACTGTAGGTACTGTATTTTTACATATAAGTCCCGATGAGGAGTCTCACACGGAGACACTACCTTTTAAGTTGCGAAGTCACGGGAAACGGACGTCGAAAGGGAAAAGACGGAAATCAGTACTTTGTCGAATTTGACTCGCTTGTTTAGCTTCGGACTCGCTGGTAGACCTTCATTTTAAAATTCACCTAGTTTAAAATCCCTGCAAACCCATTTGCCTTGACCTAAGAACCCCGTAAGCCCACACACCACTAAGCTTACCACAAAACCCACCAACCAAAGCCAAGCCCACGCCCAAACATGGTCCATACACTCAAGCCCATTTAATACACATCCAAATAATTAAAATGCATATTTAACACATGGGAATTTAAATAAAAAAAAATAAAATCTAAATAATCACCTACCAAAATAAAAAAAAATACTTATACAAATAAAAGAAATTGCATGCCTAATTAACATAAATCAAATATACTAACTTCCTAATCTAGCCAAGACATGTCTCCAACCAAATAATTGATTTTCCTTGTGTGACACTAATTGGTCTCCTTCCTATTCAAGTACATGGAAACCCTAGCCTTTGCCCATAAAAGAAACATTTTTCTCACCATTGCCCCCCTCTCTCACTCACGCATACACAAAAGAAAAGAAGCCTTAGGCCTCACACCCAAAAACAAGAACAAGTATCAAAGAATTTTCCTATCATCCCTCACTCTCCGTAACCGAAAATATCAAGCCCCTAAACACTCTCCATAACCGAAAACATCAAGCCCCTAAACACCTCCCCATAGCCGAGAATAATCACCCAAAATAGTCCCCGAATGCCACTAAAACTGCATCACCGAAACAGTCACAAAGCCTCACGGTAATCACCGTAAAACACCCTCTCCCAAACTGCCTAACATCACCGAATAAACTACCAAAAAACTACATTGTACCTACCGAGAAACTGTAGCCCTATACAGCCCTTTAACCATCAAAACTGCACTGTTATTTACACCATATAACCACCGAAAAATAGCAGCCCTGCACCCCTGAAACTACCGAAATACACACCCAAAACAGCAGCCCAAAACACCTAAAACAGTGAACAAAAAATTACATTTTCAAACCCCCAAATAATCGTATAAAACAGCAGCCCCCTAAACCTCTTAAAACCGCAAAATCGATGGCATTATATAGCAAAAAAAACCACCAAAAAAGCAGCAAAAATAGCAGTGAAACGTTGGAAAACAGCAGCCCGAGCAGTGAAAACAGTGAGGAAAGACGCAAACCAGTGAATCAGAAAAGTTGCGGAGCTTTAGCCCTTCCGATCACCGTGTAACGCGAGTCCGAGAGTCGACGTAAAAGGTTAGACCTTAGGGTACTTCTCACATCTATTTTCATTCGTATTTTTATTGTTTATTGAATCTTATTTACATGAGTGTTGTGGAATGATGTTTGTTTTGACCCTTAAATGAATGAAAAATGTGTCGCCTCTTGTGGTATATAGGATGGAAATCCAGAAGTAAATTTCATAGCCGAATCCGAATGGACGGTAGTGCGGTCTGTACTTGGGAGACAATTCCACGTACCACTTGAGTATACGGAACATTTTTAATTCATGTTATCTTGATTTTTTTATTATCGGTATTTAATTTATGCACGTTATTTGTTTGTGTAATGATGAGATAAAGCGCATGGGCTTAGTAAGTTGGATTAAAGGTCCTCCATTTCGAGAGGTTAAAGAACCTTTACCACGATGCTTTACCGTGCCGGATGATGTATATTCGGTGGGAGGTAAAATGTGTTCAATCGAGTATACGAAGTCCGATATTGTTGTCTTTATTTTTATATGCATTATGATGTGATGCGCATGAGCTTAGTAAGTTGGATTAAAGGTCCTCAATTTCGAGGGGTTAAAAAACCTTTATCGCGAAGCTTTGCCACGCCAGATGATGCATATTCGATTGGATGTAAAATATGTTCAATCGGGTATACGAAGTCAGTTATTGTTGTCTTTATTTTTATATGCATTATGATATGATGCGCATGGGTTTAGTAAGTCTTATTAAATGTACTCCATTTGGAGGGATAAAAATCCTACGGTCTACTTTTACCATGATACTTCACCACGCCTTTTATTTCGTTATTTACTTTTCTTTGTATGTCATCTTCTTGCATAATCATGTATCATGTTGCATTGTACAAGGGCTTAGTGTAGACAACAGAACTTGATGACGCTGTTCTAGGCTCGTGGCCTAGTTGGGAAGTACGAAATAACATGGAGTCGCCACCCGGTGTGAACCGGGACAAAGGTTTAAGGCCGCACTCATCCCTCGCAAGGGAAGACCTCAAACCGTTGGGTTCGGAATGGTCCCTTACTTATGTCACTTGTGATGATATAATTTGTGCAATAAATCAACCGAGTCTACTCAATAATCATGTTGAAAGAGTACTTAGATCTAACATGCTTTCATCCAGCTAACTCCTAATCTAAGTTTGCATGCTTGAAAGTAAATCATTAAACGATAAACAGACAATAGAACACAACGAGCATATCGAATCATTCAATTGAAATAATCAAATAACTACTTGAATGTAAACATAAACTAAACAACCTATCATGCATAAAAATAACATTATCATACTTTGAAAATAAATAATAAACTAGGCTAAATCATGCTTAAATTAATAAATAAAACAACTTAGGAACTATCACATGCTCAAATACAAGTTTGGATGGAACGAAACGTATGTCTCTTAAGTGGTACGTGGCGTTGTATCCCGAGTACAAACCGCACTACCGTCCATTCGGATTCGACTACGGAATTTACGTCCGGGTTTCCATCCTATATACCATAAACGGGAACACACGTTCCGCCCATCCAACAATCACATCATGTCTCAAACGAATCTCATGCAATAATACTTTAAAAATAAATAAAATAAACGAAAGATAATAGATAAAAGGGTGCCCTCAGGTCTAACCTCTTTTGTCGTCTCAAGAAAGGGCGTTACACGTCCGTTGGAAGGGTGAATGATCCGCTACTTTTCCGATTTGTTAATCCAATATTTTCATCGCTGTTTCGCTGTTCGGGTCGTTGCTTTCACTCCGTTTCACTGCTGTTTTAAGGTCAATTTATGGACAGTTTCGGTGGTTATTCGGGGACAGTTTTACGGGACAGTTTTGTGGGTTTTACTGGGCATTTTACTGGGCAATTTTTGTTACTGTTTTGGGCAGTTTCGGGGTTAAAATTCTGGCCAAAACCGATCAGGTCACTGGACTGATTTGTGGCAGAAAGTGTGCAGTGAAGTGAGTGTTTTTGGGACTGTTTCAGGTGCGAATTGATGGGCTGTGTGTGGGGGTTGTTTGTGCGACTTTAGGGGTGTGTAAGTGGCAGTTTTTAGGCTGAACAGGGAGCAATTTGGGCGTGAGTAATGAGGCTTATTTCAGTGGCTAATTTGGCGTGAAATGAGGCTTATTTTAGTGGGGCTGTGTTGATTAGGAGAGAGGCAAGGTCTGAGGCAAACGGACGTGTGGGGGCTGTGTTGATTAGGCGAGGGCTGTGAAGGACAGATGGCTTGAATGTGGCTATCTTGGTGGGCTGGTGATGTTTGTGAGCGTGAAGCTTTAAGGTAAGGGGCATGTGGCGTTGATTTGTGGAGGCAAGCATGAGGGTTATGTTGCAGATTAAGAGCGGTTGAAGGTGGCTAAAGGCGCTGCAGGTTAGTTCTTATTGGGGGCTGATGGCGAGAGTGGGGTGAGGACGTTAAGGGGCTTGCTACGTTTTTTTTGGTCTTGGTCAGTTTGGCTAGCGATCTGCTCACAGAGTTGCTACGTGCGTTGAGAGTCAAGGTGATGTGCGCATGCGTTGAGCGTGAATGATTTTGTGAGCAAAGGTTGGGGGGCAAGCCGAGGGTGTTCGTGGGGGCGAAGGCCGAGGGTGTTTGTGGGGGAGTGAGTTGGTTGATTAGGGTTTTTGGTCTATTTGTGAAGAAGAGGGGCTGCCGTGGGTGACTAAGGTTTTTGTTTCCTTTCTTCTTCTCAGTTCACGTCTATCCAATGGATTTAAGGCGCATGGAGGGTGCTTTGTTGGTGGGTGAAGGGAGATGGAAGTGGAGGAGATTAGGGTTTATGTGTTGTGGTTTGTGCGGCAGTGGGATAGAAGAGAGAAGGGCCGAAAGCTAGGGTTTCTATTGTTTTGGTTCTAGAGAGAGAATGAGTTTGGAGAGAGAATGAGTTTTGAGAGAGACTAGAGAGAGTGAAGGAGGATGGGCATGAGGCTCAGGGTTATTTCCTTTGTGTTTTCGTCAGAATGAGCCGGGGTTTCGAAAGATGGGTGAATGGTTCCTTTTATAGGTTAGGGGATGGGTAATTCTTATTTGGTTAGGAAAGGGAGATTTGTGTATTAATTGGGATATATTTTTAATTAAAATGTGATAGGGAAAATCTTTTAATTAAGGGATGTGATTTATGTATTTTAGGAAATGGATTTAATTATTTAATTTGTGAGATGTGTTTTAAATGTTTTAATTATTTAATTTATGAGATGTGTTTTAAATGTTTTAATTATTTAATTTGTGAGATGTGTTTTAAAATAGAGGTCCAACAAGAGAACCCGAAGCGAAACAAGAGAGTTAATTCCGGCCAAATACTAATTTTCAACTTTACCATTCCAACGTCAGTTTCCCATGAATTTCATGACTAAAGAGGTAGTGCCTCCATACGAGACTCATCATCGGGCTGATATGCAAAAAATGCAATGCCTACAGTCGCCCCCACTTTGATGGGACTTGTGCAGTGTGTGACAATGACAATTCCAATCAAAGTACGTGCAATGTATTTTTTACTTACCTGGCTCGCCAGCTGCCACTTTACTTGCCATGCTGTGTTGAGTTGATAGTGCTAACCTCGTACCTAGGGTGTCGCGGTTGCGTCTCCGTACCTAGAGTGCCACAGTGGTGTTGTTGTTGTCTGAGTGCTAACCCCGTACCTAGGGTGTCGCGATGACGACTCCGTACATAGAGTGCCACAAATGTCTGAATGCTAACCCCGTACCTAGGGTGTCGCAGTGACGACTCCGAACCTAGAGTGCCACAAATGTCTGGATACTAACCCCGTACCTAGGGTGTCACGGTGACGTCTCCATACCTAGAGAGCCACAAATGTCTGGATGTTAACCCCGTACATAGGGTGTCGCAGTGACGACTCCGTACCTAGAGTGCCACAAATGTGTGGATGCTAACCCCGTACCTAGGGTGTCGCGGTAGTCCACATAGTCTGATCTGAGTTGAGTAGTCCTGTGGGCCTTGTTCCCAATATGAGTTTGTTGTGCTGTGGGTCTTGTTCCCGAAGTGAGTTGAGGGTCTTGTTCCCTGAATGGTGGGTTTTATTCCCGTGGGTCTTGTTCCCTGAATGGTGGGTTTTGTTCACGTGGGTCTTGTTCCCGTGGTGAGTTGAGGGTCTTGTTCCCTGAATTGTTGGTCTTGTTCCCGAAGTGAGCTGAGGGTCTTGTTCCCGATCTGAGTTAAGATAAGGGTCTTCTTCCCTGTCTGTATCAAGTGTGGGCTTTGTTCCCGATATGTGTTGACTGTGGGCTTTATTCCCGAGCTGTTTTGAAAGTGGGCTTTGTTCCCATTGTGCTGATTGTGGGCTTTGTTCCCGTACTGTGTTGACTGTGGGCTTTATTCCCGAACTGATCTCCATTCCTGGAGTGTTGCTGTGATGTGATTTGATGAAGTCCATTCCCGAACTGTCACCGTGTTGTGGTCCATTCTCGAACCGATCTCCATTCTCGGAGTGTCATTCCCGGCGTGCTCATTCCCGAGCTATCCATTCCCAGACTTGTCCATTCCTGGACTTGTCCATTCTCCGACTATATCACCATTCTCGAAGTGCCATTCCCGGTGCCATTCTTCTCGGCGTGTCCATTCTCAGACTTGTCCATTCCCGGACTATAACTCCATTCTTGGAGTGCCATTCCCGACGTGCTCATTCCCGAGCTATCCATTCCATCCCGGACTTGTCCATTCTCGGACTATATCTCCATTCTCGGAGTGCCATTCCCGGTGTGACATTCTCGGCGTGTCCATTCCCGGACTTGTCCATTTCTGGACTATATCTCCATTCCCGGCGTGCCATTCTCGGCGTGCCATTCCCGGCAGAAACTTTTCTGATGTAATATGGGCCTCTCCCCCAGAATGCCATACCCAGCAAACTGATAGTGAACGAATATGGGCCTCGCCCTAAACTGATGCTGATGTGGGCCTCGGCCCTGGGATTCATTCCTTGGATTCATTCCAAATTCTGACGACGTGGGCCTCGGCCCTGGGATTCATTCCCTGGATTCATTCCAAATTCTAACGACGTGGGCCTCGGCCCTGGGATTCATTCCAAATTATGACGTCGTGGGCCTCGGCCATGGGATTCATTCCAAATTCTGACGTCGTGGGCCTCAGCCCTGGGATTCATTCCCTGGATTCATTCCAAATTCTGAGGGATCCATTCCCAATTCTGAAGATGTGGGCCTCGACCCTGGGATTCTTTCCCGATGCTGCTGATAATGTGGGCCTTGCCCCCAATCTGACATTGATGTGGGGCCTCACCCCCAAGTTGATACTGATGTGGGCCTCGCCCCAAAAACTGATACTGATGTGGGCCTCGGCCCCAAACTGACACTGATGTGGGCCTCGCCCTCAGGTTGATATTGATGTGGGCCTCGGCCCCAAACTAACACTGATGTGGGCCTCGGTCCCAAACCGATACGAATGTGGGCCTCGCCCCAAGTTAATACGGACGTGGGCCTCGCCCTCAGACTGAAACTGATTCATTTCTGAAACTGATGACATTGTACTGTTGCTGTTTCTGATTGGATGGCCTTTTGCTACTTTTTTTTTCTTCTATGAAACTTGTGAATACAAAACAAAACCACAGGTAAAAAAGAATGCAAACTATGTTACGTGTATGCTTGCATGCATGAATGAATTTCCTATTCCGCTGGGTTAGGTCTTCTGCCAGTTCTCCAGGTGATTGCTCAGTCTTCTCTCTGGTCTCATGACTCAATTTCTTATTTTTCTTCTTTATTCATGGGGTGGTAGACTGGTCGCTCCTAGTCTTGATTTAACTTTCTGCTCTCTGCTGTTTGCACTTGGTCAAGATGAACCACACGGCGGGGCCTTCCATATCATCATACTATATCACATGCTACGAAATAGTCCCAATAGTTATACATATTATCGTCCTCAAGGAATGCCCAGTAATGAAACCAGAGAACATTCAAAACACTAAATGCAACTCAAATCTATGTTTTTTAATAAATGATCTATGTCAGACTCAATGTGTTTGTGTGCAAAGGTTCTTTCACAGCTTAATCCTTAAGTAAGCCAACTCAATGATTTCGTTTCAAAAATCAGGATCGGTGGGTCAAACCAACCTAGTTGTCTCGGTTAGGCTGTGCAATTGCTTTTCCGTGCTCAATGTGGTATGATTTTATTTTCCTTTGTCTCTCATTTTTCTCTTCATTTTGAACTTCATTCAATTTTTTTATTTTCTCTCTCTTTTTTTTTTCAACACACATACCCTTTAAGGTAGCATTTCTCCTCATGGTGGTCCTAATAGGCGCCCATGGGTAGCTTCACGCTTATCGATTATAGGTGGTTCAATTCTTTTTTAGAGACTTTTCTTTCATTTTCAACCATACCACACATCATAACACAAGTATGTCAGGATAGACATTTAGGCGAACGGTCATTCACCGACCTACAATTTCTTCAACTAGTCACTTTGCTAACTACTCAGGTTTTCACTGCTAAGAACCATAATCAAGTGCTTGCGAGTCTAACATAGATCAATTACTCAAAGCATCAGATAAAAGCACGTCAAGGATTTATCGTTTCTAAATTTTCACTCTAAAGCAATCAATTTCATCATTGGACTTCTGTCTAACCATCAAGGACTAAAAACAAACAAATTTTTTTTTCTCTTTTTTTTTTTTCTTTTTCTCTTTTTTTCTTTTTTTAAGCCCCTCAATGGTCTTTCTATCATTGCCGTAAGGTTTTCAGTTTCTCAATTTCCTTTTCCTCGCTACCCATGTTTGCTAAACTCTTCTTGACACACCTTTTTTTTCTAACCCAACGGATATCTATGATGGCTTTTAAGACACAAGGGTTAACATGATGCATGTATGTATGAGATGCACGTGATGTATGAGATATAATATGCATGTGGTTATCAAAAGCATAAAAGGGGTGGCTCTACAAGATATACAACTATGGTTCACATGTGGGTTTACGAGAGTGCGGAAAAAGGCTCTCGCTGACGAAGGATTACCCACAACTAGGACTCCCCACTCAAGGGTTCAAGTGACCAAGTGAGCGCACCATTTTTATACCTTACGGTACGTGCCAATGAGTTACGGTGCGTGACTAACTGTCGAATGAATTTCCCGTTGTAGATTCCCCAGATGGAGGGTGGAGCGAGGCTCTCTTAAGTACCCAAGCCTCTTAGACTCTTATCGCTTGGTGTCAGGAATAAACAACGAGTCATCCAAACTAGTCTGTCACAACGAGCTACGGGTAATGATTATATCGGTGCCTTCACAGCTTTTCCTTATGAAAAGGTAGTGAATGAAAGAAGACATCGAACCATCACCTAGCCTTAAGAATGCCTTTGATCAAACCCCTTTCAACCCACTATAGACACAGTCAACTAAAGCACAAATCATAAACACCACAAGACATGATTTCGGGGCCTATTCTCTATCCCCAGTGGAGTCGCCAGACTGTAGACAACAGAACTTGATGACGCTGTTCTAGGCTCGCGGCCTAGTTGGGAAGTACGAAATAACATGGAGTCGCCACCCGGTGTGAACCGGGACAAAGGTTTAAGGCCGCACTCACCCCTCGTAAGGGAAGACCTCAAACCGTTGGGTTCGGAATGGTCCCTTACTTATGTCACTTGTGATGATATAATTTGTGCAATAAATCAACCGAGTCTACTCAATAATCATGCTCAAAGAGTACTTCGATCTAACATGCTTTCATCCAGCTAACTCCTAATCTAAGTTTGCATGCTTGAAAGTAAATCATTAAACGATAAACACACAATAGAACACAACGAGCATATCGAATCATTCAATTGAAATAAACAAATAACTACTTGAATGTAAACATAAACTAAACAACCTATCATGCATAAAAATAACATTATCATACTTTGACAATAAATAATAAACTAGGCTAAATCATGCTTAAATTAATAAATAAAACAACTTAGGAACTATCACATGCTCAAATACAAATTTGGATGGAACGAAACGTATGTCACTTAAGTGGTACGTGGCGTTGTATCCCGAGTACAAATCGCACTACCGTCCATTCAGATTCGGCTACGGAATTTATTTCCGGGTTTCCATCCTATATACCACAAACGGGAACACATGTTCCGCCCATCCAACAATCACATCATGTCTCAAACGACTCTCATGCAATAATACTTTAAAAATAAATAAAATAAACGAAAGATAATAGATAAAAGGGTGCCCTCAGGTCTTACCTCTTTTGTCGTCTCATGAAAGGGCATTACACGTCCGTTGGAAGGGTGAATGATCCGCTACTTTTCCGATTTGTTAATCCAATATTTTCCTCGCTGTTTCGCTGTTCGGGTCGTTGCTTTCACTCCGTTTCACTGCTGTTTTAAGGTCAATTTATGGATAGTTTCGGTGGTTATTCGGGGACAGTTTTGTGGGTTTTACTGGGCAATTTTTGTTACTGTTATAGGCAGTTTCAGGGTTAAAATTCTGGCCAAAACCGATCAGGTCACCGGGCTGATTTGTGGCAGAAAGTGTGCAGTGCAGTGAGTGTTTTTGGGACTGTTTCAGGTGCGAATTGATGGGCTGTGTGTGGGGGCTGTTTGTGCGACTTTAGGGGTGTGTTAGTGGCAGTTTTTAGGCTGAACAGAGAGCAATTTGGGCGTGAGTAATGAGGCTTATTTCAGTGGCTAATTTGGCGTGAAATGGGGCTTATTTTAGTGGGGCTGTGTTGATTAGGAGAGAGGCAAGGTCTGAGGCAAATGGACGTGTGGGGTTTGTGTTGATTAGGCGAGGGCTGTGAAGGACAGATGGCTTGAATGTGGCTATGTTGGTGGGCTGGCGATGTTTGTGAGCGTGAAGCTTTAAGGTAAGGGGCAGGTGGCGTTGATTTGTGGAGGCAAGCATGAGGGTTATATGGCAGATTAAGAGCGGTTGAAGGTGGCTAAAGGCGCTGCAGGTTAGTTGTTATTGGGGGCTGATGGCGAGAGTGGGTGGGGACGTTAAGGGGCTTGCTACGTGTTTTTTTGGTCTTGGTCAATTTGGCTAGCGATCTGCGCATGGAGTTGCTACGTGCGTTGAGAGTCAAGGTGATGGGCGCATGCGTTGAGCGTGAATGATTTTGTGAGCAAAGGTTGGGGGGCAAGCTGAGGGTGTTCGTGGGGGCGAAGGCTGAGGGTGTTCGTGGGGGAGTGAGTTGGCTGATTAGGGTTTTTGGTCTATTTGTGAAGAAGAGGGGCTGTCGTGGGTGACTGAGTTTTTTTTCCTTTCTTCTTCTCAGTTCACGTGTATCCAAGGGATTTGAGGCACATGGAGGGTGCTTTGTTGGTTGGTGAAGGGAGATGGAAGTGGAGGAGATTAGGGTTTATGTGTTCTGGTTTGTGCGGTAGTGGGTTAGAAGAGAGAAGGGCTGAAAGCTAGGGTTTCTATTATTTTGGTTCTAGAGTGAGAATGAGTTTAGAGAGAGAATGAGTTTTAAGAGAGACTAGAGAGAGTGAAGGAGGATGGGCATGAGGCTCAGGGTTATTTCCTTTGTGTTTTCGTCAGAATGAGCCGGGGTTTCGAAAGATGGGTGAATGGTTCTTTTTATAGGTTAGGGGATGGGAATTCTTATTTGGTTATGAAAGAGAGATTTGTGTATTAATTGGGATATATTTTTAATTAAAATTTGATTGGGAAAATTTTAATTAA
The DNA here is from genome assembly GCA_019454045.1 of Zanthoxylum bungeanum. Lineage (NCBI taxonomy): Eukaryota > Viridiplantae > Streptophyta > Magnoliopsida > Sapindales > Rutaceae > Zanthoxylum > Zanthoxylum bungeanum. The sequence continues at coordinate 351,291 of SKCR01026316.1, forward strand.
GGGATGTGATTTATGTATTTTAGGAAATGGATTTAATTATTTAATTTGTGAGATATGTTTTAAATGTTTTAATTATTTAATTTGTGAGATGTGTTTTAAATGTTTTAATTATTTAATTTGTGAGATGTGTTTTAAATATTTTATTATTTAATTTGTGAGATGTGTTTTAAAATAGAGGTCCAACAAGCGATCCCGAAGCGAAACAAGAGAGTTAAATCCGACCAAATACTAATTTCCAACTTTACCCTTCCAACGTCTGTTTCCCGCGAATTTCATGACTAAAGAGGTAGTGCCTCTATACGAGACTCATCATCGGGCTGATATGTAAAAAATGCAATGCCTACACTTAGTAAGTTGGATTAAAGGTCCTCTCTTTCGAGGGATAAAAAGCCTACGGTCTACCATTACCACGATACTTCACCGCGCCGGACAAAGTGCATTTAATTGAATGTGAGATACGTTAAATCGGACACTTGTGGTCCTATATAGATGTGGGCATATTGTTGGAAAATTATGACCTATAGCGTCACTATTTGTATAGATCATGGTGTTGTTGTACAAATTGAATATGTGACAAGAATATTGCACTCTTATCATTTGTGATTAGATCACCTAGATGTATAAATGATAGGAGGTCCTTATTATTAGTTTCTGGATTGAGATGATATGAGACAGTATCAGTCCTCGAAGGATTAATCATTAAATATCCCTAGTCGTAGTATTATCGAGACTGGACATCGATAATACGGAATAGACTAGTATTACATTTGTGCGTGTTATGGAAGCGTAACAGTATAGTTCCCATATATTTTGGTATTAGATACTCATGCAAGTGTAATAGGAGGTTGTGTTTACCGATGGTACGAAAACAGCTTCGCTCTTGATAGACCCCTCGGAATTCCATTGGTAATATGACTACGTGTCTATGGAAGTCCGAAATCAGGGTAGGTGTATTTGGTCTTACCTGAGACTTGCACCGCTAATACTTGCGACAATCAATATGCTTTGGTTTTGGTCGTCCAGGGCTTTAACCGAATCTGTGTATGCTTTTGCTGGGTATATGAGAATCGTAGTGTATTGGGTGTGATGTGAAGACGGAAGTATCACTCCAGTCATAGTGGAGATGATGTCACGTAGGATAAGGAACTAGTACTCTGAAGTATTAAAGTCATCGGGATGATATGACTAGGTCATGTTCATCTGATTATAGAGACTAGTTACCAGACATCCGACATGTGCTTTGTACGGGGCAGACACAATTCCAGCCCCAGGCCTACCACGTGACACCTGATATACGCAATACTTGGTATGCTACGCCTGACATAGATTATATATTCCAATAAGAATATTTCTGAAGAACTGTGTAGGCACGGTGCTTTGCTAGCAGCCAACCATGTCTTGTAAATCGGTAAGCATGTGGTACGAGGTACGCATGTATTTGGATAATTCGATGACCGTATTTACTGCCAACATATCCATGGATCTCTTAGGTCGCTTCCCAAAGATTTACCGATGACAGTTGATTTAAATTAGAATTAATATGGGATTAATTAAGATGGAGAAAATTAATCTGGGATTAATTGAGGTATTATTTAATCTGAGATTAAATGTGTTCGGAAGAGAGAGAACGTGATTAATTTGGATATAATCGGTAAAATAAATTTAATAGTTAAATTTGATTTTTCTATTTAATTTATTTATATGGGCTAAAATTAATATATCGGATATATTTATATGAATTGGATTTCATTACGAAATTAAAGTCGGACTTTAATACGAACGAACGAATTAATTCGTAAACTACGTTCCTAATATATTTGCGAGGCATCATTATTTAATTAAATTAGATTTAACTATTTAGCAACGAAAGTTCATTTAATCAGATTAAATGGATCCGAGCCGCTGCAAATGTTCATAGAGACATTTTGAATTTTGAATTCAAAATGGTGGGGCCCACTTCACACATGTCCCACATGTGAAGTGGTGGTTGGAAAGTGGTTGGCATTTATGCCAAAACCACTTATTTTCCAACCACTTGGTTTAAGTGAAACCAAATAACCCCAACAACATGGTTTTGTTGAAAAGGGTAAAAACCCTTTAACAAAACCCAAGCCCTCTCTCTTCACTTCAGTAACACAACACAAAACAAACCCTAAAACCTCAAAAGTGGCGTGAACAACTCCATCTTCATCTCTTTGATTTTGTTGCAGTTTCAAAGGAGCTAGCACTTTAAGGAATCAACTAAGGTGATAGGGAAACCAACTCAAAACTTGGAATCAACAAAGGAAGGATCTTGGAGATCTTCTTCTCAAAATTTTAAAAGCTCAAATCCATTCAATGTAAGTAATTCTGCAACTTATAATGAATTTATGAACACCTTTTCTTGCTTATTAGATCTTTGGCATGTTCTAGGAACACTAACACATATGTCACATCTCTTTTCTTTCATCTCGATTATTTATCTTTCAAATCGCATCATGGCAAGTTTACTTTGCTGTCAAATTGCCTCTTTAGTTATCTCTTTATTCGGGCATTATTTCTTGTGGTATATTGGATGGAAACCCAGAAGTAAATTCAGTAGCCGATTCCGAATGGACGGTAGTGTGGTCGGTACTTGGGATACAATTCCACGTACCATTTGGAAGAATGCCGACGTACGTGTTGGTGTCAATCTTAGATATTATTTTATGTACCACATCATTGCACGTTTATTCTGTATTCATAATTACTTCTTTAGTTATTTATTTTCATTATGCACTTAATTGCCTTTCCTTAATATGCATGCTTGTATAAATGTTATTTGTCTGTGCTTCTGTGTCAATCAATGTGAAATTATATATTTGCCGTCATTTTTTTTCTTGATATCGCATGCTAGTGCCGCTATGGTTTATTTGTGTTTCTGTATTCATGAATATTACGTACTTATGAAATTAAACGCTTTCCATTATTCCGATTCACTTTTATGTATGCTTGTATGATTATGGTTTGCTTGCGTTTCCATGTCCATGAATGTAATGTGCTCATGAAATTGTATGCTTTCCGTATGTCAATTTATCTTTATGCATGCAAATTTGGACATAGATTATATGCAAAGAGGTTGTTTGCAAATTTGGACATAGATTATATGCAAATATGAAAATATGTAACATGTGAACTTAGATGAAATTTTGATTTATGCATGCGAACTCAGAAATACAATACCCTAAGGAATATATATTGCTAGATTTGATTAAACTATTGCACAAATCATGTTATTACAAGTGGCATAAGTAAGGGACCATTCCGAACCTAACGGTTTGAGGTCTTCCCTTACGAGGGGTGAGTGCGGCCTTAAATCATTTTACCGGTTCACACCGAGTGGCTACTCATTTATTCTCTGATTTAATCCCTCGTGGGCTACTTCGTACTCCCAACCGGGCCGCGAGCCCAGAATAGCATACGTCGCCCAGTTTTTGTGCCCCACAGTAACGTATGCGGCTGTGAAGGGCAGTGAAAAATGCGGCAATGAAGGGGTTTTGGTCTATTTATTGGACGACAATGGAGGTGGCTTTGAGAGCTTTTTGGACGTGGGAGGGGAGGTGATTTTCTTTGTGTTTCAGGCGTGAATTTTGCGTGAATGAGCTAGCCCATAATGTGTTGGTGAAAGGTTCTTTTTATAGGAAAATGGATGAGGGATTTCCTTGTTTGAGAAGGAGAAGGAGAATGATTTATGCATTAATGGGAGATATTTTTAATTATTGTGTGATAAGGAAAATCTTTTAATTAGGGAAGTGATTTGATTTAATTTGATTTCTTCTCTTTTAGTTCGGGATATGATTTGATTTAATTAGGCAATAGATCTATAGGATTTCTTTAATTAAGGAAGGGGATTTGGCTTGATTTATGCATGTGTTTAATGTGTGTTTTTTTATTTGGGAATGTGTTGGGCGTGTGGCTTAAGTTCCTTGGGCGTGTATTGGGTTTGATTGGTGGGCTTGGTGTTTGTCTTAGAGATGTGTGGGATGTGCTTTGAAACGGAGGTCCAACAAGCGAACCCGAAGCTAATCCAATGAATTAAATCCAATAATGTGTCAATTCTTGACTTTTCCTTTCGATGTCTGTTTCCCGCGGCTTCCACAATTAAAGAGGTAGTGTCTCCATGTGAGACTCATCATCGAGACTTATATGCAAAAATACAATGCCTACAATGTGTCCTCAGACGGAAGATGAAAAGGCTAGAATGTCTAGTCAACCCTATGCATCCTGCTTAGGAAGCATTATGTATGCCATGTTATGTACGAGGCTTGATATTAGCCATGCAGTAAGTGTTACTAACAGATATTAGTCAAATCCAGGTAACGACTATTGGATGGTCGTTAAACATATCCTAAAGTATCTAAAAGGTACAAAAGTTGAGTTTCATATTTATGGAGAAGGTGATTTATAATAAGAGGATATATAGATTCTGATTTCAGTCAGATCCTGATGATATAAATCTACCTCAGGTTTTGCATTTACTCTTAATAATGTTGCGGTCAGTTGGAAATGTTCCAAACATAGATCAACAGCTGATTCCACCACTGAGGTGGAATATATTGCGACAATAGATACTACAAAGGAAGCTGTATGGATTAGAAAATTTATCACAGAATTGGGAGCATTGAGGATTCGATCTCGTTATTATGTGATAACAGTGGTGCCGTTGCACAAGCAAAAGAACCAAGGGCACATCGGAAATTGAAACATGTGGAACGAAAGTACCACATTATTCGTGATATCATCGCTCAATGAGATGTTTCCATATGCAAGATATCTGGAGAGGAGAGCATAGTAGACCCGCTTACAAATGCCTTGCCTCCGAGACTATATAATAGATATGTAGAGGCGATGGGTATTAGATACCATCAAGTTTGGCACTAGAGCAACTGGGAGAAAATGTTAGAGTTGGTGCTCGGTGCGCCAAATTTTATTGTATTTATTGTAAAACGATATATATTTTTATTTTATTATGAATAAAATTAAGTAATTTTCATCATTATAATCTTATATATGGTAACAACATAAATTACCGTAGAATGAATAGTGGTGACATAATTGTAAAAGCACCACAATTGTTACTGAGAAATGTCATAATATAATTCATTATTAAATTTTTCCTAGTCAAGGTTTACATACTTGGTCAGTTAATAAACCCGTGAGACCGGTACGTGTCGTATATTAGAATTGTTTTGATGGTTTATCCCAATAAACTATGAGTCTTGGGAGACTTATATAGACACGTAGGTAATTATGGTATAAATACTGAATGACTCATTTAAAGATTCCTGGTAGATGGTACACCAAAGTCAATATGAATCTTTCATAGTCGAATAGCATATTAGCTCTTTTAACTTGAGATATCACTGTGGATATGTGAGATATCCTTCATACTTTGGTGACAGTCATGTCAACAATCTCTTAAGATCAGACTTCCGCCTATTCGTTGGGTATGGACTGATACTTACGATATCCAGTGATATATCCAGAGAGGATCCGTCTGTCCCTTGTATGGGATTTATGTGTCCAATTTGTGATTCTTTGAAATCCTTGGCTGAGGTATGATTCGGAAATGAGTTTCGAATATTTATTGAAGAATCATAATTATGTCGCGACACATGAATTGTTCATAGCGGGGATTTGACGTTTAATCTATATTTCCAGAACAATTCGGATAACCTATGATAGAATGATTATATATGCAATGACTAATTTGTGAGTGGACAAATTATGGACATGAAAAATGGTTTTCGTGACAGATAAACTTGAACCTAGAGAGTCCCACTTGGGCAATTAATTATAGATAATTCAGATAATTCATAATATAAACATGCATATTAAAAAATGTGTATTTGTATCCAATACATATTTAAATTAGATACACATTATTAGCCAGTTAAATTTTGACACTTGTTTTTTTATTATTATTATTATTATTATTATTATTATTATATTATTATTATTATTATTATTATTATTATTATTATTATTATTATTATTATTATTATATTATTATTACTATTAATGATAAATTGGATGAATATTCTTGGAATCTTTTTTCATGTATTTATTTTGTCTATTTGTTAATAATAAAATGAATTAATTAATTGGTTCACTATTTTATTTGAATTAAGAATATTACATTGAATATTTTTTATTTTTTGGTAAATTTTGATTTGCCAAACCATGTGATTTGGACACATGGATTTTGATTAATAAAAATAAAAATAATTGTATTTTGATAAGATCAAAACTTGTGACAAAATAATTGGTTAAATAAAAAATTAATTTTGACCAAATTTCTTCTAGGAAATTCGACAAAATGGGTTATTTTGTATATACACACGAATTTTTTTTCATTTTTTACAAGTTTTTAACCATTTTCTCATGTGTTGAGAACGAAAAGAAAAATAGGATTAGGGTTCCAAAATTATTTAACTCCAAATGAGATAAATTGAAGGAATTGGAAACCAAAATTAAGGTACTATTGAATTTCCAATTTCTAATTTTCTTGTTTTTGTTTCTTGAGCATGAAAAATATATATTGGATATGTATTTCGCATGTCATGATTATATATGTATCTTGGATATGTGTTTGAAGCAAAAACTTGGGCTAAAGCCCTAATATCCCGCTCCCGTACAGTAGAGGGGAACCGAGCCTGGTAAGACAGCAGAAGGAGCAGGACCAGCAACTAGCAACTAGGGTTGTTCACAGAGCAGCTGTCTTTCCCTCTCAAGCGGAGAAGACTGATTACATGTCCGATCCGCTAGGGATGGTTCCTCTCGACAGATTAAGCTACTTACTTCTTGAGGCTTTATGTTGTGGTGATTTAATTTGGTGTAAAATAATTGGATTAATTTGTTAATAAATTGAATTTTGGCTTGAAATTTTGACAAAACCAAAAACTGGATCAGATCTATTTTTGGTTGTTAAATCAGAATATTTTTCATGAAAAAATATATTATTTGGATGATATTGGATGTGTATTGGGTGGTGCATAAATTCCGGAAATTATTCTGCGATGAAAATGTAAGAAAAAGGCTAAATTCGTGTCGAAACAGGCTCGTTGAGTCGAGGCAGTGAACCCAGTGAACTGGGCACTATTTGAGCAGTCCAAAGGCTGACCGAACACTGTCCAAGTGTCCAGGTTGCCCTGGGTCAGCTGTTGGTCAATCGATTTGACAGTTTGCCCATTACGTGTAGAAATATCGAAAAATATTTTCATAAAATAATTCATCGTATAAAAAAATATATTATGTTATTAAATGTTAATAAATAGAATATTTAATTTATTTGGTTGAATTAAAAAAATTTGATATTTATTAATTCGCTTAGAAAGTTTTAAAATGTTTAAAAATCATTTTCGCATTCCGCCGCACCATTCCGCTGTGTACACCCCAACAAAACACAACACGTTTATGTATTAGGTCAAAAATATTAATGTTGGACATGAAATAATTTATAAGTGTATAGAGCTACGGCTACCATTCTAGATTCACTTGACCACCTTTAGGTGAACTAGAATTGTCCATGAGATATTTCTAATTGGGATTCTAAAATGGTTTGTGATTAGATTCAAACAAATGCATATAAGTATTTAGAATACATGTATGCTAGTTATAAAACATATGTTGATGGTGGTTATGAAATTAAAATAGGATTTTAAGTGTATTTGAAGTATTGGGAGAAAATTAGAAGTGTTTAATAATGTTTTGAAATGAAAAATCATTCACTGCCTGATCCATGTCGCGACACAAAACCTTTTGCATTGCGACATAACTCGCTTTAACTGCGATGCGTCGTCGTTGATGTTCAGCAGCCTCTCGGCATTTTGGGTTGCGTCGCGACGTACAAGACTTGTGTCGCAACCGAAGACCTGATTCATACTAAAACATATTTTTCTCCGTTTCAAAGCTTCAGCACTTCGATTTGGTCCCCATTTTTCCTGTGAACTTATATCGGAATGTAGTTTTACATAAAAATAATTTAAAATACACCTATCATTGATCCGGGAACCGATCCGACCCTAGGGGTTGCACAACTACCCCAATAGACATATACTGGTCTCAGCGGATTTTACTAACCGACTCGTGTTAGTAAATCTTGACCATGAACTTTATTTGATAATATACCTCTAGTAGTGACACTTCCCAATGTCAATTAGAAATTACTTTGTAACTACGCACTATGTAGGACACAGAAATTGACGACGTTGTTCTAGGCTGGCAGCCTAGTCGGGAGTACTGAATAGCCCGCGGGGGAACTAAACTGAGAAGTAAGAGAGAGTCGCCACCCGGTTGTGGGAACACAGAAGCTGGGTGACGCATGTTGTTCCGGGCTCGCGGCCCGATTGGGAGTACGGAGTAGCCCGCGGGGGACTAAACCGGAGAATAAAGGAGTCACCACCCGATGTGAATCGGGAAAATGATTTAAGGCCGTACTCACCCCTCGCATGGGAAGACCTCAAACCATTGGGTTCGGAATGGTCCCTTACTTATGCCACTTATAATAAAATGATTTATGCAATAGTTTAATCGAATCTAGCAATATATTTTCCTAAGGGTATTCCATTTCTAAGTTCGCATGCATAAATCAAAAATTCATCTAAGTTCACATATAAAACATTTTCATATTTGCATACAACCTATTTGCATATAATCTAGGTCCAAATTTTCATGCATAAAGATAGATTGACATACGGCAAGCGTATAACTTCATAAACATGTAACATTCACGAATACAGAAACGCAAATAATCCATAATTATACAAGCATGCATAAAAATGAATCGGAATAACGTCAAGCATGTAATCTCATAAACATGTAACATTCACGAATACAGAAACGCAAATAAGCCATAATTATACAAGCATGCATAAAAATGAATCGGAATAACGGCGAGCATGTAATCTCATAAACATATCATATTAACCAATGCAAAAGAAACATAAATAAAGAAGCATTCAAAATGAGAGAGACAACAATTAAGTGCATAATGTAAAGAGATAATAAAATAGGCAATTGGATATCACAATAAACATGCCATGATGCGATTTGGAAGATAAATAATGGAGATGAAAGAAAAGAGATGCGACATATGCCCACATCTATATAGGACCTCAAGTGTCCGATTGAACGTATTTCACATCTAACTGAATGCACTTAGTCCGGCGCGGCGAAATATCGTGGTAAAGGTAGACCGTAGGCTTTTTATCCCTCGAAATAGAGGACATTTAATCCAACTTACTAAGCCCATGCGTAATGCAACATGATGCATGATTATGCATAAAGATGACATACAAAGAAAAGCAAATAACGAAATAAAAGGCGCAGCGAAGTATCGTGGTAAAGGTAGATTGTAGGCTTTTTATCCCTCGAAATAGAGGACCTTTAATCCAACTTACTAAGCCCATGCGCATCACATCATAATGCATATAAAAGTAAAGACAATAATATTGGACTTCGTATCCCCGATTTACATTCAACCGAATATACATCATCCTGCGCGATAAAGCATCGTGGTAAAGGATTTTAACCCCTCAAAATAGAGGACCTTTAATCCAACTTACTAAGCTCATGCGCTAATAACATAATGCATATAAAGAAATAAAGACAACAATATCGGACTTCGTACACCGGATTGAATACATCTTACATTCAACCGAATATACATCATCTGGTGCGGCAAAGCATCGTGGTAAAGGATTTTAACCCCTCAAAATAGAGGACCTTTAATCCAACTTACTAAGCCCATGCACATCACATCATAATGCATATAAAAGTAAAGACAATAATATTGGACTTCATATCCCCGATTTACATTCAACCGAATATACATCATCCGGCGCGGCAAAGCATCGTGGTAAAGGATTTTAACCCCTCAAAATAGAGGACCTTTAATCCAACTTACTAAGCCCATGCGCTAATAATATAATGCATATAAAAAATAAAGACAACGATATCGGACTTCATTCAACCAATTGAACACATCTTACATTCAACCGAATATACATCATCCGGTGCGGCAAAGTATCATGGTAAATGATTTTAACCCCTCAAAATAAAGGACCTTTAATCCAACTTACTATGCCCATGCGCTTTATCTCATCATTACACAAATGAATAACATGAAGAAATTAAATAACGAATAATAAACAAACAAGAAAAAATAAATCGAAATAGGTGCCGTTGGCTCAAGTGGTACGTGGAGTTGTCTCTCAAGTACAGACCGCACTACCGTCCATTCGGATTCAGCTACGGAATTTACGTCTGGGTTTCCATCCTTTATACCACAAGAGACGACACATTTTCCGTTTAATTCAAAGGCCACAACATACACCATTTCACAATACATGCATATCTATCTATTCAATGGCCGCAACATGCATCACTCCACAATAATCATGCAAATAAGATTCAATAAACAGTAAAGATATGAATAAAAATGGATGTGAAAAGTGCCCTCAAGTCTAACCTTTTCCGTTGAATCTCGGACTCGCGTTTCACGGTGATCGGAAGGGTTAAAGCTCCATAACTTTTCTGGTTCACTAGTTTGCATCTTTCCTCACAGTTTCACTGCTCAAGCTACTATTTTGACTCCGTTTCACTGCTGTTTTGCTGCGGTTTTCCTGCTGTATTTTGGTTACTATTTTTTGGTATTTTAGGCTACTGTTTTGGGTGTTTTTGAAGGTTCAAAATGCAGTTTTTTGTTTACTGTTTTGGGGATTTAAATTGCAGTTTTTTTAGTTACTGTTTTTGGGATTTAAAGTATAGTTTTTTTAGTTACTGTTTTTGGTGATTTATGGGCTATTTGGGGGGTTTATTTTCAGTGATGTTAGGTAGTTTCAGGGGAAGTTTTTCGGTGAAACAGTGAGCAGTTTGGGATGTGATTTTTGGTAATACAGTGGTTGTTTTAGGCTGTGAGTTTTGGTAGTATTTAAGGGCTATATGGGGCAGTTTTCAGAGGGTGTTTCGGTGATTTAAGCTTGTTGTTTGGGTTGTGTATTCGGTGATTTATGCTCACTGTTTGGGGGCTATGTGTTCGGTGATTAAGCTTGTTGTTGGAGGGTTGTGTATTCGGTGATGTTGAAGGGTTTTGGGGCAGTGTTTTCGGAAATGGAGGGGCTTCGAGAGGGTGAGTGTTTCGGCCATGGAGGGAGGAGGAGGAGAGAAAAATTTTTTGTTGCTTCTTTCTTGTGTATGCGTGAATGCTAGACTTTGTTTTTCTTATGCATGCGTGAGAGTGAGAGAGGGGCAAGGGTTGGATTTGGTGATGTTTTTATGGAGCTCTCTCGGGGGCGTGTGATTCCTTGCTTGATAAGGAAGGGAATTGGATAATTAAAGGGGGATTTGATTTAGTGCTAAACAAGGAAAACCAAAGATTGATTGGAGACAAGATTATGCAAAATTAGGAAGTTAATATATTTAATTTGTTTTGATTAGGCATTTAATATTTTTGATTAGGAATATAATTTGTTGATTGATTTTAATTAGGCGTGATTTTATTTAATGTTTATTTTAATTTGGCATATGATTTTTAGATTTTATTTAATTTTGCCATGTGTTAAATATGTATTTATTTAATTTGGATGTGTTTTAAGGGCCCTGGGCGTGTGGGCCAAGTGTGGCGGGCGTGTGGGCTTGTTTTGGTGGGTTAGGTGTTGAGTTGGCTTGGTGAGTGGGTTTGGGCCAATGTTAAATGGTTTATGGGTTTTTTTAAGTCTAAATGTGCTTTAAAACGGAGGTCCAACGACTGAGCCCGGAGCTAAACAAGCGAATAAAATTTAACGAAATATCGATTCCCTTCCGACGACCGTTTCCTACAACTTCCTCGACTAAAAAAGGTAGTGCCTCCAAATGAGACTCATCATAGGGCTTCACATAAAAAAATACAGTGCCTACAGTCACCCCCCCTTTGATGGGACTTCTGCAGTGTGTGACTTAAATAATCCTATCAAAGTCTTGCAATGCATTTTCACTTACCTGGCTTGCCAGCTGCCTCCCAACTTGCCTGCTGCTTCGAACTGAGTTCATGATGCAGTGGACCTCGATCCTGGGATTCATCCCAATAGCTGTAATCGACAATGAGGGCCTCGACTCGGGGACACATCCCAATACTGCTAAGAAAATATGGGCCTCGACCTTGGGACCATCCCAAAACTAACGATGCAGAGGGCCAACGACCCTAGGACGCATCTTGATAATTACAGCTGATAATGGGGGCCTCGACCATGGGATGCATCCCGATAACATTGACAATGTGGATCACGCCCTTGGTCGCATCCCCGAAACTGCTAGTGATATGGGTTACAACCCTATGATGCATCCCCAAAACTGCTGACGACGTGGGTTACAACCCTGGGATGCATCCCCAAAATTGCTGATGTGGGCCTCGCCCCTTGGGACTCATCCCCAAAATTGTGTTGTTGCTGCTTTTGATTGGCTCATCTCTGCCGCTTTCTCTTTTCTTCTTTGAAACATGCGAACACAAAACAAAACAAACACGAAGAGAATGCAAGATAGGTTATGTGCATGCATGAATGATTTTCTTATTCTGTTGGGTTAGGTCTTCTGTCAATCTTCCTGGTCACTGCTCAGTCTTCTCTCCCTTAGGTAAAGTACTGCTTCAATTTGTCTACGTTGGTCGGCTCGGTGAACTCATTACCTTCCAAGTTGGATAGTCTCACTTCTCCATTTCCCATTACTTTCTACACTATGTAAGGTCCTTCCCACTTAGGTCTGAACTTTCCTCTCGGATCCGTCGTCGATGGCCTTGACTACTTAAGTACCAAATCACCTTTTCTGATCTTAGTGGGACGTACCTTCTTGTTGAATGCTCGGGCTAGTCTCTTCTGATACAACTGCAAGTGATACAAAGACTTCGTTCTCTTCTCATCCAGCAGTGCTAACTAATCAAACATCTGTGCGGCCCATTCTTGTTCTGGTAACTCTGACTCTGCTAATACTCTCATAGACTGTATTTCCACTTCCACTGGCAATTATGCCTCCATTCCATAGACTAAAGAAAAAGGTATGGCCCCTATTGCTGTTCTTGCTGATGTTCCCACAAGGCATACGATAGTTTGTCGGCCCAATCTCTGCAGTTTTATGTCATCTTGGCTAAAATCGTCTTTATAGTCTTATTGGCTGCCTCAACTGCCCCATTTACCTACGGCCTGTATGGTGATGACTTGTGATGGCCTATCCTGTATTTCTATAGCATTGCCTTCTTCTCTCCTTGAAACTGAACTTCATTGTCCGTCACTACATGATTCCTCATACCGTACCGACAGATGAGATTCCGAGCTAAAAACTTTGCCATCTGCTTTGCTGTAACATTGTAGAATGACTCGGCTTCCACCCACTTTGAGAAGTAATCTACTGCCACTACTATGAAGCGATGCCCATTCGATGCATTCGGTCGAATCTCTTTGATCATATCAATTCCCCATGTTGAGAAAGGCCACGGCTCTGACAACCCGTGCAACTCTGTGTGCGGCATATGATTCAAATTACCGTGTGCTTGACAATCATGACAGTGTTTTACCATCTTCGCGCAGTCTGTCTCCATGGTTGACCAGTAAAAACCTTGTCTCACTATCTTACGAGAGAGATTCAACCCGTTCATATGCAGACCACATACCTCAGCGTGTACTTCTTCCATTACATGCTGAGCCTCTTTCTTTTTCAAACATTTCAACTAAATACCGTTTGTTTGCCTTTTATACAGTTCCCCTTTCAAAATCACATACTGGGAAGCTAACATCTGAATGGCTATTTTATCTTTTCTGCCTGCTTCCTCAGGGAGTTCCTCGTGTTCCAGATACCTCTGAATGTCATAATACCAAGGTTTACCATCATTGATCTCCACTTCCAGGACTCTTTCTATCCCATAAACGGGTTTGTTTACTGTTGTCTGTACCAACGGTTTCATTACTAACTTCTCTGGATTTTCCCAAGTCACTGCGAGTGTAGCTAATGCATCCGTCATCTGATTTTCTTCTCTCTGCAAGTGCTGGAACTTACAATCGGGAATAACCTTCGCTAACTTTCTGAGGTGAAAAAGGTAAGGTTTCAACCGTTCTTCCTTCAATTCCCATTCTCCTCGCATCTGCTGGACCACCAACATAGAATCTCCGTAGACTTCCACACTCTCAGCCTTCAAGGCTATCAATGCAATCAAACCAAAAGCACATGCTTCATACTCAGCCATGTTGTTAGTTACCCTAAACGTCAACCTCTTGGCCAAAGGCAAAGTCTCTCCTTCTGGGGTCACTATCACAATCCCAATTCCGGCTCCCTTGTAATTTACTGCTCCATCAAAATACATTTTCCATCTCTGAACTGTTATTGCCTGGATCTCTTCATCTGGAAATTCAAACTTATGTTGATCCCCTTTAATAGGTTGCAATGCTAGAAACTCTACTACGGCTCGCCCCTTGATCACTTTGGAAGTAAGGTACTCGATGTCAAACTCTGTCAGCAACACTAACCATCTGCCCAATTTCCCCACTAGCGAAGGCACTGAATGCAGATTTTTCAGAGGATTCTCCTTTTCCACTACCTGGATCTTATAAGACTGGAAGTAATGCCGTAATTTTCTAGAAGCCCATACCACTACTAGACAGATCTTCTCCACTTCTTGATAGCGAGCCTCATACAGGAGCATATTCTTACTAAAATAATAAACTGCGTGCTCTACCCCTGTCTTATCTACCTGTACCATCATTGCCCCAGTGCTTCTGATTCAATGGCCAAAAACAATATCAAAGGTATGCCTGGTCTCGGAGGTTTCAATACAGGAGGCTTTACCTAGTACTCTCTGATCTGGTTAAAGGCTGCTTGACACTGATCATTCCATTTCACTGGCTGGTCTTTTCTCAACAGTTTGAAGATAGGCTCACATACTGACGTCAACTTGGCGATGAACTGACTGGTGCACTGAATCTTCCTCAGGAATGCTCTGACCTCCTACCCAGTCTTCGGTGCTGGCATTTTTGTGATTGCTTTAATCTTCTTAGAGTCTACCTCTATTCCACCCATCCCCCTGTATGTCTAAGCAACTTTCCAGATGTCACTCCAAACAAACACTTCTTAGGATTCAACCGCAGGTTGTACTTATCGACCCTCTGAAGGAACTTCTCCAGTACTTCTATATGCCCGATTCTTGTCTCTGATTTCACCATCATATCATCCACATATACTTCAATCTCTTTGTCCATCAAATCGTGGAATAATGTAGTGGCCATCCGTTGATAAGTAGCTCCTGCATTCTTAAGGCCAAACGGCATTACCTTGTAACAATAAGTACCCCACTCGGTAACAAAGGTACACTATCAACTAGCACATCAATGTGAGGTAGAGGAAAGTCATCATTCGGGCAGGCCTTGTTGAGATCTCTGTAATCCACACACATTCTGACTTTCACGTCTTTCTTCGGCGCTGGCACAATTTTTGCTAACCGTTCAGGATACTTTACCACTTCCAGGAATCCCACATCTATCTCTTTCTTGACTTCTTCTCTCACTTTCTCAGCCCATTCTGGTCTCATCCGTCGGAGATTCTGTTTCACTGGCCTTATATTCGGATAACCTGGTATTGTATGCAGGGCAATACTTCTATCTACCCCAGGCATGTCCTCATAGGACCAAGCAAATACCTTGGCATACTTGACCAACACTTCTTCTAATTTTTCCCTATTTTCGGAGGTAACTTCACTTACAATCAGAATTTCCTTGGGGTTCTCAAGTGTACCCAAGTTAAATGTAGTAGTTCTGGCCGAACTGATATCAAATATACTTGATTCATGCAGAGTAAATGGAAATGACTCAGGCAAGTAAACAAAAGAAATGTCTTTACTATTGGATAATGTGGAAGTACATTCAAACAAATCAGGAAGGTAAATGTCTTTATCATCTATAGACACTTCCTCCTCTACAATCGGGTTCTTCTCAACCTCATTATTCTCCTCGAGAGTCAGGCTTTCCAACTTCATTAGCTCTTCTTCCCACTAATCCTTTTCCTCCATAACTTCTTCGGTCAGGGGCTTCTTACCCAGCATCTCTTGGAATATCTCAAAACCAGGCACCACAATCCCATTGACTTCTATTGGTTCGGGCACACCTTGATACCCTTAAGCCTTCACAAAACAATCTGCCAGTTTCAACCCGTTCTTTTTAACCTTCGGCTTCTCCTCATCAGACTTGTATCTCAGACCCCTCCGAGTAGTTTGTCCTCTGAAGTTTGGCAGTTTTGAGCCTTCACCCGACTCGAACTTCATTTTTTTTCATGATCCTAGCCACCCTAGGATCCACCCACTCCTCAAAAGTCACCAATACTTGGAACCTCGTGAAAGGCTGTATCTCCAAAGAAGCTATATTATTGTCTACCTCAGCTCGAATGGTGACAATCTCTCCCTCATATGAGAGCTGAATCATCTGGTGCAGTGTAGAGGGCACACCTCCAAGCTTATAAAACCAAGGCCTTCCCAATAACAAGGCAAAAGTGGCAGGGATATCCTGCATGATGAACTCAACTTCGTCCTCAATAGGACCAACCTTGACCGCTGCCATAAATGTACCCTAAACTCCTCGCTTATTGTCATCATAAGCCTTGATAGTCATACTAGAGGGATCCAGATCTGTCGCCTTCATACCCAGCTTGGCAAAATCTTCAACGGGCACACATTAATGGATGAGCCGTCATCCACCATCACATAAGAGGTTCTTTTACCCCTCACTTCAGCTCTGATAAACAAGGGTCTATTATGATTCTCCCCTCAGCCGGGAGTTCTTCCTTAGAAAAGGATATTGGCAAAGTTTCCTTTTGGACTGACCCAAAAAACATTGTGGGTTTGGCATCTTCTGGCACTACTATCTTGCTTAAGGCTTCAACCATGGCCCGTCTGTGTTCCTGTGATGAACTCAATAAATCCCAGATGCTAACCTGTGCCCGAGTCTTTTTCAACTACCTCAGCACTTTATCTCCCTCAGTAATCTCTGCATTCTCAACCACTTCTCTGCCATCTGTTAATATTTCCTTGCCCTTTTCCACCATATCATTATAGAAACGCCCGCTGCGTGTCATACCCCTCACTTCTTCTTCATCACTACTGGAGAAGTCTGCCTAGAAACTCTTCATATATTCTGTTTCATCTTCGTTGTTACTATCCCAAATCCCAAGGCAAATAGCTTGAAGGTCAAAGGTCTTGAAGACAAGGCTCTTGGGTAGGCCATAGCTTATCATATAGGTCGGTGGCGGGACAGAGTGGTAATTTGGCAGGGGATTTTGGTGTGTGTTGGGGCATTCTGTTTCAGGGTCGGGTATCTTTTATGAGTCTATAAGGTCTTGGATTTCATGGCGGAGGCGGGCACAATTGCCGGTATCGTGGCCTTTTGGTTGGTGGAATTAGCAGTATTGGTTTAGGTTAAGATGTGTTGGTGGAGGGTTTGGGAGTGGCTTAGTTTATAGGGGTTTCAGAAGTCCTTGTCTTTTCAATTTCTCCAACACCTTAGACAAGGGTCTCCCTAAGTTGGAGAATCTCCGATTCCGGATGGCACCAGTCTCTGCAGAAACAAGTTTGGTACCTAATTTTCCCCCAATAGGGCTCCTAGTTAGGCCATAAAACTTCATGTTCTCTACATCTTCTTCTTCAATATCCATGACAGTTTCTCTCAACTGTCGGAAGTCGTTGATCATAGAGGTCATCCTCCTTAGTTTGCCATAGATGGAGGGCTTGGTGCCCTTGATGATCATCTTTATTTGGTCCTTCTCCGAGGGCCTAGTCTGCATCTTCAGAAGCTGGCTTCTCCAGCAGTCTACATACTCCATGAAGCTTTCCTCTGGCTTCTGCTTAGTGTTCTCCAAATCACGGAGTGGCAAATCAATTTCTAAATCTGTAAAATATTGCTTCAGAAAAGCATCAGATAGTTTTCTCCAATCTTCCCTAACCTTCTTCTCAAGGCTGTGATACCAAACTACCGGTGCTCCCTCAATTGACATCTCAAACATTTTCTGCACTTGACGCTTGGACAAACCCACTAAACTCATAACTGAAAGATACTGATGGAGATGGACCTTCGGATCCCTATTCCCGTTGAACTTAGCCATATCTGGCATCTTGAACTGAGCTGGCAACTGTTCTTCGAAGGTCATTACCTCATAATCTAACAACTTTTCATGTTTACCCCTCATCTTGTGGGAAACAATTTCAACCTGATCCCGAAGCATTTGAAATTATGCCGGAGACCCAATTATTCTGCCTATTGCATACTCTGCCATGTCGTCATCAAAAGCGGGAATATCATCTCCCAACCCATTCAGAGGCTCCTCACACCTCACACCTCACATTCTCATAATTTCCCCCAGCACGGGGCACAGCCATGCCAGCCACAGCAGTAGTCAAGGCTTGCAACTGTTCAGTAATTTTGGTGAGAGTGTTTTCCAACTTATCTATCCGGGATACCTCGTTATCGGATGTACTCATATCTGTTACCAGTCTTTTAGAGAGTCTTCCCTCTTCCATAACCCAACGGGAATCTATGATGTCTTTTATAGACATAGAGGGTGTTAACAGGATATAGTATGCATGAGATGAATGAGATGCATGCGATACAAGGAATAAATCAATTCATTAAAATTTCCACACAAATCGGCCCATCATAATTTAAGAAGCTTTTGGGCTAATTGTCATAGGAGTGAACTCGCCCCAGTTTAAATGGCCCAACAAGTTCACATCTCATGGCAAGAAGTCCAACCGTATCCAAATGATAATGTTCCTAAACACAAACATATAATGGCCCATTGGCGTTTTAGAAGCTTTTGGCCCAATCATCATAAGATACGTTCTTGTCCCAGTTTAAATGGCCCAACTGTTGGACAATTATGACCCATAGCATCACTATTTGTACAAAATATGGTGTTGTTGTATAAATTAACTATGTGACAAAGGAAATTGCTCTTTTATCATTAGTAATTGGATTACATGGATATATAAATGATAAAAGTCCTTATAATTAGTTCCGGATTAATAAGATATGAGACAAATTAATCCATAAAGGTTTAATCATTAAATATCCTCAGTCGTAGTATTATCGAGACTGGACATTGATAATGCAGAATAGGCTAGTATTACACTTGTGCGTGTTATGGAAGCGTAACAGCATAGTTCTCGTATATTTGGGTATTGGATACTCATGCAAGTGTAATAGGAGGTTCTGTTTACCGATGGTACGGAAACAGGTTCGCTCTGGATAGACCCATCGGAATCCCATTGGTAGTATGACTATGTGTCTATGGGAGTCCGAATCAGGGTAGGTGTATTTGGTCTTAACCTGAGACTTGCATCGCTAATACTTGTGACAATCAGTATACTTTGGTGTTGGTCGTCCATGGCTTTAACAGGTTCTGTGTATGCCTCTTCTGGGTATATTGAGAATCGCAGTGTATTGGGTGTGATGTCAAGACGGAAGTATCATTTCAGTCATATGGAGATGATGATCACGCATGGACGCAGAACTGGTACTCTAAGTGCTATAGCCATCGGGGAAGTATGACTTGGCCATGACTTTCCGATCATAAAGAGACTAGCTGTTTGTGATCCGATATATGCTTCCTATGGGGCAGACACAACTCCAGCCTCAGGCCTTGCATGTGACATCCGATACTGGATCGTAATATGCAATAATACGTATACTACGCCTGACAAAGATCTTGCATTACGCAACAGAATATTTCTGGAGAATTGGGTAGGCACGGTGCTTTGCTAGAAGCCAACCATGTCTTGTAAATAGGTAAAAACGTGGTACCGGGTACGCACGTGTTCGAATAGTCCGATGACCGTATTTACTGCCAACATATCCATTGATCTTTTGGGTCGCATCCCAAAGATTCACCGATGATGTTTGACTCGAACAATATTAATCTAGGATTAATTAAGAGAGATAATATTAATCTGGGATTTATTTTGAGAGAGAATATTAATCTGGGATTAATAAAGAGATAAAATTAATCTGGGATTAATTACGGCAAGAATTAATCTGGGATTAATTAAGAGAGATAATATTAATCTGGGATTTATTATGAGTGAGAATATTAATCTGGGATTAATAAAGAGAGAAAATTAATCTGGGATTAATTACGGCAAGAATTAATCTGGGATTAATTATCAGAGAATGAATTAATCTGGGATTAATTGCGTCGAGAATTTATCTGAGATTAAATTCATCGATAGGAGAGAACGCGATTATTTTGGAATTAGTCGGTAAAAGAAATTTAATTATTAAATTAGATTTTACTATTTAATTTATTTAATTGAGCTAAATAATATATTAGATATATTAATTGAAATTGGATTTCAATAAGAAAATTAAATTGGATTTTAATTTCAGCAAACGAATTAATTTGGAATTAATTTGTGAGCAATTTTCGTAATATTTTTACTAGGTATTATTATTTAATTAAATTGGATTTAATTATATCGCGACGGAAAATTGGTTTAATCGGATTAAACAAATCCGAGCCCGGAGTGTGTTGAGCAAGCCCGCTTAAATTTTGAATTTAAAGTGAGACCCACTTCACTTAAATCATTATTATTTTGGTGATAGAAATACTCATTATATTTAATTTTTGGAAATTAATTTATATCTCTCTCCTTATTTTGGCCGCTTTAAACATCTCTTGGCCGAATGGCCATTAATTGTTTTTGGGCGAGAGGCCATTAGCCTCTGACAATTATTAATTGAAGGCAAACTTTTACTTTTTCGTGGAGAATTTTAAAAGGTGATTGCTCTGACTTGCTGTTTATTAGTTGGCCAAGAAAAATAAATTGCCTTTTTTTTTTCTTTTGAAGTATGCCAACTGTCTTTGAAAAAGCCACTGCAATTCATGGCTTTTAATTCTCTTAAGGAAAATGACGAAAAGAAGAAAAAGGCATTTTGCCTTTTTCTTTCAATATGGCCATAGTGGCCATTGAACTATTGGCCGACAGAAGCAAGATGAGCAACAGACTTCACAGAGAAGAAATTGCATTTTTTTGAAAAATGCTTTAGGCATTTCTTGTTTGGCCGAGAGGTATTTTGCCTCTGGTTTTTTGAAAACAAAGGCCAAAAGCAATGGCCGATTGCTACCCCCTCTCTCGGGCAAATTAATTTCTCCTAGGGAAATAAAATTTGTTCCATTTGTTCTTGCTAGCACATATGGGAGTCAAAAGAAGGTGATATGGATACTCACCCAAAAGCATGGAAGCTTCAACATCCATGAAAATTTTGAAAGTCAAAGCCGATCAATGTAAGTTAATTCCGCAAACTTCTTGATTTATTCACACAATAATCACGCTTAGTAGATCCCGTGGCATGTTTAGGACACTTACACCAACAAGCCCATACCTCATGGCAAAAGATCCGAATGGATCCAAACGACAATGTTCCCAAACACAAGCATATAATGGCCCATTGGCGTTTTAGAAGCATTTGGCCCAATAGTCATAAGATATTTTCTTTCTCATGACAAAAGGTTCGAATGGATCCAAACGACAATGTTCCCAAACACAAGTATAAAGGGACAATTACTATGGTCACATAACTATGGTTCATGTGTGGATTTACGGGAGTGTAGACAAGACTCTCGCTGACGAATGATTGCCCACAACTAGGACTCCCCACTCAAGGGTTCGAGCGACCAAGTGAGCGTACCTTTTTTATACCTTACGGTACTTGTCAGCGAGTTGTGGTGGGTGACTAACTGTCAAATGGATTTCCCGTTGTAGATTCCCCAGAGGGAGGGTGGAGCGAGGCTCTTTTAAGTACCTAAACCTCTTAGGCTCTTATCGCTTGGTGTGAGGAATAAACAATGAGTCCTCCAAACTAGTCTGTCACAACGAGCTACAAGTAATGATTATCTCGGTGCCTTCACAGCTTTTCCTTATGAAAAGGTAGAGAGTGAAGGAAGACATCAAACCATCACCTAGCCTTAACAATGCCTTTGATTACACCTCTTTCAACCCATTACAGGAATGGTTAACTTAAAGCACAAATCATAATATACAAGACATTATTTCGGGCAGATTCTCTATCCCCAGTAGAGTCGCCAGACTGTGGGAACACAGAAGCTGGGCAACGCATGCTGTTCTGGGCTCGCGGCTCGGTTGAGAGTACGGAGTAGCCTGTGGGGGAATAAATTGGAGAATAAAGGAGTCCCCACCCGGTGTGAACCGGGAAAAATGATTTAAGGCCGCACTCACCCCTCGCAAGGGTAGACCTCAAACTGTTGGGTTCGGAATGGTCCCTTACTTATGCCACTTGTAAAAAAATAATTTGTCCAATAGTTTAATTGAATCTAGCAATATATTTTCCTAAGGGTATTCCATTTCTAAGTTCGCATGCATAAATCCAAAATTCATCTAAGTTAATCTATTTAATTTGTTTTGATTAGGCATATAATATTTTTTATTAGAATTATAATTTGTTGATTGATTTTAATTAGGCATGATTTTATTTAATGTTTATTTTAATTTGGTATATGATTTTTAGAAATTATTTAATTTTGCCATGTACTAAATATGTATTTATTTAATTTGGATGTGTTTTAAGTGCCTTGGGCGTATGGGCCAAGTAGGGGTGGGCATCGAATCGGATCGGGTCAGATCCGATCCGATTCAATACGATAATATCGGATCGAATCGGATCGGATTTGGCTATCGAACCCAATCGAATCATGTTTGGTTCGTTTGTCGAATTTCGGATCGAATCGGATAAATTTGTTAACTATCGGATCGAATCGGATTTTATCCGATTTGATAACAAATCCGAATCCGATAAGGAATACGATAGAGAATTCGATTTGATAATAAATCCGATTTGATAACGGATCCGATTCGAAAAATTTATCTGAAAATTTATAAATTCGTAACAATTTTATCGAATCGGATCATATAACTTAAAATTCAAATCAATTTTATCAAATCGGATCCATTATCGAATCGGATCCGTTATCAAATCGAATCTATTATCAGATTCATTATCAAATCGGATTTTCTATCAGATTCGAATCAGTTATCAAATCGGATTTATCTGATTCGTTAAGTATTCGAATCGGATCAGTTCCGATCCGATCCGATAGTTATCGGATCGGATCGGATCGAGTTTGATAGGGCTATGAAACCTTATCGGATCAAACAAACTAATACTAATCGGATCGGATCGGATTCGGATTCGATCCGATCCGATCCGAATCCGATAATGCCCACCCCTAGGGCCAAGTATGGTGGGCGTGTGGGCTTGTCTTGGTGGGTTAGGTATTGAGTTGGCTTCGTGAGTGGGTTTGGGCCAAGGTTAAATGGTTTGCGGGTTTTTTTTTATGCTAAAGGTGCTTTAAAACGGAGGTCCAACGAGTGAGCTCAGAGGTAAACAAGGGAATAAAGTTTAACGAAATATCGATTCCCTTCCGACGCCGCAACTTCCTCGACTAAAAAAGGTAGTGCCTCCAAATGAGACTCATCATAGGGACCCACATGTAAAAATACAGTGCCTACACCGATGTGAATCGGGAAAATGATTAAGGTCGCACTCACCCCTCGCGAGTGAAGACCTCAAACCGTTGGGTTCAGAATGGTCCCTTACTTTTGCCACTTGTAATGATATGATTTATGCAATATCTTAACCGAATCTACGCAACCTATATGCTCAAGAGTAACTTAGATCTAGTTCGCATTCATCAAAGTAAATCCTATGTCTAAGTTTACATGCTTTAAAAGTAAGTTATTATAACGGTAAGCATCCAATATCATACAACGAGCATGTTGAATCTTCAAACATAAAGCATAAATAAATAATCACTTAAACACAAAAGTAAACTAAATTTCTAATGCAAAAAGCAAATCACTAAATCATGCATAGAGAATAACAAAATCATACTTAAGGAACAAATAACATACTAGACTAAATCATGCCAAAAAAAGATAAATAATCTACGAGACTAAATCATGCTCGAATATAAGGATGGATGAAAAGAAATATTTGTGTCTCTCAAATGGTATGTGGTGTTGTATCCCGAGTGCAGATCGCACTACCGTCCATTCGGATTCGGCTACGGAATATACGTCTGGGTTTCCATCCGATATACCACAAGAGAGAACACACATTTCGTTCATCAGGAAATCACATCATGCACCAATCTACAATACACATGCGAAATAAAGTAATAGAATAAATAAAAATAAAGGATAATAAATAAAAGGGGTGCCATCAGGTCTAACCTCTTTTGTCGTCTCTCAAAAGTACGTTACACAGTCATCGGAAGGATTGATACTCCGCTACTCCTCCGTTTCACTGATTCAACATTTTTTTCTCGCTGTTTCTCTGTTTGGTCTGCTGTTTTCACACCGTTTCACTGCTATTTTCACTGTATTTTCTGGTTACTATTTTACGGTAAAAAAGAGATTGTTTTGCATCTTTTGAATGAGTATTGGGTTGCAGTTTTTGTTGCTATTTTGAGGCAGTTTCTGGGCTGTTTTTACTGCAGTTTTGGGACTATTTTGAGGCATTTTTAGGGGGTATATATGCGGCAAACTGGATAGTTTTGGGGGCTGAACGCGTATAGTGAGGAGGGCTGGACAATGAGGTTTTGTGCGGCTGTTTTCGGGGTGCAGTGAGTGGTGTTTTTCGGTGATTTAGTAGCAGTTCACTGGCTGTGTTTCTCGATGGTTTGTTGGCAGTCTTGGGTGTTTAATGTAGTGGTTATGCGGCTATTTTAGGTGTGCAAGGGAGAGGTTTATGCGGCTGTGGAGAGGCTTATATGTATAGGAGCAAGTGGAGTTTTTTGTCTGTGCTTTGGACGGTAATATGGAAGGGTTTTTTTTGTGCTCTTGGCGTGAATATCCTAGGGTCTTGGATTTATGGTGAAGGCTTCATTTTATAGGCAAAGGGATGGGGGCTATCCTTATTTAAAAAGGAAAGGATTTGTGTTTTTATTGGAGATATTCTTAATTATTATGAGATAAGGAAAAATCTTTTAATTAGGGAAGTGATTTGATTTAATTTGATTTCTTCTCTTTTAGTTAGGGATATGATTTGATTTAATTAGGCAAGGGATCCATTGGATTTTTTTAATTTAGGAAAGGGATTTGGCTTGATTTATGCATGAGTTTAATGTGTTTTTCAGTAATTTCGAATGTAAGTGGGCGTGTGCTTTAGGGTTTCCTTAGGCATATAGACTTGGTCCAATTAGTGGGGTTGGTGTGTGGCTTAGTGGTGTGTGGGCTTGGTGTGTAGTGCAGGGTTTTGGGCTAAGGATGTTTTTTGAAATAGAGGTCCAACAAGCGAACCCGAAGCTAATCAAGCGAATTAAATCCAAGAACGTGTCAATTCTTGACTATTTCCTTCCGACGTCCATTTCCTATGGCTTCCATAATCTAAAGAGGTAGTGTCTCCATACGAGACTCATCATCGGGACTTATATGAAAAAATACAGTGCCTACAGTCGCCCCCACTTTCTATCAAAGTCTATGTAATACATTTTTACTTATCTGGCTCGCCAACTGCCACTTGACTTGCCCGTTGCTTTGAATTGAGTTGATGAGAGGTGGTCCATTCTCGAACAGAGTTGATGAAGTGGGCCTCGACCCAGGGATTCATTCCCAAAACTACTAGTGAAGTGGGCCTCAACCCTAGGATTCATTCCAAAATTCTGACGACATGAGCCTCGACCCTGGGATTCATTCCAAAACTCTAACGATGTGGGCCTCGACCATGGGATTCATTCCAAAACTCTGATGATATTGGCCTCGACCCTAGGATTCATTCCAAAACTCTGATGATATGGGCCCCGGCCCTGGGATTCATTCCCGAATTCATTCCAAAACTCTGATAATATGGGCCTCGACCCTGGGATTAATTCCCGGATTCATTCCAAAACTCTGCTGCTGTGGGCCACGACCCTAGGATTCATTCCCAGATTCATTCCAAAACTTTTGATGATGTGGGCCTCAACCATATGATTCATTCCAAAATTCTGACGATGTGTGCCTCGACCCTAGGATTCATTACTACATTCATTCCAAAACTCTGTTGAGGTGGGCCTTGACCCCTGAGACTCATCCCCAAAACTGATACTAATGTGGGCCTCACCCTCGAGACTCATCCCCAAAACTGATGCTGACAACACGGGCTTCAACCCTGGGACTCATCCCCAAAACTGATACTGAAAATACGGGCTTCAACCCTGGGACTCATCCTCCACTGATGTTATTGTAGGCCTCGCCCTCAGAGTGTCATACCCGACAAGACTGATACTGATGCTATGTGGGCCTCGCCCCCAGAGTGTCATACCCGGCAACACTGATATTGAGGCTGATGGTTCATTTCAACATATTGTACTGGTTTTCACGAGATAATCCTGATAGCTAAACATATTTTCTTTCTCAACGAATGTTTCGCGTCGAAACTAGAGATCCTTCAAAGTACTTAATATACTCAACTCCGATCGTCTGAATGAGCAATCTGAACTAGACTCCAAGGGTGTGTGTGCTGAGGCATTTTCGCAGCTTAATCCTAAAGTAAGCTAACTCGATGATTTTGTTTCAGAGAACCGGATCAGTGGGTCTAACCAACCTAGATGTCTTGATCACACTTTGTGATTACTTCCTCATACTCATCTGATATGGTTTTTTTTCTATTTTTTTTTCTTTTTCAATTTTCTTTCTTTCTCTTTTTTCCGACACACCTACCCTTTAAGGTAGTATTTCTTCTCATGGTGGTCCTAATACTCGCCCATTGGTAGCTTCACGCTTATCGGTTATAGGTGGTCTATTTTTATTTTCTTTTCCTTACGGAGACTTTTTCTTTATCTCCAATCATATTATGTATCGTAGCATAACCAAACCAGAATGGACGTCCATGCAAATAGTCATTTAGTGATCCACCAAATCTTCTACTAGTCATCTCGCTAACTACTCAAGCTTCTGCTGTTGAGATCCCATAATCAAGTGCTCGTGAGTCTAGCTGAGATCAATCCATTCAGAATACCGGATAAGAGCATATCTCACACTTATTATTTCTAAGGGTTCTCCCTGCAGCAAACAATGTCAATACCGGACATATGCCTAACCATCAAAGACTTCTCTCTCTCTCTTCTCTCTCTTTTTTCACTCACTCCATGGAATTCTTCCTTTCAACCGCTGATAAAACGTGGGCTTCACCCCCTGGGATCCATTCCTGAAACTTATATTGATATGGGCCTCAGCCTTGGGATTCCTTCCTGAGACTAATACTTATGCGGACCTCAACCCGGTGATTCATTCCGAAAACTACTGCGGGCCTCAACCCAATGATTCATTCCTAAAACTGATGACATTGTACTGTTGCTGCTTCTGGTTGGCTTGCATTTGCCACTTTTTCTTTTTCTCCATTGAAACCTATGAATACAGATAAAACAAAACACAAAAAAATGCAAGTACGTTACATGTATGCATGCATGCATGAATGAATTTCCTACTCTGTTGGGTTATGTCAGCTCCAATTCTTTTGGGGACTGCTCAGTCTTCCCTTCCTCAAGCAAACTACTGTTTCAATCTGTCTATGTTGATCGGTTCGGTGAATTCATTCCCTTCTAAATTTGACAGTCTCACTACCCTGTTTCCCAATTTTTGAATGGCTATCTTGTCTTTTCTGCATGCTTCTTTCGAGGATTCGCTATGTTTCTAAACATCACAGAGTATCATAGAACCAAGGTTGAATGCTTTTTTGTCAAATATACTCATGTTGCAGGTTGAAAGGAAGAGACTCAGGCAAGTAAGCGAAATGAACGTCTTTATTATCATTAAGAAAAGGTTCGAACAAATAGACAGAAATAATTACTTTTTTAAGAATATAGGATCAAATAAACTAGGAGGAACAACTTCATCATTCACAACACTGTCTTCTTCCTCGGCCTATGGTTCTTCACCGTTGTCATCCCTTATCCCCATATAATAAGCTGAGAGGTTGAGGGTTTGGAGGACAAAGGTTTCGGGCAAGCTGGAGTTGATCATGTAGGTGGGTGGTGGAACAGAGTGCTAGTTGGGTAGGAGTTACGGTATGTGTTGGGCTGTTCTTTTTCTGGCTCGTGTATTTTGTGGGTGTCAATGAGGTCTTGGATCTCATGCCTAAGGCGGGGGTAGTTGTCAGTTTCGTGACTCTTTTGTTGATGGAAGTAACATTATAAGTTCAAGTCAAGGTAGTGTGGCACGAGGTTTGGAAGTGGTTTAGGTTCTAAGGGTTTCAAGAGTCCTTGCATCTTCAACTTTTCAAACACCTTCGATAGAGGCTTACCAAGATTGGAGAATCACCTCTTTCTGATAGCAATAACATCGGCAGTAGCAGGCTTGGTCTCAGAATGCCCCCCAAAAGTCCTTCTATTCTGGCCAGAGAACTTGCTGTTCTCAATTCTTCCTCCTCAATATCCATAAAATTCTTCCTTATTTTTCGAAAATCAGCAATCATCGAAGTCATCCTCCTCATCTTACCATAAATAGAGGGCTTGGTTCCCTTGATTATCATTTTGATCTGGTCCTTCTCCGTGGGCCGAGTCTGTATTTTCAAAAGCTGGCTTCTCTAGCGATCCATATAATCTTTGAAACTTTCCTCCGGTTTCTGCTTGGTATTCTCCATGTCACAAAGCGACAAGTCTATCTCAAAGTCTGTGACATACTATTTCAGAAAGGCTTCTTCCAGTTTCCTCCAATCTTCCTTATCCTTTCTTTCATGGCTATGGTACCACACTACGGGTGCCCTCTCGAGTGAATCCTAAATATCTTCTGAACTTGGCCCTGCGACAAGCCCACTGAACTCATCACAGAAATATATTATCATAGATGGACCCTCGGATCCCCGTTCCCATTGAATTTAGCTATGTCTAGCATTTTAAACTGAGCCGGCAGCTGCTCCTCAAAACTCATTTCCTCATAGTCCAATAATTCCTCATGCTTACCCTTTAGCCTACGGGTAACTGACTCCACATGATCTCGAAGCTTCTGTAATTCGGCCTGTGATCCGGCTATTCTTCCCGAGGCATACTCAGCCATATCATTATCAAATACAGGGAGATCTGTTGGATAATTATGACCCATAGCGTCACTATTTGTACAGATCATGGTGTTATTGTACAAATTAACTGTGTGACAAAGGAGATTGCACTCTTATCATTTATGATTAGATCACCTAGATGCATAAATGATGAGATGTCCCTATGATTTGTTCATGGATGGAGAATGATATGAGACAGTATCAGTCCATGAAGGATAAATCATTAAATATCCCTAGTCAGAGTATTATCGAGATTGGACATCGATAAATATATAAAAGACTAGTATTACACTTGTGTGCGTTGTGAGGGCATAACGACATAGTTCTCATATATTTAAGTATATGATACTCATGCAAGTGTAATAGGAGGTTGTGTTTCACCAATGGTACGGGAAACAGCTTCGCTCTAGATAGACCCCCTCGGAATTCCATTGGTAGTATGACTATAAGTCTATGGAAGTCTGAAATCAGGGTAGGTGTATTTGGTCTTAGCGTGAGAGTTACACCGTAGTGTGTTGGGTGTGATGTCAAGACGGAAGTATCACTCCAGTCATAGTGGAGATGATGTCACGTAGGA
This sequence comes from Zanthoxylum bungeanum, assembly GCA_019454045.1. NCBI lineage: Eukaryota > Viridiplantae > Streptophyta > Magnoliopsida > Sapindales > Rutaceae > Zanthoxylum > Zanthoxylum bungeanum. The sequence continues at coordinate 380,937 of SKCR01026316.1, forward strand.
TATGGTACTGGTGCTCTTAAGTACTACAGTCATCGGGATATTATGACTAGGTCATGTATATCCTATATAGAGACTAGTTACCAAACATCCGACATGTGCTTAGTACGGGGCAGACACAACTCCAGCCCCAGGCCTAGCACGTGACAGTCCTATACTGGATCGACATACGCAATACTATGTATACTACGCCTAATACAGATCCTTTATTCCTGTAAGGATATTTCTGGAGAATTGGGTAGCATGGCGCTTTGCTAGAGGCCAACCTTGTCTTGTGAATCGTAAAACATAGTATGAGGTACTTACGTGTTCGGATAGTCCGACGACCGAAGTAACTGCAAACATATCCGGGGATCTCATGGGTCGCTTCCCAAAGATTCACCAATGACGTATAACTCGCACTTAATTAATCTGGGATTAATTAGAAGAGAGAGAAAGTTAATATGTGATTAATTACGGAGATATTTTATCACGGATAAAATATCAATTAAAGGGAGATAATGATTAATTTGGAATTAATTCATTAGCGACGTTAATAGTAATAATGTTTGGCATGATTATTTAATTAAATTAGATTTAATTACGTCGCAACAGAAAATTAGTTAATTTGGAATTAGCGAACCTGAGCCCGAGATTATTTGTGAGGGCATTCACATTTCGAATTCGAGTACGGCACGCAAGTCAAATCAAGCGTCAAATCATTAGTCGCATCAAGCGTCAAATCACTTGTCACTTTGACTGATGTGACTTGACAACTTGATTGATTAAGTGATATGACAACATGTCACTTGATGGATGTGACTTGATGTGAATAATGATGTGAGTTGTTGAAGTGATTATTGGCTTTGATTCCAAAATTTTGGCATATGTTTTAGAAATCTATTACCAAAAATCATTCAACACATTTCCAACTCTCTCTCCTCTCTTCTCTCTTCTTCATTAACACCCATGGAGGGCATTTTTCCTTCTTGTTTTGGCAGTGAACTGCCGTGAACAGTGGAGAAAATGGGAAGCAAAGTGCTTGGTTTTTGTGGCAAAAATCAAGAGAGCTAGCACTTCGAGAGACATGCGAGGGTGATAGAGAAGTTTACCAATGAGCCGAAAATAGTTTGACGAAGTTTGGAGCTCAAAACTTGGAGTCAAAAACTGAAATCTAGGAGGCAAAAATCTGCTCACTACCGAATGCATATGGAGGGAGAAGAAAATTTTTGTTGCCTCGAGCGTCGCTCAACTGATCGAGGTGAGTATTCCGCAACCTCAATGATTTGTACTCGTACTTGTTTCATGCTTTTTTATTGATCTTGGGACCTTAGCAAACACCAACAATATCATCAGTCAATCTGTTCAGAGGCTCTTCATGCCTCTCATTCTCAAAACCTCCTGCATTGCGGGTTGCAGCCCTATTTGTCATGGCAGCAGTCAAAGCTTGCAGTTTCTCGGTAACCTTAGTGAGATTAGCTTCCAACTAATCCATACGAGATCCCTCGTTAACTGATTCACTCATATTCACTAACGGTCTCTTGATAAGTCTTCCCTCCTCCATAAACTAACGGGTATCTATGATGGCTTTAAAGACATAAAGAGTTAACATGATGCATGTATGCATGAGATGCATGAGATACGTATGATGTGAGTCGGCCCATTATCATTTTGAAGCATTCAATCATACCATTGCGAGGTATAAACTTGTCCCAGATGAAACCAACAAGTTTACACTTTGCGATAACATTGCTAAACAACTTCAAATGATAAGAAGCCCAAAGACAAAATGGCCCATTGGAATTTTAGAAGCTTTTGGCAAATTGTCATAAAGCATAGACTCGTCCCAGTTTAAATGGCCCAATAAGCCCATACCTCATGAAAAAAGGTCCAACTGAATCTGAATGACAATAGTCCTAAATGCAAACATAAAGGGATAGTCTCTACTAGTCTTACAACTTCAGTTCATGTGTGGGTTTATAGGGGTACAGACAAAGGCTCTCGTCGACGAAGGGCTGCCCACAACTAGGTCTTCCCACTCAAGGGTCCGAGCGACCAAGTAAGCGTACCTTTTTTTTTACTCTAAGGTACGTGCCAACGAGTTATGGTGCGTGACTGACTGTCAAATGGATTTCTTGTTGTAGATTCCCTATAGGGAGGGTGGAGCGAACTCTCTTAAATACCCAAGCCTCCTAGGCTCTTATCGCTTGGTGACAGGAATAAACAGCGGGTCCTCCAAATTAGTCCATCACAGTAAGCTACTAGTACATGATTATCTAGGTGCCTTCACAGTTTTTCCTTGTAGAAAGGTAGTGAATGAAGGAAGACACCAAACCATTACCAAGCTTTAATAATGCCTTTTATTAAACCCCTTCAACCCACTATAGACACGGTTAACTAAAGCACAAATCACAATCATTACAAGAAATTATTTCGGGGCCAATTCTCTTTCCCCAGTGGAGTCGACACACTGTAGGATACAGAACTTTACGATACTGTTTTAGGCTCGCGGCCTAGTCGGGAGTACGGAATAGCCCGCGTGGGAACTAAACCACAGACGTAACATAGACTTTCCACCCGGTGTGAACCGGGAAAATGATTTAAGGCTATACTCACCCCTCGTGAGGGAAGACCTTAAACTGTTGGGTTCGGAATAGTCCATTACTTATGCCACTTGTAATGATATGATTTGTGCAATATCTTAACCGAATCTACGCAACATATATGCTTAAGAGTAACTTAAATCTAGTTCGCATTCATCAAAGTAAATCATATATCTAAGTTTACATGTTTTAAAAGTAAGTTATTATAATGGCAAACATACAATATCATACAACGAGCATGTTGAATCATCAAACATAAAGCATAAATAAATAATCACTTAACCACAGACGTAAACTAAATTTCTAATGCAAAAAGCAAATCACTAAATCATGCATAAAGAAATAAAAAAAAATCATACTTAAGGAAGAAAAACAACTAGACTAAATCATGCCAAAAAAAGATAAATAATCTACGAGACTAAATCATGCTCGAATACAAGGCAGGATGAAACAATTTGTGTGTCTCTAAAATGGTAAGTGGCATTGTATCCAGAGTGCAAATCGCACTCCATCCATTCGGATTCGACTACGAAATTTACGTCCTGGATTCCATCTGATATACCACAAGAGAGAACACACATTCTATTCATCCGGAAATCACATCATGCACCAATCTACAATACTCATGCGAAATAAAGTAACGGAAAAAATAAAAAAAAAGGATAATAAATAAAAGGGCTCTCAACTCTAACATCTTTTGTCGTCTCTCGAAAGCCCGTTACACGGTCGTCGAAAGGATTGATGCTTTGCTACTCCTCTGGTTCACTAATTCAACATTTTTTCCTCGATGTTTCGCTGTTTGGGCTGCTATTTTCACTCCGTTTCGCTATTGTTTTCTATGTATTTTTTGGTTACTATTTTACGATAAAAATGGACTGTTTTACATTTTTTGAAGGGGTATTGGGTTGCAGTTTTTGTCGCTATTTTGGGGCAGATTCTGGGTTATTTTTAGTGCAGTATTGGGACTGTTTGGAGGTATTTTTTAGGGGGTGTTATGCGGGGAAACTGGACAGTTTTGGGGGCTGAACACGTGCAGTGCAAGGAGGCAGTTTCTCTGCAGTTTAAGCAAGTAGTGTTAGGGGCTGGACAGTGAGGTTTTGTGCGGCTGTTTTGGGGGTGCAGTGAGGGGTGTTTTTCGATGATTTAGTAGCAGTTTACTGGCTGTGTTTCTCGGTGGTTTGTTGGCAGTCATGGGTGTGTAATGCAGTGTTTATGCGGCTATTTTAGGTGTGCAAGGGAAAGGTTTATTCGGCTGTCGAGAGGCTTATGTGTTTAGTGTTGGATAATATGACCCATAGCGTCACTATTTGCACAGAACATTGTGTTGTTGTAGCAAATTAACTATGTAATAAGGAAATTGCACTCTCATCGTTTGTGATTAGATCACCATATATATAATGAAGAGAGGTCCCTATGATTAGTTCCTGGACTGAGATGATATGAGACAGTATCAGTCCACGAAGGATTAATCATTAAATATCCCTAGCCGTAGTATTATCGAGACTGGACATCGATAATGCGGAATAGGCTAGTATTGTACTTGTGTGCGTTGTGAGGGCACAGCGACATAGTTCTCATATATATAAGTATTGGATACTTATGCAAGTGCGATAGGAGGTCGTGTTTCACCGATGGTACGGGAAACAGCTTCGCTCTGGATAGACCCTTCGGAATCCCATTGGTATTATGACTATGTGTCTATGGGAGGCCGAAATCAAGGTAGGTGTGTATAGTCTTAACCTGAGACTTGCATCGCTAATACTTACGATAATCGATAAACTTTGGTTTTGGTGGTAGGGCTTTGACCGGTTCTGTGTACACCACTTCTGGGTTTATCAGAGAGTCGTAGAGTATTGGGTTGATGTCAAGACGGAAGTGTCACTTCAGTCATATTGGAGATGATGTCCGCAGGATACGGTACTAGTGCTCTTGAGTGTTGCGCAACCAATCGGGATATTGTGACCAGGTCATGTATATCCGATTAAGAGACTATGTTACCAGACATCCGATATGTGCTTCGGACGGGGTAGACACTTATCCAGCCCCAGCCCTAGCACGTGGTTATCCGATACTGGGCCGATACGCACAATACTACGGTATACTACGCTTGATATAGATCCTTATTCCTGTAAGGATGTTTCCGGAGAATTGGATAGACATGGTGCTTTGCTAGAAGCCAACATTGTCTTGTAAATCGGTAAAACGTAGTACGAGGTACTTACGTGTTCGGATAGTCCGACGACCGATTTGACTACCAATATATCAGGGGATCTCATGGGTCGCTTCCCAAAGATTCACCGATGACGTATGACTCGCACTTATATTAATCTGGGATTAATTAGATGAGAGAGAAAATTAATCTGGGATTAATTGCGGAGATATTTTATCTAGGATAAAATAACGATTAAAGAGAGAAACATTAATTTGGAATTAATCGAGGAATTAATATATTGATATATTAATCGAAATTAGATTTCGACGCGGAATTAAAATTAGATTTTAATTCGGGCGAACGAATTAATTTAGAATTAATTCGTTAGCGACGTGAATAGTGATTTCACTTGGCGTAATCGTTTAATTACGACGCAACGGAAAATTCGTTAATTTGGAATTAACGAACCCGAGCCCGAGATTTTTACGAGCGCATTCGTATTTAGAATTCGAGTGCGGCACGTCAAATCAAGCGTCAAATCGCTAGTCGCATCTAGCGTCACATCAAGCGTCAAATCATGTCACTTTGAGTGATGTGACAATTGATTGGATGATTGATGTTTGAAAAGTGATGTGATGTGACTTGTTGACAAAAGGTGATGTGTGTGTGGTTGGGATTTAAACCGAATGTGTTTGAAATGAATTAGATTTAATTTCAAGTGCATTTGGTATATAATCTAAAGCCAAAACCGAAAAAGCAAAGTAGGCTTACTTTGCCGCCTCTCTCTCCTCTTCTTCTCCTCTCTTCTCTCAAGCCATTTTCTGTTTTTCTTAGGCAGTGAACTGCCGAATTTGACAAAAGAAAATGGGGGAAGCAAGTGTGTTTTGTGGCAAAACAAGAGTGCTAGCACACTCCGGGATCATGCCAAGGTGATAAGGGAAGTTAACCCATGAGCCGGGAAGCCATTCGGTGAAGCTTGGAGCTTCAAAACTTGAAGACAAGGGGCGAAATACACTGTTCACAGCAGCCCACTGCATTGCTAAAGTGTGCAGAATTTGATTTTTTGTTGCCCAAATCGTCGCTCAACAACCGCTCGATGTAAGTATTCCGCACTTCCGTCGTTGTATTCACTTGATATTCATGCTTGAGTTTTGATCTTGGGACCTTGAAAAAAACTCCAACAATGGCATCATGAGCTTAGGTTAAAAGCATGAAAAGTTAGGGATAAAATTTGGGCAAACTTGATTGTGAGCATGATAAATGAAATTGGATGGATTTGTATGCTTAATTGTGTTTGTATTGATGATTGATTATGTCAATTTGAAGAAAACTTGATTGGATCATATTTTCCCCAAATTTCCTCTTGGCCGAAAATGATATGCATTTTAATGTCTTGGGATTTTTGATTTTTGACAATTGGAAGTGTTGGAAATCATTCGGATGATGATTTAACGTCGATTGCGGAATCAATTGGATTGAATTCGATTTGGACGAAAAATCCCCAAATTGCCAAGTATGTCATGAAACTTTAAATTGGGAAAAATGAAATTGAGCATGTAATTATGAAATTGGATGATTAATTATGCTTAATACATGTTTAATTGATGATTGGTTGGATCAATTTGATTAAATATTGTTTAGAACAAATTTCCCCAATTTTGAATGTATGTCATGAAACTTGAAATTGGGTAAAATGAAATTGAGCATGCAATTATGAAATTGGATGATTAAGTATGCTTAATACATGTTTAATTGATGATTGGTTGATCAATTTGATTAAATTTTGTTAGAACAAATTTCCCCAATTTTGATGTGTTGGCCGAATAGGAATATGCCCTAAATCTTGGTAATTTAGTTTCGTTGATCATTGGATGACTTGAAACGATTGAGAGTATGTTGATTTGATGTCGAATTGGTTTTAATTGGATTGAAACAAATCGGACATGTAATTAACCTTATTGCCAAGAATAAAGTAAAGCATGTAATGAGTTTGATTTTAATCTTGACGTGTTGGACATGTGATGATGAAATTGAGTATGATTAATTAGCCTAATTTGTGTTTTGGAAATAATAGTTTAGGTGATTAATCATGATATACACTTTAGGTAATTAAATTGCGAGATTGGATTTGTGTAATTTAATTAATAAGGCTAATTTTGGAAATTGAGCTTGAATTGTTGTAAATGGGCTTATTGGGCTTTGTTGTACAAAGTTAGGTTTAGGCAAAATTGGTTGGATCCAATTAGGCCCAAAACCGCTACCATAAAGCCCAAATGCGACTTATGGACCTTAAAGTTTAATTGGGCCTAATGGGCCAAGATTGATTTCTAGGCTTATGGGGTAACTCCCGGATTGGATTTTGGTTATTCGGTTTGACACGAATTGACCAAAAGTCCACGCCTTAAGAAATTAATTAAAAGCCCATTAGACTTTAATTAAATTAATATTGGATATTCATCGGGCTTTGAGACCCGAAACGATTAATTTTGGAATTTAAGTCGTAAGGTTCGTAAATAAAGTGTAAGATTTAATTTGGAATTAAATAATTGGATTAGTATTAAATACATATTAAATTAGATTTAATTATGTAGTTTAATTTAATTCGAGAATTCGTACTTTAAGTACTTATTCGCAAAAACGAGTTTAACTCGAACAAAATCAAATCGTTGTTTGAACATTGGATGATCACTAATTATCAGATTAATTAATTGGATTAGATTGATTGATACATGCTTGAGTGAATACATGGTTGCGATGCATGAATAGGTATATCGGATGGATATTAGTCGGGTGGGACAATTTTGGAATTGTAATAAATTTGATTTATAAATTGGACCTGCGTGTCCAGCCTTATCACCTTTATACTCTTTGTATTCTCTTCTCACCTATTCCCCTCTATGTATATGAGGTTTCTTTAGAAGTGTAGTGTAACGGGTAGAAGTAAATACAAGTGCTAGCTTTGGAGAGAGAAAATGAGAGAGATTTGATCTAGGATCAATGTAAAGTATCCATCCGCATATCATTATTATTTTATTTCATACTCGCTTTATTATGTATTTAGAATGCATGTTTAAGGGTGTATGATGATGAGACCTAACAAAGATAATAAATTGGTAGCCAATTTGCACGCGAATCCCTTAATCTATATTAAGCGATTATCCTTCCATTGAATGATTCTTGTTCAAGATCCAATTGGCATTGGTTTGTTGGCCAAAGTCAAGACCTTGTCAATTGGATGTACTTGAATCATGAGGGTTTTGTTCCACATCGGTGTCTTGTCCAAGTTGTGATTTGTTGGCCAAAGTCAAGATCACTTCTTGTCCAACGACATTGATTACGAAACTTTCCTTGTCAATGGGTCCCGCTTAACTGGGTCATTAGGTTTGTTGTGCCAAAGCCAAGGCCTAGATGATTCGGAGGATATGGTTAGGAAAATGTATTAGATACATTGGCATAAGTAATATGTTTAGGACTTGGATGTCCACCTAACCGGATCTGGGAATTGGATTGGATCCAATTGATCTGTGAGATCTACCTGGTTAAATAGCATACAGCGTGTTGGCCAAAGTCAAGGTTGTATGTTATTTGACAGGATCCTAGCCCACTAGGAAACGCGGTTTCCCGAGTACTCCACATAGGGTTAGAGGCTCGACGAAAAATAGTGGGAGGCAAGTATTGAATTTGCAACATTCGTTCAATTACTCGCTAAACACACTCATTATAATTATTTCGTCGTATATTTTAAATGTTAGTTGGACTAATATTTAAATTGTTGTTTTAATAAACAGTTGGACTGTATTATAGTTGATTATATATAATTGGATTATATTAATCAATATATTTGAATTAATTAATTTCAGTTCACAGTTGATTTTATAATTGGATTATAGTAATCAATGTAATTGAGGTTAATTAATTTGGATTATATTTGATTATATAGTTGGACTATTATAATCATTATAATAAATAGTACCACTAATCGTTGATTAAATAGTTGGACTATTGTAATCAATATAAAAATTAAAAAGTTGGATATTTAAAATATAATCTTGGATTAAAATATTTTAAATGATTTAATTTTCTAATTGGGAATAATTTCAAGATGGTCTTGGAAATTAATAAGTTATTTTATTTGATAAAATAATGAATTATGCCTAAAGCCCGGAGTTAAGCGAATAAGTGGAATATGAAATTTGGAATATTCATATAATGATAACTTTAGCGCTTAATCCATTATACTTGTCAAAGTAGACTCCCTAATTTCTGAATCAGAATTAAGGATTAGGTCTTCTAGGAAGATAATAGGACAAATCCTAAGAAGGAATTGAAGACGAGCAAGGCTCTTACTTCAAATATGTTTGTCATAATTATGTTCACAACTAGTATTGAAATTGGATTTTAAATACTTAGTGTGATACATAAATATGTACTGTTGTGCAGAATCTGCTTTAAGCAGGATACTGACTTCAGATGAGATTACTCTACGAATTGAAAACGGGACGATAGTCGCTGTTTTAACCGTAGATACCTAATTTTAGGAATTACCCTGGGTATGTACTTAAATTAGGGAACTGTTAAAATGTAACTAGTTTGACTAGAAACATTGTCTTTATATCAGTGTATAACCCGCTGCGGGTGTACCTTTATATTCTAGAACACTAAAGTGTTTTATTATATAAAGATGATATTGAGATAAACACATTAGATGTGAATAACAGAGTTTATATTTTGAATATAAATAATATCTCAAATACATAACATGACAAATAAATAGCTCAAACTGATTTGATCAATTGAGAAACTAATTGTGGCATTGTTGTCTGGGACACAATCAAACAAGAATCGTATATCCACACTTTCGAAGAGTGGGTACTAGGACTAATTTGATTCCATTCAAATAAAGTCTACGAATCTAGTTTATTAAGCAAAGTGCTTAAAACACCTTTACTCGGTAAAAGTGAAAATGCCACCGATCTGTTAGCCCTAGTTCATAGTGAAGCAAGTGGGCCCGTGTCTAGCTAGGCTAGAGGTGGATATGAATTACGTGACCTATACGGATGTGGCATCGCGTAATGGTTGTGTGTTTCTTTTGAAGAACACAAATCGAAAACTTTTATAGTTTCGACACGGAATAGAAAACAGATCGGTTATAGTATTACACCATCACGGTAAGACCGTAATAAAAATACTTAAGCAGTAAGTTTCTCATATACTTGAAAGAGTATAGTATTCTTTCAATGAGGACTCCTCTCGAAACACATCATTTGACGGTGTGTCCGAACAGATTAACCGAATTTTGTGAGACATAATAAGGTTAATCACGAGTCGCTTTGAGCTACCATTTCCTTCAACGGATAAGCTTTAAACAGTGCAAGAACTTATTTTGAATAAGGTTCCATAATAATCTGTTTGACAGATATCATATTAGATATGAACGGGAAAGAAACCGGGTTTCTCACTCCTGACTATTTGGGTATGCTTGGCATATGTTTGGATGATACCAAACTAAAACCCAAATATGATAAGTGCCAATTGTAGGTCATCCTAGGGATACCATAAGAATTGTACTTATACACCTCACAAGAGAACAATTAGATTGTTGCTCACCATGCGGTTTTCCTAAGAGGAATACCGATATGCAGTGGTAAGTGGGAGGATAGTATTACTCGATGAAAATCGGAGTAATACTGTTCTAGGCACTGAATCTTAATGGAACATATATAGTTCATCAAGGATGAAACTATACCATTAATCTTCGAATACACGAGAACAAAGGAAGTGATACGAGGTATCGACTCCCTATTATGACAAAGTGTCATGAGTCCGAAATGGATTCCATGTATATCAACCAGTTTGGATACTAGTTGATGTACCACATGGCATTGTGCCTATTGGTACTATATAAGTCTTCAAGGAAGACGTACATGGATGGCAACATACCAACGTATAAAGCTAGGCTTTTAACGGAAAGGTATCGTTATCGACATTGTGTTGATTACGATTCAACCTTTTACCTATTGCCACGGTAGATCCATTTGGATAATGCTTGCTGACGCGAGCATAAGTTCTTGGAATTATCATTTTGATGTAATCATAATGGTGTATGATTTAATTCAAAATGAAAATAATTCTTTTGTTAATAAGAGGGTTAGTGGGAGCGCACTGACAGTGCCTGTCCTATAAAATAATGATAATACGTCATTTCTTGGAAATGATATTCCCATAAAATAAATGTCGGGGAAAGCTTGGCTTTCGAAATACTCTCCGTGGAATCGTACATTGAAAAATGTACAAGACCTGGTGTATCATACGCTTTGAGCATATGGATTCACAAACAGGACAATCCGAGTGATAGTCACTGGATTGATGTTAGGAACATCCGTTAGTATCTTAGAGAACTAAGGATGCTGTCTTAGTCTATCTATGGAGTAGGAGAACTTGAAGTGACTGGGATCACTGTAGCAAGTTCCTATAACCGATAAAGATGACTAAAAAGTCGCAAACGGTACTATACAGTTTGAATAACGGTGCAGTAAGCTGGAAATCTTCCAAGCAAGATACTGTTACCGCCGCATAACAACATGCGGGTTAATTGCAGCAGCTGAGGCAGCAATAGAAGTCATTTGGGTCGATACATATCTAATTAGATTAGATATAGTTCTGTTAGCAGCTGAGCTAGGCATCAGCACAGGCTAAAGAATTAATGGTCTCATCATCAACGATCCAGATATATACTTCTATATCATCTGATTCGTTCGGATCATACATCGTGGCGATGTGATGATCGTATAAATCGCGTTAAATGATAATCAAACAAATCCGCTGACGAAAACCTTTCCTCAGCAATTTGAGCGAACCGTACATAGTTCGGGTGTAGGACACTTGAGTGACTCGCTACGTGCCAAGTGGGAGATTGTTGGATAATATGACCCATAGTGTCACTATTTGCACAGAACATTGTGTTGTTGTAGCAAATTAACTATGTAATAAGGAAATTGCACTCTCATCATTTGTGATTAGATCACCATAGATAGATATATAAAGGAGAGAGTCCCTATGATTAGTTCCTGGACTGAGATGATATGAGACAGTATCAGTCCACGAAGGATTAATCATTAAATATCCCTAGCCGTAGTATTATCAAGACTGGACATCGATAATGCGGAATAGGCTAGTATTGCACTTGTGTGCGTTGTGAGGGCACAACGACATAGTTCTCATATATATAAGTATTGGATACTTATGCAAGTGCGATAGGAGGTCGTGTTTCACCGATGGTACGGGAAACAGCTTCGCTCTGATAGACCCTTCGGAATCCCATTGGTATTATGACTATGTGTCTATGGGAGGCCGAAATCAAGGTAGGTGTGTATAGTCTTAACCTGAGACTTGCATCGCTAATACTTACGATAATCGATAAACTTTGGTTTTGGTGGTAGGGGGGCTTGACCGGTTCTGTGTACACCACTTCTAGGTTTATCAGAGAGTCGTAGAGTATTGGGTGTGATGTCAAGACGGAAGTGTCACTTCAGTCATATTGGAGATGATGTCACGCAGGATACGGTACTAGTGCTCTTGAGTGTTGCGCAACCAATCGGGATATTGTGACCAGGTCATGTATATCCGATTATAGAGACTATGTTACCAGACATCCGATATGTGCTTCGGACGGGGTAGAGTTATACTTATCCAGCCCCAGCCCTAGCACGTGATTATCCGATACTGGGCCGATACGCACAATACTACTACGGTATACTACGCTTGATATAGATCCTTATTCCTGTAAGGATGTTTCCGGAGAATTGGATAGACATGGTGCTTTGCTAGAAGCCAACATTGTCTTGTAAAATCGATAAAAACGTAGTACGAGGTACTTACGTGTTCGGAGATAGTCCGACGACCGATTTGACTACCAACATATCCGGGGATCTCATGGGTCGCTTCCCAAAGATTCACCGATGACGTATGACTCGCACTTATATTAATCTGGGATTAATTAGATGAGAGAGAAAATTAATCTGGGATTAATTGCGGAGATATTTTATCTAGGAATAAATAACGATTAAAGAGAGAGAAACATTAATTTGGAATTAATCGAGGAATTAATATATTTGATATATTAATCGAAATTAGATTTCGACGCGGATTAAAATTAGATTTTAATTCGGGCGAACGAATTAATTTAGAATTAATTCGTTAGCGACGTGAATAGTGATTTCGCTTGGCGTAATCGTTTAATTACGACGCAACGGAAAATTCGTTAATTTGGAATTAATGAACCCCCGAGCCCGAGATTTTTACGAGCGCATTCGTATTTAGAATTCGAGTGCGGCACGTCAAATCAAGCGTCAAATCGCTAGTCGCATCTAGCGTCACATCAAGCGTCAAATCATGTCACTTTGAGTGATGTGACAATTGATTGGATTGATTGATGTTTGAAAAGTGATGTGATGTGACTTGTTGACAAAAGGTGATGTGTGTGGTTGGGATTTAAACCGAATGGTTTGAAATGAATTAATTAATTTCAAGTGCATTTGGTATATAATCTAAAATCTAGCCAAAACCGAAAAAGCAAAGTAGGCTTACTTTGCCGCCTCTCTCTCTCCTCTTCTTCTCCTCTCTTCTCTCTCAAGCCATTTTCTGTTTTTCTTAGGCAGTGAACTGCCGAATTTGACAAAAGAAAATGGGGGAGCAAGTGTGTTTTGTGGCAAAACAAGAGTGCTAGCACACTCCGGGATCATGCCAAGGTGATAAGGGAAGTTAACCCATGAGCCGGGAAGCCATTCGGTGAAGCTTGGAGCTTCAAAACTTGAAGACAAGGGGCGAAATACACTGTTCACAGCAGCCCACTGCATTGCTAAAGTGTGCAGAATTTGATTTTTGTTGCCCAAATCGTCGCTCAACCGCTCGATGTAAGTATTCCGCACTTCCGTCGTTGTATTCACATGATATTCATGCTTGAGTTTTGATCTTGGGACCTTGAAAAAAACTCCAACATTTAGGCGATAGTGCAGTGTTTTGTCTGTGCTTTGGATGGAAATATGGAATGGTCTTTTTATGTGCTCTTGGCGTGATTATCCTAGGGTCTTAGATGTGTGGTGTGGGCTTCTTTTATAGCAAAGGGGTGGGGGCTAAGGATTTGTGTATTTATTGGAGATATTTTTAATTATTATGTGATAAGGAAAAATCTTTTAATTAGGGAAGTGATTTGATTTAATTTGATTTCTTCTCTTTTTAGTTAGGGATATTATTTGATTTAATTAGGCAATGGATCCATGGGATTTCTTTAATTTTTAAAAAGGGGATTTGACTTGACTTATGGTTGTGTTTAATGTGTTTTTTAGTATTTTGGAAGGTGAGTGGGCGTGTGCTTTAGGGTTTCCTTGGGAGTGTGGGCTTTGTCCAATTAGTGGGCTTGATGTGTGGCTTAGTGGTGTGTGGGCTTGGTGTGTCTTGCGGGGTTTTAGGCTAAGGATGTGTTTTGAAACAGAGGTCCAACAAGCGAACCCAAAGCTAATCCAGCTAATTAAATCCAACAATGTGTCAATTCTTGACTATTTCCTTATGACGTCTGTTTCCCGCGGCTTCCACAATCTAAAGAGGTAGTGTGTCCATACGAGACTCATCATCGAGATTTATATGTAAAAATGCAGTACCTACAGTCGCCCCCACTTTGATGGGACTTGTGCAGTCTTTTACAATGACAATCCTATCAATGTATATGCAATGCATTTTTACTTACCTGGCTCGCTAGCTACCACTTGACTTGCCTGTTGCTTTGAATTGAGTTAATGACAGATGGTCCATTCTCAAACCGAGTTGATAATGTGGGCCTCGACCCTGGGATTCATTCCCAAAACTGGTGGTGAAGTGGGCCTCGACTCTAGGATTCATTCCAAAATTTTGATGACATGGGCCTCGACCCTGGGATTCATTCCCGGATTTATTCCAAAACTCTGATGATATTGGCCTCGACCCTAGGATTCATTACAAAACTCTGATGATATGGGCCTCGGCCCTGGGATTAATTCCCGGATTCATTCTAAAACTCTACTGATGTGGGCCTCGACCCTAGGATTCATTCCATAACTCAGATGATATGGGCCTCGACCCTAGGATTCATTCCCGGATTCACTCCAAAACTCTACTGATGTGGGCCTCGACCCTAGGATTCATTCCAAAACTCTGATGATATGGGCCTCGACCCTAGGATTCATTCCCGGATTTTTTCCAAAATTTTAAAGATGTGGGCCTCGGCCCTAGGATTCATTCCAAAACTCTACATAGGTGGGCCTCGACCCCCAAGACTCATCCCCAAAACTGATACTAATGTGGGCCTCGCCCTCGGGACTCATCCCTAAAACTGATGCTGATAACACGGGCTTCAACCCTGAGACTCATCCCCAAAACTGATCCTGACAACGGGGGCTTCATCCTTGGGACTCATCCCCAAAACTGATACTGATGTTATTGTGGGCCTCGCCCCCAGAGTGCCATACCTGGCAAGAGTGATACTGATGCTATTGTGGGCCTCGCCCCCAGAGTGCCATACCTGGCCAGACTAATACTGATGCTATTATGGGCCTCGCCCCCAGAGTCCCATACTCGGTAAGACTGATATTGAGGCTGATGGTTCATTTCAACATACTGTACTACCTCTCACGAGATAATCCTGATAGCTAAACATATTTTCATCCTCGACAAATGCTTCATGTTGAAACCAGAGATCCTTCAAAGTACTTAATACACTCAACCCTGATCTTCTGAATGAGTAATCTGAACTAGACTCCTAGTGTGTGTGTGTGCTGAGGCTTTTTCGCAGCTTAATCCTTAAGTAAGCCAACTCGATGATTTTGTTTCAGAGAACCGAATCAGTGGGTCTAACCAACCTAGTTGTCTTGATCACACTTTGTGATTACTTCCTCGTACACAACATGATATGGTTTTCTTCTTTTCCTTTTGTCTATTTCTTTTCTTTCTTTTGTTTTTGAACTTTCTTTTTCTCTTTTTTTTTCTTTTTTTCCTTTTTCTCTTTTTTCCGACACACCTACCCTTTAAGGTAGCATTTCTCCTCATAGTGGTCCTAATACTCGCCTATGGGTAGCTTCACGCTTATCGATTATAGGCGGTATATTTTTCTTTTCTTTTCCTGCGGAGATTTTTTCTTTATCTCTAATCATATCATATATCGTACCATAAGCAAACCAGGATGGACGTCCAGAAAAATAGTCATTCACTGATCCACCATCTCTTTAACTAGTCATCTCGTCAACTACTCAGGCTTCTGCTGTTGAGATCCCGTAATCAAGTGCTCATGAGTCCAGCCAAGGTCAATCCATTCAAAATACCGTATAAGAGCATATCTCGCACTTATTGTTTCTAAGGTTTTTCCCTGCAGCAAATAATGTCATCACCAAACATATGCCTAACCATCAAGGACTAATCTCTCTCACTCTCTTTTTTTTCACTCACTCCACAAAATTCTTCCTTTCAACCGCTGATAACATGGGCTTCACCCTCTGGGATCCATTCCTGAAACTTATACAGATATCGGCCTCAACCTTGGGATTCCTTCCTGAGACTAATACTAATGCGGACCTCAACTCGGTGATTCATTCCTGAAACTACCGTGGGCCTCAACCCATGATTCATTCCTAAAACTGATGACACTGTACTGTTGCTGCTTCTGGTTGGCTTGCATTTGCCACCTTTTTCTTTTTCTCCGTTAAAACCAATGAATACAGACAAAATAAAACACAAAAAGAATGCAAGTGCGTTACATGTATGCATGCATGCATGAATGAATTTCCTACTCTGTTGGGTTAGGTCTTCCACCAATTCTTTTGGTGATTGCTCGATCTTCCCTTCCTCAAGCAAAGTACTGTTTCAATCTGTATTTGTTGATCGCCTCAGTGAACTCATTCCCTTCTAAATCTGACATTCTCACTGACTCGTTTCCCAATTTCTAAACGGCTATCCTACCTTTTCTGCTTTCTTCTTCCGAGGATTCCCCGTGTTTCTAAACATCACTGAGTATCATAGTACCAGGGTTGAATGCTTTTGTCAAATATACTCATGTTGCAGGTTGAAAGAAAGAAACTCAGGCAAGTAAGCGAAATGAACGTCTTTATTATCCTTAAGAAAAAGTTTGAACAAATAGATAGAATCAATGTCTTTATTAAAAATACAGGATCAAATAAACTAGGAGGAACAGCTTCATAATTCACAACACTGCCTTCTTCCTTGGCCTATGGTTCTTCACCGTTAAATAGAGGTTACGGTATGTGTTAGGCTGTTATTTTTCTGGGTCGGGTATTTTATGGGTGTCAATAAGGTCTTGGATCTCATGCCTAAGGCGGGGGCAGTTGTCAGTTTCGTGACCGTTTTGTTGATGGAAATAACAATATAAGTTCAAGTTAAGGTAGTGTGGCACGGGTTTTGAAGTGGTTTAGCTTCTAAGGATTTCAGGAGTCCTTGCATCTTTAACTTTTCAAACACCTTCAATAGAGGCTTACTCAGGTTGGAGAATCACCTATTTCTGATGCTAGTAACCTCGGCAGTAGCAGGCTTGGTCTCAAAATGCCCCCCAAAAGTTCTTCTATTCTGGCCATAGAACTTTCTATTCTCAGCTTCTTCCTCCTCAATATCCATAACAGTCTCCCTTAATTATCGAAAATCATCAATCATCGAAGTCAACCTCCTCAGCTTACCATAAATACAGGGCTTGGTGCCCTTGATTATCATTTTGATCTGGTCCTTCTCCGAGGGCCGAGTCTACATTTTCAAAAGCTGGCTTCTCTAGCGATCCACATAATCTTTGAAACTTTCCTCCGATTTCTGCTTGGTATTCTCCAAGTCACGAAGCGACAAGCCTATCTCCAAGTCCGTGATATACTGTTTCAGAAAGGCTTCTGCCAGTTCCCTCCAATCGTCCTTAACCTTTATTTCAAGACCTATGGTACCACACTACAGGTGCCCCCTCGAGTGACATCCCAAACATCTTCTGAAATTGGTGCTGCGACAAGCCCACTGAACTCATCACACAAATATATTGTCGTAGATGGACCCTCAGATCCCCGTTCCTATTGAATTTAGCTATGTCCGGCATTTTAAACTGAGCCGACAGCTGCTCCTCAAAAGTCATTGCCTGATAGTCCAATAAGTCTTCATGCTTACCCTTTAGCATATGGGTAAGTGACTCCATCTGATCTCGGAGCTTCTATAATTCTGCCTGTGATCCGGCTATTCTTCCCGCGATATACTCATCCATATCATCATCAAATACAGGGATATCATCACTCAATCTATTCGGAGGCTCTTCAAGCCTCTCATTCTCAAAACCTCCCGCAGCACAGGGTGCAGCCCTATTAGTCATGGCAGCGGTCAAAGCTTGCAGTTGCTCGGTAACCTTAATGAGTTTAGCTTCCAACTGATCCATACGATATCCCTCGTTAACTGATTCACTCATATTCGCTAACGGTCTCTTAGCATGTCTTCCCTCTTCCCTAACCTAACGGGTATGTATGATGGCTTTTAAGACACAAAGGGTTAACATGATGCGTGTATGCATGAGATGCATGAGATGCGTACGATGTGAGTCGGCCCATTCTCATTTTTAAGCATTCAATCGTACCATTGCGAGGTGAAAACTTGTCCCACTTGAAAAGGCCCAACAAGTTTACACTTTGCAATAACAAGGCTAAACAACTTCAAATGAAAAGTGGCTCGAACACAAAATGGCCCATTGGTATTTTAGAAGCTTTTGGAAAATTCTCATAAAGAACAGACTCGTCTCAGTTTAAATGGCCCAACAAGCCCATACCTCATGAAAAAAGGTCCAACAGAATTCGAATGACAATGGTCCTAAGCGCAAACATAAAGGGATAGTCTCTACTAGTCTTACAACTTCAGTTCATGTGCGGGTTTATAGGGCCACAGACAAAGGCTCTCGTCGATGAAGGGTTGCCCACAACTAGGTCTCCCCACTCAAGGGTCCGAGCGACCAAGTGAGCGCACCTTTTTTATACACTAAGGTACGTGCCAACGAGTTATGGTGCGTGACTGACTGTCAAATGGATTTCTCATTGTAGATTCCCCAGAGGGAGGATGAAGCGAACTCTCTTAAATACCCAAGCCTCTTACGATCTTATCGCTTGGTGACAGGAATAAACAACGAGTCCTCCAAATTAGTCCATCATAGTGAGCTACTAATACATGATTATCTAGGTGTCTTCACAGCTTCTCCTTGTAGAAAGGTAGTGAATGAAGGAAGACACAAAACCATTACCAAGCTTTAATAATGCCTTTGATTAAACCCTTTCAACCCACTGTAGACACGGTTAACTAAAGTACAAATCACAATCATTACAAGACATTATTTCGGGGCCAATTCTCTATCCCCAGTGGAGTCGTCATACTGTAGGACACAGAAATTGACGACGCTGTTTTAGGCTCGCGGCCTAGTCGGGAGTACGGAATAGCCCATGGGGGAACTAAATCATAGACGTAACATGGAGTCGCCACCCGGTGTGAACTGGGAAAATGATTTAAGGCCGCACTCACCCTTCGCGAGGGAAGACCTCAAACCGTTGGGTTCGGAATGGTCCCTACTTATGCCACTTGTAATGATATGATTTGTGCAATATCTTAACCGAATCTACACAACATATATGCTCAAGAGTAACTTAGATCTAGCTTGCATTCATCAAAGTAAATCCTATGTCTAAGTTTGCATCCTTTAAAAGTAAGTTATTATAACGGCAAGCATACAATATCATACAACAAGCATGTTGAATCATCAAACATAAAGCATAAATAAATAATCACTTAAGCACAATTGTAAACTAAATTTCTAATGCAAAAAGCAAATCACTAAATCATGCATAAAGAAATGACAAAATCATACTTAATGAACAAATAAGATACTAGACTACATCATGCCAAAAAAAGATAAATAATCTATGAGACTAAATCATGCTCGAATACAAGGCTGGATGAAACGAAATATGTGTGTCTCTCAAACGGTATATGGCGTTGTATCCTGAGTGTAGACTATACTATCGTTTATTCAGATTCGGCTACGGAATTTATGTCTGGGTTTCCATTTGATATTCCACAAGAGAGAATACACATTCCGTTCATCCAGAAATCACATCATGCACCAATCTACAATACTCATGCGAAATAAAGTATTAGAAAAATTAAAAATAAAGGATAATAAATAAAATGGGTGCCCTAAGGTCTAACCTCTTTTTTCGTCTCTCGAAAGCGCGTTACATGGTCGTTGGAAGGATTGATGCTCCGCTACTCCTCCGGTTCACTAATTCAACATTTTTTTCTCGCTGTTTCACTTTTTGGGCTGCTATTTTCACTCAGTTTCGCTATTGTTTTTTTGCTGTATTTTTTTTGTTACTATTTTAAGGTAAATAAGGTACTCTTTTACGTCTTTTGAATGGGTATTGGGTAGCGGTTTTTATCGTTGTTTTGGGGCAGTTTCTGGGCTGTTTTTAGTATAGTTTTGGGACTGTTTAGAGGCGTTTTTTAGGGGGTATATATACGGAAAACTAGAGAGTTTTGGGGGCTGAACGCGTGTAGTGCAGGGAGGCAGTTTCTCGGCAGTTTAGGCGTGCAGTGAGGGGGGCTGGACAGTGAGGTTTTGTTCGGCTATTTTGGGGGTGCAGTGAGGGGTTTTTATCGGGGATTTGGTAGCAATTTATTGGCTATGTTTCTCGGTGGTTTGTTGGCACTCTCGGGTGTCTAATGCAGTGGTTATGCGGCTATTTTAGGTGTACGATGGAGAGGTTTATGCGATTGTGGAGAGGTTTATATGTTTAGGCGGCAGTGGAGATTTTTGTTTGTGCTTTGGACGATAATATGGAAGGGATTTTTTTGTGTTCTTGGCTTGAATATCCTAGGGTCTTGGATGTGTGGTGAAGGCTTCTTTTTATAGGCAAAAGGATGGGGGCTATCCTTGTTTGAAAAGGAAAGGATTTGTGTATTTATTGGAGATATTTTTAATTATTATGTGATAAGGAAAAATCTTTTAATTAGGGCAGTGATTTGATTTAATTTGATTTCTTCTCTTTTAGTTAGGTATATGATTTGATTTAATTAGGCAAGGGATCGATGGGATTTCTTTAATTTAGGAAGGGGATTTGGCTTGATTTATGCATATGTTTAATGTGTTGTTTTAGTAATTTGGAAGGTGAGTGGGTGTATGCTTTAAGGTTTCCTTGGGCGTGTGGGCTTGGTCCAATTAGTGGGCTTGGTGTGTGGCTTAGTGGTGTGCGGGCTTGGCGTGTCTTGCGGAGTTTTGGGCTAAAGATGTGTGTTGAAATAGAGGTCCAACAAGCGAACCCAAAGCTAATCCAGCGAATTAAATCCAACAATGTGTTAATTCTTGACTATTTCCTTCCGACGTCCGTTTCCTGCGGCTTCCACAATCTAAAGAGATAATGTCTCTATACGAGACTCATCATCGGGACTTATATGCAAAAATGCAGTGCCTACACACTACAAAATATATTATCGGGTTTTTGTCTCATACATACATTTCACTAAATCATATTTAGTTTCAATATAATGGTAATTAGATCGAAAATGTATATAAAAGCAAGAAATACTATCATAAATATGTAATATTATGGAATAAATGAATTATTCATATTCTGAGCACCAAACCTAATACTTTCTCCCACTTGCTCTAGTGCCAATCCACTATATCATATACATATCTAAATATGTATTACATTCACACGGTCCTCAAAAGCTAACCTAGCACTCAAGAGGTAGGCAATAACAAGTAAGTTCGCTATAACAGATTGAGTTTGTCCAATAAACCCAATTGTTTCCCTTAGCCAGCACCATTCATATATTATATAACCTAAGTTATACAACAATATGACTCATATGCGATATCAATATTATGCTATAGCTACTGAGTTGTCTATGTATTTAGAGATCAAATCTAAAATACCATGCAGACAACGACAATCACAACACTAATATTAAACTTCTAATCTACAAGGTCTCTATACAACTTCATAAGTCAATACTTCATAAATTACATCTAATTCCACTCAAACAATAGAATCATCTGTGACATTCCCACTGTATCTTTTCTGACTCTACATGACGTAGACCATCTAAGGTCATAATTAGACTCACAACTAATCTGACCCTAGTTGTTGCGGACTATATTCTCAATGAATGAGAAACCCATTCTTAATATCTCAAAGATAACAAAAAACATATTTCAATACAAGGTATCAAAATAATTCGTAATAATTACGATTAAGTTGATATCTTTAATCACACATAATATAGTACTCATTATGCCATCATCCTATAAGGCATGAGATTGACTAGATGTTCTAATCAATTTCTCTTTCGACAAAGGAATCATCATATATGAAAGATGAATATTATTTTAAAGAGACACACTAACTTTCTAACAGTTATACTAACTATCACACAGATATTCTTACTGTTTCCTTTATTAGATCATATCTAATGCACGACTAATGAGAGTATTTTACAAGTCTCTTAGTTTTATATCATATATGAAACTTTATATCAAATATAACAGAGACTACTCTCACTGTTTTCACGGAAAAAAAAAGACTTAGGTAAATATTTTACCTCACAAACGTCTCATTATTACATTAATAATGATAATTTCGTTAGGATATTCAATACTAGAAAGAAATATGTACGCTCCCACTAACCCTACTATCACATATGTATTCTCTATGATTTGATTAAATCAGATAATCTGACTAATATCAAAATTAGAGAACACGGATTTTCAGAATGCTCATCTGAGTTTACAATAGGCTCTATAAGTTATTCTATCAAACTGTGATCGTAATAGTATACAAACTTCAGGGCAATTCCAGAACGAACTCTTCAAGCAAAGAAATCACAATAGATCTCTTCTTCGGAAAAACCATTCATGAATGCCACTTTGCATTTCGAGCGAAAATACATAGTTTAATATCAACATTAACCAACAAATCCTTAATTTTTAAATTAGTGTGACTAGAGACAAGTTTCCTCAAACTCTAAAATAAATTATTGAGTATAACCTTTCTCACTATCAACCTTTAACAAGCTCACTCTGTTTTCTTTGCGGAAACTATTTGCACATTTTATGAACGATTCATAATGAAAGCTGAATCAAGTTCAAAACTTTATTGTAGTAATCTATGAACAATCTTGGATCTATGGTTTAATGTCAACTTCCGAGATCGGTATCAAATAGCGCTCCCACTACAAGTTATAGGATAATTTTCTTCGATAAGAAAATACCAGAACCATTAAGTATCAAATACTTCACAAATGATCTGACATCCTATTAGACTTATATGGAAGGTGTCTAAGGGTCTTTTCATCTTATTAATTACGTAGTTCCATTTATAGTTTATCACTCTTCACATTTAACTTCAATAAGTCAAGTTTTTTCTACAATCGTTAACATTTAATGTTAATCACCAAGTAATAAAATAATTTTATTACTCGAGATCGTAGAAAAGATATTCTATCAAATAGAATACAATATTCTATTATACAGAATAAATGATAAACACTTACTTATATCTCCGAGGTGTAAATACGTTTCTGTTGTATAATCATTATACAAAAGAAAGATTCAAATCTCAAACTTTTCAAGATTCAAATTTTATACCTATACATATCACATACGTAACTGTAGAAAAAAAAAGTAACCTTAATTAAAATGATGAACTAGCGTTACTGGAGCATATCCCCAAGAGTATTGAAACTAATTCGATAACACTTAATATCAAACGGATCAAATCATATGAGATTCGATTTCTCTCACTTACCAATTCTATCATAATCGAATCATAGAAGAATCATATTGAGTACGAATCATATTCATTGAATAACCTTATAACTAATTGCCATAAATTTATATGTTTGATCATATCAAATATTTTTAAACAATTCAAAGATTCATGATGAATTTTAAAGATATAGTTTTCAAAACTTCAAATCGAATATCTTTGTACCATTCAAAATATTCTATCCGCGTTTCATCAGAAACCTATTGAAAGTTCTCGAACCATTTAAGATGTTCAACATGTCTTCTGTTAGAAACACGTAAATAAGTAATGAAAATTCATTAACCAAGTTACGAAGTAAAGAAAAATATCCAAGGCAATTTATGGTTCATTAAACTACATACATCCAATGTATTAGTTTAATAAATATGTGGTCTAATGACGATCATTGGTTAAATGAGATTTAATCACATTCTCGAATACAATATTCAATAAATGGATAAAGATATATGTGTTAGACAATTATGACCCATAGCGTCACTGTTTGTAAAAGTCATTGTGTTTTTGTACAAAATTGACTATGTAGTATTGAAATTGCCTTTTATCATTTCGTAGTTTATTTTCTTTGATATATAAATGGTAAAAGTCCATATGATTAGTTTCAGATTGAGATGATATGAGACAGTATCAATCCATAAAGGTTTAATCATTAAATATCCCTAGTCGTAGTATTATCGAGACTGGACATCGATAATGCGGAATAGACTAGTATTGCACTTGTGCGAGTTTTGAGGGCATAACGGCATAGTTCTCATATGTTTAAGTATAGGATACTTATGCAAGTGCAATAGGAGGTTGTGTTTTACCGATGGTACGAAAAACAGTTTCGCTCTGGATAGACCCCGCGGAATCCCATTGGTAGTATGTATATGTGTCTATGGGAGTCCGCGTTAGGGTAGGTGTATTTGTTCATAACCTGAGACTTACATTGCTAATACTTGCGACAATCGGTAAACTTTGGTTTTGGTCGTCCAGGGCTTTAACAGGTTCTGTGTACGCCTCTATTGGGTTTATCGAGAATCGTAGTGTATTGGATGTGATGTCAAGACGAAAGTATCACTCCAGACATATAGAGATGATGATCACGCAGGGATTCATAACTCGTTATCTATTGTGTTGCAACCATCGGGATAATGTGACAAGGTCACGATTTTCCGATTCAAATAGACTAGTTGTTTGATATCCGATATGTGCTTCATACGGGGCAGACACTATTCTAGCCCCAGGCCTAGCACGTGACATCTGATACTGGATCGTAAATACGAGATACTAGGTATTCTACACCTTACATAGATTATATATATTCCAGTAAGAATATTTCTGGAGAATTGGGTAGGCACGGTGCTTTGCTAGAAGCCAACCATGTCTTGTAAATCGGTAAGCATGTGGTACGAGGTACTCATTTTATCGGATAGTCCGATAACCGGATTTACTGCCAACATATCCAGAGATCTCTTGGGTCGCTTCCCAAAGATTCACCGATGAAAGTTGACTTAAATTAGAATTAATCTGGGATTAATTTAGAGAGAGAAAATTAATCTGGGATTAATATGGGCTTTATTTAATCTGGGATTAAATGTGTTTAGTAGAGAAAGAACTCGATTAATTTGGAATTAATCGGTAAAATAAATTTAATAGTTAAATTTGATTTTTCTATTTAATTTATTCAAATGGGCTAAAATTAATATATCAGATATATTAAAATGAATTGGATTTCATTACGAGATTAAAGTCGGATTTTAATACGAACGAACGAATTAATTAATAATTTGTTCGTGAACGACGTTCGTAATATATTTGCGAGGCATCGTTATTTAATTAAATTAGATTTAATTATTTAGCGACAAAGGTTCGTTTAATCGGATTAAACGGAACCGAGCCGCGGTAAATGTTCGTAGAGATATTTAAATTTTGAATTCAAATATTTGGAGCCCATGTGTGGTAAGTGTACCTACCACCCAACTACCTTGTTTTACTTTTTGAAAAACCATTTACCCACATCTACCTAGTTTAGGGTAAAAAGTGAAATGATTTTACCAAAAGGTGAAAAACAAAAAAGGGATCTCTACACTTTGGTATCACAAACTTTTCATTAGATGAAAAATTTAAAAACCCTAGTGAAGCTCTAAAGTGGCCGAACCTTGCTCTCTTTTTCTCTCTTGGATTTGTTTTCAAATCAACTAAAAGCTAGCACTTTGGAAGTTAACAAAGGTGATAGGGAAACTACTCAAAAGCATGGAATCATCAAAAGGTTGGATCTTGGAGATCTTCCTCTCAAATTTTTTAAAGCTCTATCCATTCATTGTAAGTTTATTCCGCATCTTATAATGATCATATTATATGTTTTTCATGATTATTAGATCCTATGAATGTTCTAGGAACACTAACAATATGATGTGATCTTGTATCAGACCAACCTTTACCATACAGAATAAGCATCTAATGCTTAAGTGATAATTCTCATAAAGCATGTTCAAAGTTATTTACTCAACCGAATATTTTTCTTAATGTTTATCTCTATATCATTGACACTGCTAGTCGTATTAAAATATGTAACAACTACTTATAAAGAACAAATAACTATCCAATAGTCACAAGTTCTGATATCAAAAATCAAAACAATCATTAAATAATATTTTAAATAACTAGAAGGGAGATTTACTATCCAATACCTATAGTTGTCATATTATGAGAATTGATATTCTCACAATTATACACATCTTCTTTATTTAGCTTTATAATTTGCCTTCAACTATTCACAACAATTACAAATAAATTATTAGCAAAATATGTTAAACACATTACCTCTAAAGGTTACTAAAGCCAAGAAACGTCATTATCAGATAAACAAATACCTTATGATTTTCTTAATGCCAATCAAGAATCTCGAGACATGAACTAATTCACGTCAATTCTTACTATAAAAGAAACTATTCTCAATATAGAATTATATCCTAAAACGGATATCTATTTAGATTACCTAATATGACTTAATAACTAATTCACTAACCATTTTGATTTTTCAAGAAAATCAGAACAATAGTTTCCGATGGTTTAGACTAATCTAACAATATCCAAGCTTACTTTTAATCTATAATCTATTCTAGAATTCTGCAATCATAAATGAAGTCAGAAAATATATATATATATATAATATATGCATGCAATGGATTAAAAGTTCAATTCTATCAACAATATAGAATAAGGAAAACAAAAGAGGCAATTTTTATAATATTACACACTGCCTTAGTTATGGATTTTTAACCCAGCAGTGCCTCCCACAATTTTACATAATATCGTAATCCTCAACGGAAAATGGGAATTCAATAATTAAATTGAATTCCAAAATGGGAAGTGGTCCCCGTGAATATATTTCGACTCATATCTTTGGCATGTTCTCGCCTACGTATATTCATAGGTAGACATCTCATTGTCAATCACACTCACTGTGACTCCTGATTTTGGACTTAATTATTTCAAGTTGTGGCAGCTTTGGCACGTTCACAGGAGGCGTATCAAGGCTTCACATGTCAATAATAAACTCAAGCTACCGATGTAGTCCTGATGGCTTTGGCACGTTCAGGATTTCCACTTTCACTTGAATTTCTCTCTTATCATATAGGTTCTACCGGTGCAAATGCGCTACAATCAGCCATAACTGCACAGCTTTGGCACGATACAGTTATAGTATCAGGAAATCATTTGCATATGTACTGACAAGACGAACCAAGAAACAAGTATTCCCAATACCAGTTACTTTAATGCCTTATTTACGCGGAGATATTCCTAAATAGGGTTTTACTCTACATCAAATGAAGATTTTTAATCTATATTAGTTTCTCAAGAATTTAATTCTACCAGGGAAAACATAACTTAACTTAACCATTAAATCTTCGTTATGTTTTCCGTTAGCGTAGAACCAAAAAATTAAGAAGCATCTAAATTATATACATGTACAAATATCAAAATTGGATTATATATCATCTATCAAGCATGATAAATGTAATGGATGAAGGATCAGACCTGCAAATGGAAGCGCGGTTCGGGCGAAATCGTAACTTTAAAAATTTTTAAACTTACCGAATAAATTATTCATTATCCAATATGAATAATGCATTCATATTTCACCTTAACATATTTATTCAATATCAAATAATGACATAAATAATTTAGAAACACTACGAAACTTTTACGAAAAATATTTTTCCGTAAAATGGCATAAAACTCATTTTTTCGAACCAACCAACCAATACACACGGGGCTGCCCATGTCAGCCCCAATAGTACTTAAGCAGTTCATAGGCTGCCCAAACCATGACCAATTCACTGTTTGGACAGCGGATATCCAGTAACATCATTTTTCACCATTTTCGTATATTTTAACTTTGAAATAATATTCGGTAATTGTTCCAATGCCAAAAATACATTCAATACATTTATAAAACATAATTTTCATCACCAAGATTACAAAAATTCAAATCTGATTTGGTAATTAAAAATTTCATGTTTCATGCTTTAAAACCAATTTTCTCAACATAAATCATATTAATACTTGCACCAACCAAAGTCATCACAAATTAAGAACTCAAGAACAATTCTAGGAGTTTCAAGAGTGGTCATAACACTCTAGAATGGCAACAAGTCATCAAATGATAAAATTGAACTAATATTACACTAATATTATCTAATCTAATTTTACACATGCATCTAACCTCCAATTCCATCCTCCAAATCAAAAAGCCCCAAAATCTAAAAAAGGAAGAAACCCGAGAAATATTCTAGATGCTCAAGAATAAGAAACAAGTTTTCTAAGTTTAAGAGTTATGAAGATTACCTTCAAATCTCCTAATTTCGTTAAACATTTTTCTTGATTTCTTCACTTTCTTACTTGATTCTTCATGAAAAAATTGGGAGCTTTTCTTCAAAGAAAAATTTCACTTTGAATAGCAAGCCTTAACAGACTTTAAGGGGGGAGAAGGGCATTTTGGTCATTGGTCAATTAATCTAATTAATTAATACTAATAAGTTTTAAGTTAACAAATCCAATTTGTATACTTTAAGCTTAAAAGAATCATGCCACATGTAACCATTAATAATCAAACATATTGCATAACAATTATATAATATTGATATAATTTAATTATCTAGATATTTTATTTTTAAACACCTAAATAATTAATTAAAATGATTATTATTATTATTATTATTATTATTATTATTATTATTATTATTATTATTATTATTATTATTATTATTATTATTATATATATTATATTATTTACATTAAATAACAAATACATATATTAATGACATATTTCAAAGTCTCAATTGACAATTAATTAATATGTATTGAATCAAATATTATATCAAATATAAATACACATTAATTATTAATTGACCAAAATCTCCTAATAAATATACTTTTATTTAACCGATTAAACGAATCGAATTAGCTCATTTAATCTGATAAAGTATTATGAATAATCTATATTATTCATAACGCGTTGCCCAAGTGCTCAACGAGCACACTTCATATATTGGGACTCTTTAACTTTAAGTTTATCCATCACGAAATCAAATTTCATGTTCATAATTCACCTACTCATGAATTATGACGACCACCAATAATCTCACTAAAATATGCAAGTCGAGGTCATTGCATGTGTATAATCCCTCTATAACATGCTATCAATATTGTACTGGGGATATAGATAGGAATGTTAAATCTCTAAGCTATAATAAAGTCGACTTTTAAATTTACAATCTCTAAATAACACTCGGAAATCGCTTCCATAGTATACTACGGTCATGGATTTACTAGATCTCAAACATGTCAATGATACATATGCGCTGTACACATGACTTACAGATTCTATCTGATGCTCACAGGATATCATGAGCATCATTCCACACCCAACGAACAGGTGGAGGTCTGGTCTAAATAGATCGATGACGTGACTGCCATCAAAGTGTGGAGGATATCTTATATATCCACAGTGGTATCTCAAGTCAAATGACCACTATGCTACTCGACTCGAGAAGATTCGTATTGATGTTGGAGTACCATCTATTAGGAAATCTTTGGTGAGTTATTCAGTATTTATCAAATAAACACCTACACATCTATATATTGGGAAGCGGCACGAGTACGCTGCAGAAAATTAAAATTATTATGTCGCTTTCCCTTTGCCCAAGACCCATTTATTTTGATTATTCTACAAGCCTAGACATGTTACTATATATTCTAAGCATAAAACTCATATAACATGCAAAGAACATAAACCTAAACATGCTAATTATCATAAGAACTCTTATTAAAATAAAGAAAGAAAAAAACGTACTTGAACCGAAGACTCATCCAGTCCTCCCTCAAATCTACAAGCTTTTTTCAAACTCAGCAAGCTCTTCCACATTCCAAAGAGCCACCCAAGTGTGTGGCCTCCAAAGGTGCACACACCAAAGCCAAAACTCAATGGCAAGACTACGCCTCGAGTGCACGAGTATTTTTCCCTTGGATCATATCATCATGCTAGTCTCTCCGCTTTGTGAACGCCCAGATAAGGACGGATTATATCATCATGCTAGTCTCTCTACTTTGTGAACGCCCAGATTATTCACAAAACTATGACTAATAACATTTAAGAGTAATGATTCTCATAGGCATGGAAGTCATCGTCTTATTACGCCAAGGGCTTTATTACAGTTTTGATGATTCATATAAGTTATGTAAGACACATATAATAAAGATTGTCATTTTATTAATAATGAAAATATTACAAATACAGGTACATATAGCCCATCCACATATTGGGTATAAGGCATATCCCTAACAATCTCCTACTTGAACTATATCCAACTAGTATGAATCTGGACACCATACTCTCGGGTGTACCTATCATACTTTGTTGAGTCAGCCCTTTAGTCAGATAATCTGCAAGATTATCTTCTGTGGGTATTTTCCCTATAATAACTTCTTTTCTCTCAACAATCTCCCTGATGATATGAAATCACCTGAGTACATGCTTGGATTTCTGGTGGGACCTTGGTTCCTTTGATTGAGCAATGACGCCTGTGTTGTAACAGTACATCATGACGCCATTTTTTTTATCGTGGGAAGCACTTCCAGTTCTGTGATGAACTTTTTATCCAGACTGCTTCTTTAGCTGCCTCAGATGCTGTAATATACTTGGCTTCAGTGGTGGAGTCCACTATAGTTGACTACTTTGAGCTTTTCCAACTTACAGCACCGCCATTTAAAGTAAACAGATATCTTATTTGCGATCTGCTGTCATCCCTATCGGTCTGAAAGCTCGCATCACAATAACCACTGACTTTCATCTCAGAACAATCTCCATATGTCAAAAACACATCCTTAGTTCTTCTCTGATACTTGAGGATTGTTTTGACAGTTTCCCATTGTTGCTCACCAGGATTTGCCTAATACCTGCTCGTTATGCTAAGAGCATAAGAGACATCAGGTCTTGTACATAGCATGGCGTACATGATCGATCCTATTGCTGAAGCATAAGGGATCCTACTCATACGCTCTCTATCTGAAGGAGTATATGGATATTGCTCCTTAGATAATTTGATTTCATGATAAGTAGGTAAATTACCTCTTTTCGAATATTCCATTTTGAATCTTTTTAAAACTTTATCTATGTACGTAGATTGAGAAAGTCCTAACAACCTCTTAGATCTATTACGGTAGATCTTAATGCCGAGGATGTAGGCTTCTTCTCTCAAATCTTTCATGGAGAAATTCTGAGATAACCATTGCTTGGTGGCTTGCATCATGGGAATATCATTTCCGATGATTAATATGTCATCGACATATAATATAAGAAATACAACAGCACTCCCATAATTTTTCCTGTAAATACAAGGCTCGTCTACATTTTTGATGAAGTCAAATTCTTTGATTGTCTCATCAAATCTTATATTCCAACTTCTGGAGGCTTACTTGAGTCCATAAATGGATCGTTTAAGCTTGCATAATTTAACATGATCATCATTAGATGCAAACCCCTCAGGTTGTGTCATATAGACTTCCTCTACGAGGTTCCCATTAAGGAAAGCTGTTTTGACATCCATCTGCCAAATCTCATAATTAAAGTGTATAGCTAGTGCTAGAAAAATTCGAATGGACTTTATCATTGCAACAGGTGAGAAGGTTTCGTCATAGTCAATTCTTTGGTTTTTTCTATAACCTTTCGCCACCAACCTAGCCTTATAGGTTTGGATGTTGCCTTCTACATCAGTTTTACGCTTGTAAATCTACTTACAGCCTATAGGTTTTATCCCTTTAGGTGCATCTACAAAGTCCCAGACTTGATTCTGATACATAGAGTCTATTTCAGATTTCATGGCCTTTAGCCACTTGACTGAGTCAATGTCATGCATTGCTTCGTCATTACTGGTGGGATCGTCATTATCAATGACCTGATCATGTTCCTCGTCAATATGGAAACCATATCTTTCAGGCTCATGTCTTTCCCTACCAGGCCTTCTTAGTTCATAACCTTGTGGTTGTTCCGTAGCTGCCCTTTTGAGGGGCCTGGGGTTTAGTTTTATGTTAGTTTGTTCTTCTAGTACCTCATCGAGGTCAAGTCTGCTCCCACTATATTTTTTAAGAAGGAATTCATTCTCTAGAAATTTAGCATTTCGTAAGACAAATGTTCTTTGTTCATTTGGGACGTAGATGCTCTTGAGTTCAAGGTATATCCTACAAACTTACATTTAACTGCCCTATCATCCAATTTATTAGTTTGTGTGAGCTTGGAATATGCGTCACATCCCCAAACTCTTAGATAACTAAGACTATGACGTTTCCCAGACCATAACTCATATGGTGTTTGACTAACAGTCTTGGAAAAAACTTGGTTTAGTAGTAGTGTTGCAGTTTCTAAAGCAAGACCCCAAAATGAAAGAGGTAGATCCGTGTCTGGCATCATTAATCGAACCATATCTAATAATTTCTGATTTCTCCTTTCGGAGCATTATGTTGTGGAGTTTCCGGAGGAGTCCACTGGGAAATAATGCATTTTCTCTCAAGTAATCTTGAAATTCGTTGTTAAGTATTCACTACCTCGCTCATACCTTAGTGGCATAATACTTTTATTAATCTGGTTTTCTACTTCAGCCTTGAAGTCTTTGAATTTCTCAAAGGTTTCAGATTTGTACTGCATAAGGTACACATACCTATATCGCGAATGATCATCGATAAAGGTAATGAAGTAGGAGAATCCACCTCTAGCGGTGACTGACATTGGTCCGCATACTTTAGAGTGTATGAGTTCTAATGTCTCCGCTGCATGCTGTCATTTACCTTTGAAGGATAATTTGGTCATTTTACCAAGTAAACAAGACTCACAAGTTCCATAAGGTTTATATTTGAAGGGTATTGAAATACTCATCCTTATATAGCTTAGTTAATCTTGTTTCATTGATATGACCTAAGCGATTGTGCCATATAAGTGATTCATTGAGATTGTTCGAGTTAACATTGTATATATTAGAGGTTGAACATTCTTTGTTAGTTTATAAGACATAGATTCCATTATTCAAATTACCATCTCTATATTTTATTTCATTGAAATAAATAGAACATTCAGTATAACTTATTAGGCATGAAAAGCCTTATTACATAAAGAAGAAATTGAAATGTTGTTCTTTACTATAGAAGGTACATAAACACAATCTTCTAAGTCTAAAACTAAACCATTCATAAAAATTAATGAATAAGTCCCCACGCACAATACAGCTAGTTTTGTTCCATTACCCATGCGTAAGTCAACCTCCCCATGACGGAGTCTCCTACTATTTCTCAGGCCCTATACATTGTTACACAAGTGAGTCCCACAACCGGTGTCAAGCACCCAAGTAGAATGTTCAGAATTTTGAGAATATAGTTCAATCATATACAATATTCCTGAAGCATTGGGCTTGTTGGCCTCTTGGGCTTCCCTAGCTTCCTTGGCTTTTAAGGATCTACAGTCTTTCTTCTAATGACCCTTCTTTCCACGAAAGAAACATTTCCCCTTTGTCCTTTTTCTTCTCCAACTTACCATTGGGCTTTAGGTGATCAGGAACCTTGGTCTTGCCCTAATTTTTCTTTGGGCCTCGTGGCTTCAGGTCCGTACTCGTAAACATGACGGAGGTTTTAAGCTCCGGTTCAAGTTCTTCGCTGCTTGCTTTATCAAATTGTGTAATTCTGCTAAAGTAGCTTCTTTTCAGATAGATGAAACTGCATAATAAATTTAGAGAATTATTTTGGTAAGGAATGAAGAATTAGATCGTGACCTATCTCATGATCCATGATGAACCCAAGGTTGTCCAATTTTTCAATGTGGCCAATCATCTTAAGCACATGTCCATTAACAAATCCTTCCTTATACCTTGTTTGGAATAAGACACATGACACTTGGAATCTCACGGTATTAACGGAAGTTGCATACAACTCATTCATGTGAAAGATGATGGTTTGAGCATCCATATCTTCGTGATATTTCTGAAGTTCGTCCGACATAGA
Organism: Zanthoxylum bungeanum; assembly: GCA_019454045.1. NCBI lineage: Eukaryota > Viridiplantae > Streptophyta > Magnoliopsida > Sapindales > Rutaceae > Zanthoxylum > Zanthoxylum bungeanum. The sequence continues at coordinate 415,061 of SKCR01026316.1, forward strand.
GCCAAGCATTATGCAAACTACTTGCTCATCATCATCGACGTGTTTCTTCCAAGCATCAAATGTATCTTGCTCAGCATCTTCTGCGGGTTCAGGGGGAAATGATCATTCAATAACATAGAAAATATTTTATTATCGTAGGAAAAATTCAAGGTTTCTAAACCATTCATTATAGTTGTCCCATTTGAGCTTATGCTCATCAACGATGGAACGAAGTGATACTCTGTTTTCCATTTGAATGTTTTTGAAATATTTTAACCCACCTGTTAAGAGAAAATGTTAAAAATAGTAATATGATTTCATTAATGTTTCATAATAACATGGGCTTTTAATATTATGAAGTTGCTCCCACTCAATTATTTTAAAATTTTAAACAAATTGCATCAACCCTAATATGATGGATTTCTTTAGGGCAAAGATCCCATTATCATCATTTCATAACTCTGACTAGGGCCGGTCATTATAAAATACGATAATTAGGTAGGTTCCTAACCAATTTATGATGTAAATCACAATTCATTGATCATTGGGTTGGGCAATCAAACATGCCATTACTTATACTAGTCCTTATGGACACCCATTCTTTGTCACTATGTTATAAGACAACGCCTAAGGGTCGCTGCATCTTATGAATCAGAAAAGTCAAACCATTATCAATAGTATGATTTAAGGATAAATTGGTATTGTTCAGTCTGGTAAAGTCTAGTCCTGCCAATACGGTTTAAGCCCTTTGGGTCTATACTTTACAATGGGAGGAAAATTTTAGACTTAAATTATTATTGAGGATTTTAGCAAGTTTAAGTGAATATCTGTCAAATGGATTCCTCCATTGAAAATTCCTCAGAGGGATGGTGGAGCGAACTGTTGAGTTTTATCTAGGTCCCAAGATCAAATCAAGACATGAAATAATGCGTGAACACACCAACGGAGGTAGCGGAATACTCACATCGATCGGTTGAGTCGATTTGGAGACGATTCAAAGCCAAAATGCTCACTGCCTTGGCGCCCCACTGCAGCAGTTCACAGCCCTCACAAACAGAATTTTGAGATGATGAACGGAGCTCCAAGCCTCGTCCGACGGATCCCGGATCATGGGTGAACCTCCCTACCACCTTCGCAAGACTCGTAAGTGTGCTAGCACTTGAATTTTCACCATGAAAATCCACCATTGGCTTCCCTTTTGTCACGCCAAAACTGGTTTCAAAACAGTCCCTATTTGTGTGTTTGGGCGTGAGGAAGAAGGAGAGAAATGGTGAGAGAGAGAGATGAAATAAGTGTGATGGATTGGTAAAAGATTTTCTAAAAGCTTTATATATTTTTCCATAAAATATATATTAAAAACATTTACCAAATGATAATTAAAATCAAAAAATAAATATTTCCCTCCAAACACTATTCCAACAACTCACATCACTATTCACATGTCACTTTAATTAAAGTGATGTGATGTGTGTCTTTCCATTAATCAATCAATCAAGTCAATCAATCAATCAATCACTCAAAGTGACTTTTGATTTGACGCTTGATGTGACGATTGATTTGAGGTTTGATTCGACGCTTGATGTGACTTGCGTCGCGCACTCGAATTCTAAATACGAATGCGCTAGCAATCACACTCGGGCTCGGGTTCGCTAATGTTAGACATTATGACCATAGCGTCACTGTTTTGTAAATGATATTGTATTATTGTACAAAATTAACTATGTGATAATGAAATTGCCTTTTGCCGTTTTGTAATTTATTTACTTTGATATATAAATGGCGAAAGTCCATATGATTAGTTCCGTATTGAGATGATATGAGACAGTATCAATACATAAAGGTTTAATCATTAAATATCCCTAGTCGGAGTATTATCGAGATCAGACATCGATAATACGGAATAGACTAGTATTGCACTTGTGCACGTTGTGAGGGCACAACAGCATAGTTCTCATATTTAAGTGTTGGATACTTATGCAAGTGCGATAGGAGGTTGTGTTTTACCGATGGTACGGAAAACAGCTTCGCTCTGGATAGACCCCGTGGAATCCCATTGGTAGTATGTCTGCGTGTCTATGGGAGGCGCATCAGGGTAGGTGTATATGGTCTTAACCTGAGACTTGCATCGCTAGTACTTGCGACAATCGGTAAACTTTGGTTTTGGTGGTTGGGGGCTTTAACCAGTTCTGTGTTCACCACTTCTGGGTTTATCAGGAATCGTAGTGTACTGGGGTGATGTCAAGATGGAAGTGTCACTTCAGACATATGGAGTTGATGATCGCGCAGGATACAGAACTAGTACTCTATAAAAGGTTGCAACCGTCGGGGCAATATGACTAGGTCAGGATTGTCCGATTTAAAGAGACTAGTTTCTTGATGTCCGATATATGTTTCGTACGGGGCAGACACATCTCCAGCCCCAGGCCTAACATGTGATCGTCTGATACTGGATCGATGTACGCAATACTACGGTATACTACACTTGATATAGATCTAATATTCCAATAAGAATATTTCGGGAGAATTGGGTAGGCATCGCGCTTTGCTAGAAGCCAACCTTGTCTTGTAAATCGGTAAAAACGTAGTACTAGGTACGTACGTGTTCGGATTATCCGACGGCCGTATTTACTGCCAACATATCCGGAGATCTCTCGGGTCGCTTCCTGAAGATTCACCTATGATATTTGATTCGAACTTTATTAATCTTGGATTAATTACGGAGAAACTTTATCTTGGATAAAATGCCTTATTTTGAGAGAGAACGATTAATTTGGAATTAATCGGTAAAATAATATATTTGATATATTAAACGAAATTAGATTTCGACGCGGAATTAAAATCAGATTTTAATTCGGGCAAACGAATTAATTTAGAATTAATTCGTTAGCGACGTGAATAGTAATTTCGCTAGGCATAATTATTTAATTTACGTTGCAACGGAAATTCGTTAATTCGAAATTAGCGAAACCGAGCCCGAAAGTGTTTGCGGACACATTCGTTTTTTGAAACGAGTGGGACCCGCAAGTCACGTCGTGAAGTCACATCACTTGACATGACTAGGTGATAGAAGTCACAAATCACTTTATTAAAGTGACATCTAATCACTATTCATGAAGGGTGTTGGTGGAGGCATTTAATGCCTTTTTGGAGGGAAAAAGTCTTTGACTTTTGCAAAGATATACCAAATATTTGGTATTAGATTTTTCATTATTGTTTAAGAAACAAAAACATTGAAAAACAAAAAACTCTCTTCTCTCTCTCTCAAAAACCGTAACTCTCTCAAGGCAAAAGGAAGATTCTTTCTTCAATTTCTCTTTTGCTAGCACATCTTGGAATCAAAGGAGGTGATAGGGAAACCACCTTGGAGCTTGGAATTCACAAAGCTTGGAGCTTTCCACCATTTGTCTTCCTTGGCTGAAAATCACATAGTGTTGGAGCTTCCATTTTGGTTCATTTTCTTCATCACAAGAGCATTGTAAGTATGATTCCGCCATACTTCATCTTTAATATATATATTCATTTGTTGTATTTTAAATGCTTAATCTTTCCTTGGGACAAAGTATAGAAACCAACAATGGTATCATGGAGCCATGGTTAAGCATGAAATACTTTAGGTTAAAATTTGGGTAAAATTGATTGAAGCATGTTCGTGTGAAATTTGATGAATGAGTATGCTTATATGTATGTAAAATGACATAATATGGAATCAACTTTATGAAAAATGCATTGGATGATTTTTCCCCCAAATCTTTGCCTTGGCCGAATGTGATTCTACTTGGAGTGGATTGGAATTTTTTGGTTGTAAGATCATTGGATGACTTAAAACGTATACGGGACGTAGATTAGTGATTCAATCGGATTGAAAAACAAATCGACACAAAAAATCCACCTTGGCCGAATCTTAATGACATGATAAAGGAGTTGATTTTTTGTTCAAATTGATGTTGGACATATGTTTTGTACATAAGGTGATTAATAATTAAATTGGTATTTTTGAAATATTTGATTTAATGTATTAATCTTGGTTTTACACTTTAATTAATTGAACTTTAATGTTTGGAATATTAAAATTTAATTAATGGGCTTAATTGTATAATTGGGCTTTTAATATTGTATTTGGGCATAATGGGCTTGGTTGGACCAAGTAGATTTGGGCCAAAAGGATTGGATCCAATTTGGGCCTAAATCACTCCATTAAGTCCAAATATAATATAATGGGCTTTAAAAATTTAATTGGGCCTTATGGGCTTAAAATTGGTTTTATGGCATTTAAGGGTGATTCCTTATTTGGGCTTGGTAATTGGGTTTGACCCACATTGACCAAAGCCCAAGCCTTAATAAATCAATTGAAAGCCCATTTGACTTTAATTAAATTAACCATTGGATGTTGTTGGGCTTTGAGACCCAATAGGATTAGATTTAGAATCTAAGTCTTTAAAGCACATTAAAAGTGTAAACATTTAAATTTGGAATTAAATAATTGAATTAATATTAAATACGAATTAAATTAGATTTAATAAGTAGTTCGATATAATTCGCAAATTCGTACCTTATGTACTTATTCTCATCGAGTTGGACTCGCGCAAAATCAAACTGTTGTATGAACATTGGATTATCACTTTAACAAAGACTAATTAATTGGATTAGATTGGTTGTAAAAGCATGTCTTGTTTGAATATATATGTATGTGATGAATGAATAGTGTATATCGGATGGATATTAGAAGGGAAAGGGTAATTTTAGAAATTATTGTAATTTAGAATTTAAAATTGGACCTGCGTGTCCAGCCTTATCTCTTTTATCTCTTTGTATTCTCTTCTCACCTAATTCCCCTCAATGCAAATGAGGTTTCTCTTATTGTATTATGTAATTGGGTAGAAGTAGAATAGTGCTAGCGGGAAGAGGGAGAAGTGAGTGATTTGTTCTAGGAACAAGTTGTTTATATATCCATCCGCATAGCACTATTAATTTACTTTACGCGCTTTATGATGTTTTAGAAGCATGCTTAAGGGTGTATGTTGATGAGACCTAACAATGATAATAAATTGTTTTGCCAATTACGCAAAAATCCCTCAATCTATATTAAGCGATGTCCTTCCATTGAATGATTCTCGTTCAAGATCCAATTGGCATTGGTTTGTTGGCCAAAGTCAAGACCTTGTCAATTAGGATGTACTTGAATCATGAGAGTTTTGTTCCACATCGGTGTCTAGTCCAAGTTGTGATTTGTTGGCCAAAGTCAAGATCACTTCTTGTCCAAAGACATTGATTACGAAACTTTCCTTGTCAATGGGTCCCGCTTAACTGGAATCATTAGGTTTGTTGTGCCAAAGCCAAGGCCTAGATGATTCGGAGGATATGGTTAGAAAATGTATTGGATACATTGGCATATGCAATATGTTTAGGACTTGGATGTCCACCTAACCGGATCTAGGATTGGATTGGATCCAATTGATCTGTGAGATCTACCTAGTTAAGTAGCATACAGCTTGTTGGCCAAAGTCAAGGTTGTGTGTTATTTAACGGGATCCTAGCCCACTAGGAAATAGGATTTCCCGAGTTCTCAACAGAGGGTTAGAGACTCGATGAAAATAGTGGGAGGCTAGTATGTGAATTTGCAATTTCGTTCAGATACTTTGCCTTACGCGTATTTCAAAATTTTTTCGTCTATTTTAAAATTAGTTGGACTAATACATTGTTATTTTTTCTTGTAACAGTTTGACTGTACCCTTCTATCGTCAACTAGATAGTTAGACTGTCGTAGTTGAGATGGCTAGCAAGGGAAATGTGCGTGACATCATCATGGGTGATAATGTCTTTAAAGGCACAAACTTCGCTGACTGGGAAATGAACCTCAAGATAGTACTTGGGGCTGAGAGGCTACTGTATACTATACAGACACCTCTCCCGCCTAGACCCACTGAGCCACTTGAGCTGGAGTTATGGAAAACTCACAGCGAGGATTGTGACACAGCTCAGGCTGTTATGTTAGCTTCAATGACTCAACACTTTCGCCGCCATAAAGGGACTTGGATCCTTATAACATGATGGCTAGACTGCAAGATCTCCACCGCACCAATAAGCGGATGGAGAGGTATGAGTTAGTGAAGAAACTCTTCCGCACCCGAATGACTGAAGGCACATCAGTTGAGGTCCACGAGACTCAAATGATTGCCGATATTGATGAGTTGGCCAATATGGGAATAGTCTTGGAGGCTGAACTGACTGTAGATTTGATCTTACAATCACTTCCCGATACTTGGAAACAAATCATAATCAACTATAAGTTGATGGATACCGATGACACTCTTGGAGAGCTGTTATCCATGCTGAAGGAGTCTGAAAAAGAACTCCTAAAAGGGGGCAAGCGCGAGGCGCACTATGCATCGACCTCTCAGGGGCCAAAAGCTGGGCTTAAGGCAACTGGAGGGGTGAGGAAGAAGAAATATAAGAACAAGGGTAAAGGCAAGTTGACAAAGGCTTCTGGGAAGCCAAGGGACAGGTCTCAAGATGTCTGCCTCAAATGCGGCAAAAAGGGTCACTGGAAACGTGACTGCCGAGTAGGCAAAGGAAAGAGGGAGGATATCAAGGCAGGCAAGGCTCTAGCCTCTGGTACGTTTGTTATTGAAATAAATATGACTACTTCTAGTCTTAAAAATTGGATTTTTGATCTGGTTGTGCTGCTCATATTTGTACTGATTTGCAGGATCTGCAGAATAGCAGGGTGCTGGCTTCAGGGGAGGTTGACCTACGAGTCGGAAACGGAACTCCAGTTGCTGTTTTGGCTGTAGGAACTTTTGTTTTGGAACTGCCCTCGGGGCATGTACTTAAACTTTTGAACTGTTATTATATACCTAGTTTAACTAGGAATATCATATCTGTATCTTTTTTAACCCAGCATGGGTATACTTTTGTATTTAGAAACACTGGGTGTTATTTATATAAAAATGATGCAGAAATTTGCACTGCTGTTGAAAATAATGGTCTTTATATTTTGAATATCAATGAATCTCCTAAACATAAAATGACAAACAAAAGGCTCAAAAAGAGTAATCTAAAAGATGAAGCTTATATGTGGCATTGTCGTCTAGGACACATCAACAAGACTCGCATATCCACACTTTCGAAGAGTGGGTACTTGGACGAATTTGATCTTAATTCATATGAAGTCTGCGAATCTTGTCTTTTAGGCAAAATGCCTAAATCACCTTTTAGCGGTAAAGGTGAACGTGGCCACAGAACTGTTAGCCCTCGTTCATAGTGACGTTTGTGGGCCCATGTCTAGCCAGGCTAGAGGTGGATAACTTTACTTCGTAACCTTTACGGATGATGCATCTCGTTATGGTTATGTGTATCTAATGAGACACAAGTCGGAAACTTTTGAGAAATTCAAAGAGTTTCGACACGAAGTAGAGAAAAGCAAACAGACAAGAGTATTAAGGCATTGCGGTCAGACCGTGGTGGCGAATACTTAAGTTATGAGTTTCAAGATTACTTGAAAGAATATGGTATTCTTTCACAGTGGACTCCTCCTGGAAACCGCAATTTAACGGTTGTGTGTCTGAAACGGAAAGAAAACCGTTACCTTGCTAGACATGGTAAGGTCGATGATGAGTCGCACTGAGCTACCAATATCCTTCTGGGGATACGCATTAGACAGTGCAGTACTTATTTTGAATAAGGTTCCGTCAAAGTCTGTTGAACAGGACTCCATACGAGATATGGACAGGAAGGAAACCGGTGTTTCTCTTTCCTGAAGATTTGGGGATGCTGGGCATATGTTAAACGTTTGGAAGGAACCAAACTAGAACCCAAATCAGATAAATGCCTTTTCGTGGGATATCCTAGGGAAATCAAAGGATATTACTTCTATCACCCACAAGAGAACAAAGTGTTTGTTGCTCTGCATGCATTTTTCCTTGAGAAGGAATTTCTAGATGCAGTGGTAAGGGGAGGAAAGTGGAGCTCGATGAAAATCGTAGTGATACTGTTCCTGGCAATGAATCAATGACGGAACATGAACAGACCATCCGGAATGAGTCTTACCACAATCTTCATATACACAAGGCCGCGTAGGTCGGAGAGAGTCAGGACAATACCTGAAAGGTATGGGTACCTGATCTCGCCTCATGTAGATATTAATCTTATTGAGGATAATGAACCGACTACGTATGAGGAAGCAATACAGGATATTGATTCCGCTTTATGGCAAGAAGCCATGAAGTCCGAGATGGATTCCATGTATGCCAACCAAGTTTGGACACTGGTGATGCACCAGAAGGCGTAAAGCCTATTGGATGCAGATGGATCTTCAAGAAGAAGACCGACATGGATGGCAACGTGCAAACATACAAAGCTAGGCTTGTAGCAAAGGGGTATCGTCAACAATATGGTGTTGATTATGACGAAACTTTCTCACCCGTTGCCATGATTAAATCCATTCGGATAATGCTTGCAATAGCTGCATATTTCGATTACGAGATATGGCAGATGGACGTTAAAACCGCTTTTCCTTAACGGAAACCTTTTAGAGGATGTTTATATGCAACAGCCTGACGGTTTTATCGTACCTAGACTTGCAAACAAGTTTTGTAAGTTAAATCGATCCATTTATGGATTGAAGCAAGCATCACGGTCATGGAATCAGCGTTTTGATGAGATCATAAAAGAATATGATTTCGTGCAAAACGAAGATGACCATTGTGTATACAAGAAGACTAGTGGGAGAGCACTGACTTTTATTGTCCTTTATGTCGATGATGTATTGCTTATAGGCAATGACATTCCCATGCTAACGTCGGTAAAAGCTTGGCTTTCACTAAAATTCTCCATGAAAGATCTGGGAGAAGCAGCCTTCATTCTGGGAATAAAGATCTACGGGATAGATCTAGAAAGCTGCTTGACTCTCCCAGAGTACATATATTGACAAAGTGTTGAAGCGATCAGCATGGATCAATCCAAGAAGGGATGATGCCAATGTTACGTGGTATCTCTCTGTCTAAGGACATGTGTCCTAAGACTCAAGAAGAGAGAGATAACATGAGTCGGATACCGTTCGCCTCGGCAGTCGGATCGATCATGTATGCCATGATATGTACGCGACCTGATGTGTCATATGCTTGAGCATGTGCAGTCGCTATCAGGCCGATCCAGGTGAAGGTCACTGGATGGCAGTTAAGAATATCCTTAAGTATCTTAGACGAACTAAGGATGCTTTCTTAATTTACGGAGAAGGAGAACTTGCGGTATCTGGGTATGCTGATGCAAGTTTCCAAACCGACAAGGACGACTTCAAGTCGCAATCGGGTATATTTTTGTTTGAATAACGGAGCAGTGAGCTGGAAATCTTCCAAGCAAGATACTGTTGCCGATTCAACAACAGAAGCGGAGTTCATCGCTGCGTCGGAAGCAGCAAAAGAGGCAGTTTGGATCCGAAAATTCCTAATCGGATTGGAGTATTGTGACAATAACGGGGCTATAGCACAAGCTAAGAACCAGGTCTCATCAACGATCAAGCATGTCTTCGGGGTTACCATCTGATTCGGGAGATTATACATTGTGGCGATGTAAAGGTCGAGAAGGTCGCATCAGATAACAACATTGTAGATCCGCTGACGAAGGCTGTTTATCCGCATGTGTTTGAGCGACACATACATAGTTCAAGTATTAGATGCTTGAGTGACTGGCTATAGGCCAAGTGGGAGATTGTTAGACATTATGACCCATAGCGTCACTGTTTTGTAAATGATATTGTATTATTGTACAAATTAACTATGTGATAATGAAATTGCCTTTTGTCGTTTTGTAATTTATTTACTTTGATATATAAATGGTAAAAGTCCATATGATTAGATCCGGATTGAGATGATATGAGACAGTATCAATCCATAAAGGTTTAATCATTAAATATCCCTAGTCTTAGTATTATCGAGACTGGACATCGATAATGCGGAATAGACTAGTATTGCACTTGTGCGCGTTGTGAGGGCATAACGGCACAGTTCTCATATGTTTAAGTATAGGATACTTATGCAAGTGCGATAGGAGGTTGTGTTTTACCGATGGTACGGAAAACAGCTTCGCTCTGGATAGACCCCGCGGAATCCAATTGGTAGTATGTTATGTGTCTATGGGAGTCCGCGTCAGGGTAGATGTATTTGGTCTTAACCTGAGACTTACATCGCTAATACTTACGACAATCGGTAAACTTTGGTTTTGGTCGTCCAAGGCTTTAACAGGTCCTGTGTACGCCTCTATTGGGTTTATCGAGAATCGTAGTGTATTGGATGTGATGTCAAGACGGAAGTATCACTCCAGACATATGGAGATGATGATCACGCAGGGATTCATAACTCGTTCTCTATTGTGTTGCAACCATCGGGATAATGTGAGAAGGTCATGATTATCCGATTCAAAGAGACTAGTTGTTTGATATCCGATATGTGCTTCGTACGGGGCAGACACTATTTCAGCCCTAGGCCTAGCACGTGACATCTGATACTGGATCGAAATACGAGATACTAGGCATTCTACGTCTGACATAGATTATATATTCCAGTAAGAATATTTCTGGAGAATTGGGTACACACGGTGCTTTGCTAGAAGCCAACCATGTCTTGTAAATCGGTTAGCATGTAGTACGAGGTACTCACTTTATCGGATAGTCCGATAACCGGATTTACTGCCAACATATCCAGAGATCTCTTGGGTCGCTTCAAGGATTCACCGATGACAGTTGACTTAAATTGGAATTAATCTAGGATTAATTAAGAGAGAGAAAATTAATCTGGGATTAATATGGGCTTTATTTAATCTGGGATTAAAAGTGTTCAGTGGCGAAAGAACGCGATTAATTTGGAATTATCGGTAAAATAAATTTAATAGTTAAATTTGATTTTTCTATTTAATTTATTCAAATAGGCTAAAATTAATATATCGGATATATTAAAATGGATTGGTTTTCATTACGAGATTAAAGTCGGACTTTAATGCGAACGAACGAATTAATTTAGAATTAGTTCGTGAATGAAGTTCGATATATATTTGCGAGGCATCGTTATTTAATTAAATTAGATTTAATTATTATTTAGCGACAAAGGTTCATTTAATTGGATTAAACGGAACCGAGCCGCGGCAAATGCCCGTAGAGATATTTGAATTTCGGATTCAAATATTTGGAGCCAAAAGTGTGGTAGGTGTTCCCACCACACAACCACCTTGTTTTGCCTTAATGAAAACCATTTACCAATCTCTACCTTGTTTTGGGTAAAAGGTGAAATGGTTTCACTTTTTGGTAAATAACAAAAAGGCATTCAACTTGTGTGAACACTTGTGACACAAACCAAAAACACAAAACCCTAAAGGAGCTTGCTTGGCCGAAATTCCTCTCATCCTCATCTCTTTGATTTGTTTTTCAAATCAACAAAAGCTAGCACTTTGGAAGTGAACAAAGGTGATAGGGAAACTCCTCAAAAGCTTGGAATCATCCTAAAGCTTGGAATCATCCTAAAGCTTGGATCTTGGAGATCTTGGATCTCAAATTTTTAAAAGCTCTAAAACTCATTGTAAGTATATTCCGCACCTTATAATGATCAAATCTTTTGTTATGCATGCTTATTAGATCCTTATATTGTTCTAGGAACACTAACAATGGTATCATGAGCCTAATTTAAGCATGATAATTTTAGGTTTCTTGAACATAAAAATTTGGGGCCTTTTGATTTTGAGCATGATTTTTTGAAATTGATGCTTTAAGTATGTTTACAACATGATAACTTAGAGTTATGCATGATTAGATTTCAAATAAATCAAAAGCAACAAAAAATAAAAAATGCTTAGTGTGGCCGAATGCATGTTGTGTGTGCACTGCAGTTTTTGTTTTTTTGAAACATGAAATGTGTGTTGGATGCATGTTTAAATGATGATAGTTGGTTTAATATGATTAGAATCAATATCTATAATGTTCATGTTAAAATCAAAGTGCATGTTGAGCATGAAATGATGATCTTAGGCTTCAATATGTCTCAAGCATGCAATGATGTGTTTTGGCTTGATTTTATGTTAAGCATGAATTATTAGTTTAAGCTGATTAATTAAGTTAATTAATATTTTGGAAATATGGAGTTTAATTAATTAATTATGGCTAATACACTTTAATTAAAATAATTGTGATATTTGGAATATTATAATTATGTAATTATGCCTTTAAAATTGAATTGGGCTAAAAGTGTGTATTTGGGCCTAATGGGCTTGGTTTGACCAAGTTTGGTTTTGGACTTTTGGATTGGATCCAATTGGGCCCAAAACCAATTCCATGAAGTCCAAATACATCACTTGGCCCTTTAAAGTATTTGATTGGGCCTAATGGGCCTAAATTGATTTGATGGCAATAGGGTGATTCCTATTGGGCCTTGGCATTTTGGGTTTGATCCATTATGGCCAAAGCCCATGCCTTAAGAATCAATTAAAAGCCCATTGGACTTTAATTAAAAAACATTGGATGTTATTGGGCCTTTGAGACCCATCAAGATTGGATTTGGAATCCAAGTCTTTAAGGCAACTATGTAAGTGTAAATATTTAATTGGGAATTAAATAAGAATTAGTATTGAATACAAATAAATTGGATTTAAGTTGTAGTTCGATATAATTCAAGAATACGTACTCAAAAGTATTTATTCTTAAACGAGTTGGACTCGCGCAAATCAAATCTTTATTTGAACATTGGATGGTAATTAATCAAAGATTAATTAATTGGATAAGATTGATTGTAATAAACATGTTTTGATTGAATACATAAATGTGATGTATGAATGACATATATCGGATGGATATTAGAAGGGCAAGGGCAATTTTGGAAATTGTAATAAGTTTAGAATTTATTAAATTGGACTTGCGTGTCCAGCCTTTAATCTCATTACTCCTTGTAATTCTCTTCTCACCTATTCCCTTCAATGTATATAAGGTTTCTTTATTGTATTTTGTAAAAGGGTAGGAGTTAGAATAGTTCTAGTCGGGGAGAGGAAAGATAGCGATTTGTTCTAGAAACAATTTGTTTAAATATCCATCCGCATATCGTTATTAATTTACTTTTGCGCCTTATGATGTTTTAGAAGCATGCTTAAGGGTGTATGATGAGACCTAATCAAAGATAATAAATTGGATGCCAATTTATGCGAAAACCCTCAAAAACATATTAAGCGTTTTTCCTTCCGTTGAGTGATTCTTACTCAAGATCCAAAGTTGGCATTGGCTTGTTGGCCAAAGTCAAGGCCTTTGTCAATTGCGGATGTGTTTGAATCATGAAGGTTTTGTTACATATCGGTGTCTTGTCCAAGTTGTGATTTGTTGGCCCAAGTCAGTTCACTTCCACTTCTTGTCCATCGACATTGATTACGAAACTTTCCATGTAAATGGGTCCCGCTTAACTGGAATCATTAAGCTTGTTGTGCCAAAGCCAAGGCTTAGTTGATTCAAGAGAAAAAGGTTAGGAAAATATGTTTGACATATTGGCCTATATAAAGAATATGTGTTTCGGACTTGGATGTCCAACTACCGGA